>CM060094.1:17218925-17268925 GCA_030522485.1 Stenchaetothrips biformis | reverse complement strand
ACCGCTTTTTAAGTGGGGCTCAGTTCGTCCGTATTCATCGTGCGTTCGGCCAGCCCTGTGGCCGGCCCACCCGGGAAGCCCGCGACTGGCCGCAGCGCGTTTTTTCAGCGGAGCGGCGGTCCCGCGTGGCGTGGCGTGGCGCGGCGGGCCGAGTTTGTTCGCAATAACGCTCCGTCCGCACTCGTTAATGTACGACTCGTTCGGCATCTCGGGGATGCCGCCAGCGCGCGGGCATTTACAGCCGAGGCTGCTGAAAAATGAGAAGAGCTTCTTTCAATGCGGGCCGGCAGCGCCACGGACGAACAGACAGACAGACAGACAGACAGACAGACAGACAGACAGACAGACGGACCGCGGGCACTTCCCAAATGAAGACGGCCAAAGGCTCGCGGGGGTAAAGTACCGCGGAGAAAACCATTTTGGAAAGTGCAAGGCAAATAGCGTTCGAGAGGTCATTGACGACGTTACTGCACTCAGGGGGCTGCCCTACATCTGACGTCATTCGCCAACGGATCTCTTACCGACCCACAGAGCAACGCCCCTGGCGGGACAGTGTATCATCGCACACATCCCACACCCAAGGTCGCACTTTATTACCGCGTAAGACCCAATTTTTTCTTTGTCCCTCTGTTCCTGGACCCCCCCCCCCCCCCCGCGCCGCGGCGTCACCCTGTGTCCCCGACCGACCCCCCTTGACTAGCTGCATCAACACGAAAGAAGCACCGCGCGTAGACGTCGGTCTACGTTTTTGCTCATCCCCCTCCCCGAGAGATAAGTCAGCAGCAGCCAAGTTTTGCCATTTATTATGCCGTGCCAATTCTCTTATTTGCCATCCTGCCGGCGTGGAGCAGCGCCTACACTGCGAGGAGCCGGCAGCGGTGGCCGGCCAGCCCTCCCACCCACCGCGCCACACAGTGGGGCAGAAGACCGTTGAGGCGGACAAAATTCTAGACGCGTTTTGAGCTCCAGAGTCGCTAAATGGGAGGGACTCAAATCAAACGTGTGACCCCACAAATGGATTCCTCGTTTGGATGAGGACTCCATTGGTGGGATCACACGTTCGGTTCTAGTCCCATTCAGCGGCTCTGGAGCTCGTCTAGAATTTAGGCCGCCTCAACGGTCTACTGACTGCGGCTCCTTCTTCCCACATCCCAACACACTGGTTTAACGGCTCGACGCGAGTCCAACAACCGAACTCATCAAGGAGTCCGAATCAAGCTCCTCCCTAGTGCTGCTCTCGCTAAAGCAAAATTCAGCAGAACAAGCCAGCCGCTCTGCCGGCTTTTTTTAAAAGTTTTTTTTTTTCCGTAACCGTGGTTCCCTTTTTTTCTGAGACTTAACAACAGCAACAACAAAAACACTGCACGGCAAATTTGAGCCACCTAGGGACGCTGCCGGACACGGTGGCTGGCCGCGGTGGTTGGGGCGGCGGCGCGGCGGCGGGAGGGAGGAGGGGAGGGAGAGGGAGGGGGAGAGGGAGGGGGAGGGGGAGAGGGGGTGCCGCCTCGGCGGCTCAGCCAGCCTGATGTATAATGCACGAGAAGCTTGTTTGTGGCGTCATTGTCAGCGAGACACGTGCAATTTTTGCGCGACACGCACTGCGGCGGGAAAATTGTGCGAGACGAGCGAAACCGGAGCAATCCGCGTAATGAGCGGCAAGCGTTTAGAGCTCCAAGGGGTCATACGTTCGATCGACTGTGGACCTCAAAACGTGTCCGGGATTTTGGCCGCCTCAACGGTCTTATGACCCACTGTGGCGCCTGACCCCCCCCCCCCAACCCTCCCTTTATCCTCCGCCCGTTTTGGTGCAGATATGAGAAATTCGCCGGTCGGTCTGAGGCCGCGGATCAGAATGGCCGGCGAGGCAACAAAATGTTTACGGCCCCCTTTTATTGTGTACACCCTGCCCCTCTTTTTACAGGGTCGTGCGAGACGCGACGCGACAAACGCATCAACCGGCTTATGACATTCCGTCCTCCTGATTAATCACCATCTTCGCTTTTCTCAGTTTTCATTGTCCGGCGCGGCTGCAATAAGGTTCCAAACAAAACTATTTACTCTATTACAAGAAAACACTGAGAATAAAATTAATTCTTAGGCAATGCGTTATCGTGTAGTTACAAGTGTACGGTCAGGAGGGCAAGGGGGGCCGTGCGGTAGACCATTCCCGTGGCCTGTACTAGTGGTCTCTCTCTCTCCCACGCCTACCCCCAGGCAGCAGGCTGTCCCTCTTGGCTTCCACACTTCCACTCGCATCGTCTCTCTCCCACCCGCCTGAAGCTGACAGCTCCCCCCCTCCCCTCCCCCGCCTGTCACTGCTATAGCGGCTCTCTACATATCATTTCCCTCCACTGCTTCCTCTTCTCTCTTCCTCTGTCATTTGCTCCACTGCAGCGGCCGATCAACAGGGCGGCCTTCATTATCATGAGATGACAGTGCGACACGCGGAGCGCCACGCCCGGGAGAGGGAAGGGGGGGAGGGGGAGGGGGGGAGGGGAGAGGGAGGGGGGGAGGGGAGGGGAGGGGGGAGATGAGAGGCAGAGTCACGATTGAATTCAGAGTTTTGCATCAAGATGAGTGCAAGTCACACCACGCTCGTTACACCCTTAACACTCGCGCCTTTCTTACTATTGCACCACTCATCCAAACTTGCCGCTCCACGCATCAAGTCAGTGTCTAGTCGTCCCGCCCGAGCACGACAATGGCTTCTCGTTACCAGTGCGACTCAGCGTTTTGTTTGTCATCAGTTGCAGCGCCAAGCACGCACTCTCTTCGTCTCTCTCTCTCTCTCTCTCTCTCTCTCTCTCTCCACAATTACGTCTAAAGAGACGAGTGATCCGGGCACCCAGTGCAGACGTCAGTGGTTTCCGTCCCTCTCGCCGCACTGTAATTCAAAAGGTGAGACATCAGACCGATTTTTGGCAATACAAAAAGTATGACCGATAAAGAGGTCATACACAAATGTATGACCGAAGAAAGGTCATACACGGATGTATAAACGAAAAACGGTCATACACAAATGAATGACCGAAAAAAGGTCAGACATTAGCGAGGCTGGCCCTCGTTTACCTTAGGGATACATCAACCTTCATCGTTGATGCATAAAAGTATCACCCTTTTTCGGTCATACATTTGTGTATGACCTTTTCTTCGGTCATACTTTTGTGTATGACCCTTTATTCGGTGTAACATTTTAGTATCACCCCTTTAAGGGTCAGAAATCTGACCTTTCTATTTTCAGTGCGAGGCGTCGAGTATACAAAGAGTCAATCTCATCGGATCGTAGAGGTTGGGAGACATTAGCGCGGGGCTCAAAAGAAAGAGGGATGGACTCTTCAAGGACAGTACACCCGTTTAATCGGGATGTAGAATTTTCTATCTACTGAAGCGGCGATTATGTACGCAAATGTTATAGTTACACATATCAGACAAGAAAGTCGCGGCGACGCATTCGGGTTGGCGGGAATTGCAGTGTACCCCATAAGGCATGTTCACCACCGGATTCCGGCGCCACGCACGCAAGAGCACACCCGGCCAAGCGCGTGCGTGTTGGTGGCCCCTCCCGGGAACACGCGGAGAGGCGTCCGACACTCACTGCTGCAGCGCGGACGTCCCGGACCAGCGCACAGTGGGCCCGAAGACCGATGGCGGCGGTCCAAATCCCGCACGCCGGGAGTCGCTCAATGGGATTCGAACCAGCCGTGCGACCCCGCCGATGGATTGCTCTCCAAACGAGGAATCCATTGTTGGGGTCACACGTTCGCTTCGAGTCCTGCTCAGCGACTCTCGAGCTCGAAACGCGTGGATAGTTTTGGCCGCCTGCGCCGGTCTTCCGGCCCACTGTGCGCCGCAGAGCGGCACAGAACGACGCAGAGCCGCCCGGAAAAAGAGATTTGCATGGCTCCGTGTTCGACCCGCCCGATTCCCACGAGGTTCGACTCGATTGCTTGCTATCGAATCCCCGGCCTTCTATCGCGTCTTGCCGAGCGGAGCGACACGACCATCTCGTCCGCGGCGGCCATGGCGGCCATCGCACTGAATTACTGTGTGTAGTTTCTTGTGCACACCTTCACCGATAAATTCTTCATTCCCAAGAACGTTCTCTGTACCTGATATGGTGATATGCGGCTGATACATTTCCTGGTCGATGTGATACTCCGCCGCTCTCTCTACTGTTCACAAGGCGCGGACATTTGGACAACTCATGAATATTTGGGAGCGCACTGGACAAGACTACCAATGACGCACGGAGGCACCGTGGCACGCGCAAAGACGCGCGATGCAGTAAACAAGATGCAAGGCCGAGTCCGGCGCGTGCATGAAAAGGGGAGAGTGGATCACACTATATAATCCGCCGTCGTTGCCAAGCGGAGTTAGTCTTGTCCACCCCCAGCTAGTGAGAGGTCCAAGTGTCCGCAGCCCAGAAGCCCCGAGCGCCTCCCTGCCACTGCAATAAACCCTCAACTCTACTGTGAGTACTACCAAGTGTTTATCTGCCTAGAGCCCTTAGCCCCGGAAATACTGGCCCCCTGCCTGACCTAGAACGCGCGCCCAACATCCATCAGGACAGCAGTAGGCCAGTCACCACGTCGACTCGTCGTTGTGTGGCGACGTTTACTGTCGTCCACACGCTCAAAACCTTACGAAGTATTTTAAGCACACTTAATACAAACTGATTTACTTTGATATACGAAGAAATAGTTCGTAAATTACGAAGCATGTTCTTTGTAAGCTTATGTAGGCTCAAAATACTTTGTTATAACAAGCTCTTTTCTTTGTAAGGCCTAAAATAGTTTGTAAGGTTTTCTCAGTGCTTCACCGGCATGTAGGCGGCGCCGCGCCTGCAAGACAACAAAAAGTGGTTAAGGTTTGCCATCATTTTCAGAGTCACAAATCACAAACACGGAGTGTCAAAGGGGAGTGGTGGGGGTTTGGAGTAGGGGCAGCAAGAAGAAGATGCAGCCAGGAAATGAAAGAGGGGGAGGGGGATGGAAAGACAGAGATGGCAGCGTGCGGAGTCGTCGAACTCTGCAACATTAATGTAATACAGCGGCCGGTTTACAAGCAGCTGTCCGGTTGATTTACCGCCCAACAAAGCCGAAGTGCCATAGGACCAAACGCACAGTGGCTCTGGCAGCACCAGAGGCGGAGAGGGGGGGGGGCTGGGATATGCGGAGTTGGAAAAAGGGGGAGGAGGTGCGGGTGTCGGGTGTCGAAGAAGCGTGCGTGTGTGTGCGCGTGCGTGCGCGCGCGCGTGTGTGTGTGTGTGTGTGTGTGTGTGTGTGTGTGTGTGTGTGTGTGTGTGTGTGTGTCAGATGTGACGGCGTATAGAGAAACATTCATAGTGGAGGGTAGGGGGCGCTGTCAGGGGCAAAGAGAACATCAGACCGGGCAGGGGGGGGGGGCGGTGTGTCCGTGGTGGTGGTGGTGGTGGTGTGCCCCGGCAACACACGACGCGGCCCGTTTTGGGGCCGTTATACATGGAGTAGTAGTTTGGAGGAAAAAGTGACAGCTGTGTCTCGGTGCGTCGGCCTGGTTGGCCCCGAGCGAGCGAGTCAACGCATTATTGGACAGTTGAGGTGACTTTGGACGTCAGCAGGGCGGCGGCGGCGGTGGCGGCGGCTGTGCTGTCGCCATCAAGACAAGCACGTGGCACGACGACGACACGGGGTCGCCGCCGAACACTCGACAAAAAAAAATGTCTGGGGAAAATGATGCGGTCACGCGGGAAAGAGTGACGTACTTTTCTCGTTTTATTATTCTCTTTATTAAGCGAGGGGTTTCTGTCCAATGCTCCTGGCGTTGGATGGACGGGTCAGCACCGCGCTAAACAACTGACAGGACCAATAGACACCGTAACGGGGGTGGCGGCGCAACCCAGCAGCGAGCGCAGCGGATGTAGACAGGCGGGCCTTTAATCGGCACGAGCACGCCGCCAGGGAGATAACACGAGAATCTCGGCTCGGGAGGGGCACCGTGGGCAGGGGGAGGGGGTCATCACGGGATGTACGCTGCGCGGCAGGGGACAACCCTCGCCCCACACCCCCCCCCTCCCCCCTCCTCCGTTTCAATCCGGGGCGTGCTTCCCTCCTGTCCACGCACACGCCGTTTGCGTTAGCCTGCTAATGGGCCCGTGCCCCGTGCCGGCCGTGCCGCACCACCGTTGGGGTGCCACGCAGCGCTAGGCCGGGCGCTAGGCCGGGCGCTAGGTGGGCCTGGAGGGTCCTGGAGGGGCCTGGGGGGGCGGCTGCTGCACCCCGTTCCCACGCCATCCTCCGTCTCGGCGCAGCAAGCACTGCCCCCGGCACATTTCCTACGGGAACTCACTCTTCTTCTTGTGGAACTATTTCCTCGCTAGCACCTCGACTGGCGGACGGACGGAAAGGACGTGCAGCTTGCTGCGGAGCGCATCAGACTGGTGCACAGTGGGAGCGTTGGCCTGCTTGTGTGGCAGCGCAGCACAGTGGGTCAGAAGACCGTTGAGGCGGCCAAAATTCTAGACGCGTTTTGAGCTCCAGAGTCGCTAAATGGGACTCGAACCCGCTCGAACCGAACGTGTAACCCCACCGATGGATTCCTCGTTCAGAGAGCAATCCACTGGTAGGGCTGTGCGAATCAAGGATTTTCATTTCGAATCGAATCGAACTTTTTTTTTTTAAACGAATCGAATCGAATCGAATCTGTAATTTTTTTTCGAATCGAATCGAACTTGCTAGATTCGGTTTCGAACCGAATTCGAACCAAAATATTCAGTTTACATATGTGCACTAAGAAAGAGTTGCTGAGAAGCGTGGAACAAGTATCTAAAGGGGAACAAAAAAATATGTATGAAAGCAGCAATTTCATTGGGATTCTTTGGAAAGAAATATTAATTCAACGCTTAAGATAAAACCTTCAAATTTATTTATAGTTATAAATTTCTTCGCCTGTGATGAAAAACTCGGTGCGCGCGGCTTTCAAATATGCATTGACAAGGGTTCGTAAACGAACAACTGTCGATTCGAGATTTCGAATATTTCGCCGTCGAAGTAGGGGAATTCGCCGCCGAATCGAACCGAACTATTCGTCAATTCGATTCGATTCGATTTCGAACAGTTCGCACGGTGGACATCCCACGTTCGGCTGCAGTCCCGTTTAGCGACTCTGGAGCTCAAAACGTGTCCGGGATTTTAGCCGCCTGAACGGTCTTCTGACCCACTGTGCACTGAGTGCACGGCGCCTGCAGGGCGGGCCGGCCTGCCAGACACGCGTGCCGACGTGTGGCCTACCCTGGGATTCGCAGGCGCCCTGTCCGCACGCATGTTTTCTTACATGTGGATTCTATCTCTGCACTTCTTTTGGCTGTTGAGGTTCACGAGTATGAAACCACAATGCCAGCTTTGGTGTCCGCAGTCCGGGTTGAAGCGGCAGACAGCCAGGCGGGCGCGGCGCTCAGACACAGAGCGACTCTGCGCGGACCGCTTGCAGCGCCGCTGCACTCAAAGCGCGAAACCCAACGCCTGTCTGCGACGTCCCCTGGGACGAGGGGGGCTGGTGGGGCTGGCGGGGCTGGGGTGGTGGGGCTGGCGGGGCTGTTGGGGCTGGTGGGGCCGGCGGGGCTGGCCCACCTTCCCATTCCACTGAGTACACGCTGAGGAATAGCTGCCACCACGCCGCGAATAACACCTCACACCGGGTGAACCCGCACAAAGATTGTCACTCTCCTTTGCGTTCTTTTTCCGAACCACTATGATGGAATGCACTGGACTATTCAGAAAGCATCTCTCGAAGTGAGACAAATATTCTCGGATTACGAACTAATTTATCTTGGCTCATACCGTTACCAGCAGAGAGGCGTGGCGTGGCGGGCGAGGCGTGGATACTAGAAAATAGAAACCCAGCGCATGGCATATAATAGTCCTAAACTGGGATTGCCACTTCTCTCTCTCTCTCTCTCTCTCTCTCTCTCTCTCTCTCTCTCTCTCTCTCTCTCTCCCCGTCCTCTCTGCACGGCCGTCTCCTGGAAGGGGTAAATAGAGAGATAGGAGGGGGACTTGGCGGCAGCATCCCGGACGAGGACGTTTGGAGGTGTTGAGCCGAGGACCTTTGTCATGATGATTTTGTTACTTTTCCATAACTTTGGATAATATTACTTCAACTTCATCTGGATGAGCCAATTCCCTGGAATCCGCGACTTTCTTTTGCCCTGCCCGAGACTGGGTCGGTGCCGAGGCCAGCCTGGCCCCCGCTGAAGTCATCTGAAAGAGCGGACGGAATTGAGCTGAAATAGAAATACAGAGGTGGGCAGGGGACGGAAGGGGCAGAAGAGGAAAAGGGGGGGGGGGCAAAAAACTGATTGATGAATGTTTGACGAAGTGGGGGAAGCGGAGCAAAGCGACCATTCTTCACAAAGCCCCGCCTCGCCGCAGGTGAAACCGACCAACACCTGCCGCAGACACCAACACAACACCGACCGAAAAGGGGGGGGGGGGGCAAGAGCAGGGCGAAATCAAAAGGATGACAAAAAAAATGCCAACGGACCCGCACCCGCAGCGGTATTTTGAGCCCACGACAGGCGGATGATTATTCTCCTACGCCCGTCAAGGGACTGCAAGGGACGCGGCGGTTGGTATCGGAGAGAGAGAGAGAGAGAGAGAGAGAGAGAGAGAGAGAGAGAGAGAGAGAGAGAGAGAGAGAGAGGAGAGAGAGAGAGAGAGAGAGAGAGGAAAAGAGAGAGAGAGAGAGAGAGAGAGAGAGAGAGAGAGAGAGAGAGAGAGAGAGAGAGAGAGAGAGAGAGAGAGAGAGAAGGAGAGCATCTGATCGGAATGAGCCCCTCACCTGAAGAGCGATTTCCACACCCTGCACCATGTGGAAGAGAGACAGAGTGCCAAGATGGTGGGTGGAGTGAGTCCACCTGCAGCGGCCGTGTGCTGCTTTCGTTTCATTCGTCTGACCCGCTGACCGGTCCGTCCAGTCCCCCTCGCCCACACCGCGCCCGCTCGCTCGGCCCGTCCTTTTTCATTCGCCCGGTTTATGCAGCAGCCGCAAATTAACGAAGCAATCCACGTACATCACGTGCGAGCCGAGCCAAGCCGAGCCCTGCCGAGCCTAGCCTAGCCGAGCCGGACCGATGCCGAGCGCGGACACACGCCCTGCCTGCTCCCCATCAGCATGGCTCCACTCTCCCCAAGCCAAAGCGAGGAGGAAACGACTAATTCTTCCTTCCGTCACTACGACGCACACAAACTTTGGCACATGATTCACTCAGCTCGGTCTTTTTTTCTCTCTGTCTCTCTCTCTTTCTTTCTCTCTCTCTCTCTCTCTCTCTCTCGTTCTCTCTCGTTCTCTGTCGTTCTCTCTCGTTCTCTCTCGTTCTCTCTCGTTCTCTCTCGTTCTCTCTCGTTCTCTCTCGTTCTCTCTCGTTCTCTCTCGTTCTCTCTCGTTCTCTCTCGTTCTCTCTCTCTCTCTCTCTCGTTCTCCCTCGTTCTCTCTCGTTCTCTCTCGTTCTCTCTCGTTCTCTCTCTTTCTCTCTCTTTCTCTCTCTTTATCTCTCTGTCTCTCTCCCTTTCTTTCTCTCTGTCTGTCTGTCTGTCTGTCTGTCTCTTTCTCTCTCTCTCTCTCTCTCTCTCTCTCTCTCTCTCTCTCTCTCTCTCTCTCTCTCTCTCTCTCTCTCTCTCTCTCTCTCTCTCTCTCTCTCTCTCCCCCCCCTCTCTCTCTCTGTCGCACACACACGCACATAAACACAGACGCGCGCACAGTGGACGGCCCGTCGTCGGGAGAGGTGCCAGCTGGCAGTCGAGCGTCAGGTCGGAGGTGCATCCGGCTGGCGAGGCGCAATGGGGTGGGAACAAGGCTCGGCGGCCCCACCTGCCCTTCCCACCCTCTTCCTCCCATATCTCTGCACTTCCTGCCTTTCCTTGCAACCCTCTACCCTTTCCTGCACCTGTTTTCTGACTGCACCATCCGCACCGCTTTTCGGTTCAAGTGCGAGGGATTTCCTTCGGCGAGGGGCGTGTGCTGACAGGCAAGGTATCCGAGGAGGCCACCGTCGGTGGAGGGGGGAGGAAGGGGGTGGGGGGCTGCGAGGCAAGCGTGCTCCTCCTTTACTCCCACGGCGTCCCTCTCCGTCATGCTGCACTCCGTCTCACTAACTCATGCTCAATTTTTCTCCGTCGCTCTCGCCCCCCTCATCACCCCTCTCCCTCCCCTCTCGTTCAACAAACTTAATAAAACACTCATTCCGTCCCTCAAATTAAAACTTGGCCGGCAGCTGGGGTTCGCTGCGCCCGCTGCGCATCGGTGTGCCGCGGGCTGATCATCGGAGCGGCGAGGCCATATGAGAATTCAATTTTCGAAAGCGGACAAGGGACGATGGAGGAGTGGGAGGGAGGAGGGGGAGGGAGGAGGGGGAGGGGGAGGGGAAGGGGAGGGAGTGGAGGGGAGGGAGGGGAGGGGGGAGGGAGGGAGGAGGGGGGGGGGGGAGGGAGAGAGAGAGAGGAGGGGAGGGAGGAGGGGGAGGCAGAGGGGCAGCTGGAGGATTGGAACAAGGGGGAGGGAGGGGGTCGAGTGAAGAGGTTCTATGTACCCGAATTGTAATAAGGCCAGGCTTATCCAAAAGCAATTATGCGAATTACGGCAAAGGGGGAAGAGCGGGGGAAGGGGGGAGGGGAAGGGGAACCGGGGGGGGGGGCTCAACTGGTCGAAAGCGCGGCAGGACCAGGGCATGGGCCATAACTGGAGGATGGATCGGGGATATTCGGGCGGAAGTAGATGCTTGAGCTGTACTCTACAGTTTTTTCCAGAGTGTACACAATTATTCAAAGAATGTGACGCGTCATCTTGGTCCGAATGTGATTTTCTTTTTTTTTACTTTCGTTTGAACACGGTGTCACATTAGGTTGAAACGTGACACAGCCGTTTAATCAGGGTGTCAAATTAGTCTGACCGTGGATCAACAGTCAAACGAACGGGAAAAAGTTGCCGTTCCAACGAATTCACGCTTAATTATTATGCACTATTTTTTTACGTGGTGGAGCATGACTTTCAACCTGCGAAACAATTTGCGTAAAATTGTGCGCGAATTTGCATAGATTTATCCAATGCAACGCATAATATTCCGCAAATTCCACGTGTGCACAAAATCGTGCCAGCTACACGTACAAAACTCGTTCGTTGTGAATATGACTTCACAGTCGTATGAATAACAGTGGACCGAGCGCGTCCGCTGCAAACCAAAACACAGTGTGGGACTGGGCGGCGTGCACCTTGGTGCTGCGCCACAGGATGGGCCGACGGGGCTGCGGACCACTTCCGGTGGTGCCGCTGCCGCCGCTGTCGCCTCGCCTGGCTGACGACCAGACCGCAACCGGGCGCACTGGCCCGCGGGCCCCCCGCGGGGCTACAGTATCACAAACGCACTCTACTACTGCCATCAGCCAACGGAGTCCACCCCGCGGACACTCCACGGGCAGAAAAAAAAAACACGGAGTTCACAGTGGACTAACAAGTCCAAGAGCACTTTGAGTTTCGTGATAAGCAATAAGGCTGTGACCTGCCCTTTTTTTTTTTTTTGCAGTTGTACAGAAAAAGGCCCGGTACGTAGGCGCTCCCGGAACACGGATAAATCAAAGCCGTTGCGAAGTTCCAGAGATCGCTCGAATGCTCATCCCACTCTTTTTCATTTTCGCCTCTATTCTTCTTCTTCTTTTTCTTCTTCTTCTCTTTTCTCTCTCTCTCTCTCTCTCTCTCTCTCTCTCTCTCTCTCTCTCTCTCTCTCTCTCTCTCTCTCTCTCTCTCTCTCTCTCTCTCTCTCTCTATCCCGTGTCCCTATAATAACCTGGCGGCAGATTGGAAATTTCGGTGCGCGCCTCGCGGCGTTCAGTTTTTCTGGGGCAAGCGCATGCCGCAGAGTCCGGCCTGCGTGTCCCTTACTGCGGCTGCGTCCGAGTCGCCGCGCCGCCCCGCCCCGTGTCCGGCGTCGCTTCGTACGCGCCCGCCTTTCTATATCCTCTCCCTTCAGCTGCCTTCAGCCCAGCAGCACCCTTTTTGCCGGTCACGGCCATAAAACGCGGAAAGTTTTCCGTATGGATTACAAGATGGATTGCGCGAAGGGTTGGGGAGGGGGGCTGCTTCGGTTTTAGGGGTGTCCTGTTCGGCCAAGAGATATCAAGCACTCTCTTGGCTGCCCCGCCCTGCCAGCTAGCCTCGCGCGGGGAAGGGGGGCTGCTTCGGGTTTAGGGGTGTGCTGTTCGGCCAAGAGATATCAAGCACTCTCTTGGCTGCCCCGCCCTGCCAGCTAGCCTCGCACGGGGAAGGGGGGCTGCTTCGGGTTTGGGTTTAGGGGTGTGCTGTTCGGCCAAGAGATATCAAGCACTCTCTTGGCCGCCCCGCCCTGCCATCTAGCCTCGCGCGGGGAAGGGGGGCTGCTTCGGGTTTAGGGGTGTGCTGTTCGGCCAAGAGATATCAAGCACTCTCTTGGCCGCCCCGCCCTGCCAGCTAGCCTCACGCGCGGGGGGGGGGAGGGGGGGCGCAGGCCGGCCCAAACAGAGCGCACCCGTTGCGTTGTCAAACGGTTCCAGCGGCCGGTTCCACAAACACCCGAACGGAGCCTCTTTTTCCAGACAACCCCGCATTGTGGCCGCCGGCCGAACGACGCTGCGCAGACAGAAAGCAGAGAACATTGAGGAAAATGAAAAAGACGTGGCCGCGCGCTGCGCCCTGGGTGGGCGGCCGACCCCCGCCGCGAGGACGGCACGGCCAGCCGGACGACGACGTCACGGTCGCGGGCTGAACAACGTCGCTAACGAGGCGGCACCCACGCCGGGAATCACACACACACAGTGGAAAAAAAATGTCTGCCGCTGGGGTTTGAACCCACGACACTGTGTATTCCAGGAAAAAAAAAGCCCCATGTTTTCAAAAGAAGTGCAGTCCGGGACAATCGTAGTCGAGAGAGAGAGAGAGCGGGGGCACGGGGAAAGGGGAACCAGCCGACGAGGCACTTCCTGAAGAAGCTTCCGAGCACCATGATTACGCCCCAAAAGAAAGGAAGTAGGTGGAAAGAATGTTCTGGTCGTGAAACGCTGGTGGTGCCTGCGACACGCGTGCCGTGCCACGCCGCGCCGTGCCGCGCACGCCTCAGCGCAGACGGTAGCCGCAGAGAAGGTGGACGTGAGCCAAATATTGTTTCGCGTCGTCCCCGCGAGGCTGCATTGCCAGACAGGGGTGCCCCCACAGCCCCGCCCACAGTGGGCCAGAAGACACGCGCAGGCGGCAAACATTGTAGACGCGTTTTGAGCTCCAGAGTCGCGATGCATGGGACTCGAACCGAACGTGTGACCTCACCGCAACCTATTGCTCTCCGAACGAGGGTCGGATCACGCGTTCGGGTCGAGTCAAATTCAGCGACTCTGGAGCTAAAACGGGTCTACAATTTCGGCCGCCTCCACCAGTCTTCTGGCCCACTGTGCAGCCCCGCAGGGAAGTGCGCAGGAAAGCGGTCACAGAAATTCGACACGCCGCCGCCGCCGCCGTGGCGCCAAAATGAGGCGGGATTCTGTTTCTGGCCGTGCAACGCCAAGTAGTGAACCCCGAGCAGTTCCTACCCGGCAAAGCCAATGGGCCCTCCGTGAGGAAGATATGGAGCAGGGCACGGGGTGCGCGGCCAGACCAGCGGGGGAGGGGGCTATAAGTTTCTTATTCGTCGCTAAGTTTGATGCACACAAGGGTAATTTCAACTTTTCAGATGCAGTCTCCCGGGAGAACACGCGACTAACTCTTCTGCCACTGGCCGCGCCGCCCCGCGCCGCCCCGCGCCGCCCATGGCCCTCTGCTGTTCGGTGGCATGCCACTGGTACTACTGCACGCCGCGCTAGACTCTCCGGACCGCCGCCGGACAGTGGGCCGGAAGACCGGTGGAGGCGGTCAAAATCCCCTCCAGAGTCGCTGAATGGGACTCGAACTGAACGTGTGACCCCACCAAGGAATCCATTGGCGGGGTCACACGTTCGGTTCGAGTCCTGTACAGAGACTCTGGAGCTCGAAACGCGTCAAGAGTTTTGGCCGCCTGCGCCGGTCTTCTGGCCCACTGTGCGCCGCCGCCGCCAAAAGTATCGGGCCATAGTCGAACGAGCACGAAAGTGACTTTTGGCCAGCAGGCATAAGACGGAGTTCCGCCCCGTTCAAGTTGTCCCTCCCCCTTCCCCCTCCCCTCAGCCTAATCGCACTCGACTGTCTGCTCGATGGAACGGACAAATGTTTGCACTGCTTGCTTACTTCCGGCCGGAACGAACAGCGACGGAACGCGACTGTTGTGCGCGCACTCGTCAAATAAAGGACGTGAGCGAAAGTATTATTAATAGGGGGAAGCTACGGCTGGCGGAAAGACGGGCAGCGGGGGGTTATATATCGGGAATAAGATCAAGAGGTAGAAGTTCGAAAGTGCGGGAATAAATGACTATCGACTGGCAAAAGGAAGCAAGGAGAAGTTTGAACAAGAAGCAGGAGGAGGAGGAGGGTGAGGGTGCGCACGTCCATGCTGTCCGCTCTTATCGCTGGAAGTACGGCCGAGCACATCTGCCGGTGGGACAGGCCATGCAGGACAAGTCCGAGGCCTCTACCGGAAGGGGGAGGGGAGGGGCCATCTAGGAAGGATGCAACAAAGTCAGACCGGCTGCATGCTAAAATTGGCCCGACTCCTCCGTGCTGTTCGCCCACCTATCCGCACTGCGTCCGCAGCCACTTGGAAAGGGTACCAACAACATTGTAACGAAAGGGTGGCGCGGCCGTGAGTCAGGCCGAAAATAACTTTTAATAAAATCTTTATGCTGCAAAAACTGCTAATCCATATGTGGACCAAGTCCACGCTTCAAGGCGTGGACCATAATTTGGTCCACTCTACAAATCGAAAAGCGTACATTGTATGCTCTACCTGGAGCATGCCTGCAATTAGCACGCTCTAGCTAGCGCATGCCTGCCAGCGGCACGCTTTAATAAGTGCACACTTGCCATGTGCATGCTAACTGGAGATACATCTAGTGCATAAGGGAAAGGGAGTTGTCTGCTCCAGTTAGCGTGTACGTGGAATGTATGCACTTATTAAAGCGTGCCTGTCAGGCATGCGCTAGCTAGAGCATGCTTGCAGGCATGCTCCAGGTAGAGCATACAATGTACACTTTTCGATTTGTAGAGCACGCTTGAAAGCGTGGAACTGCATTTGGTCTACGATATTATCATTGCAAGCGTGATCAGATCAGGATAATGGATACGGAAGTTGACCAGCTTATAAAGTATCTAAATAATGTTCAACTTGTTTAAATGAGCAACAAATACCTGTCCAATATTAGTAAATGAGCTGAGCTGTCAAGGAAGGAGACGGCTGATGTCAATACGCATGACCAGACAGAATATTTTTTGTCTATGAATAGCAGTCACCGTTAAATTTTGTCTTAGAACTGAGTCACGAAGTAGAGACTAAGGTAGCAATATAAATTTGATCTCGAGGGAAAGATGCACTTACCGGAATCTCCATCTTAATATCCTATGTGGAGACCAGGCCATGGTGAGGTTAGAGGTTAAACGGCTCGACTAGGTGACTGACTAGGTGACTATCTTCAGAGTTCTGAGGCGTGGCAACATTCGTGACGCACTGTAACGTCCCCTTTCTTCATTTTTTTCATGACTTCACGATCCTGGAGGTCTCAAATATGAGTGGGACAGTCCAAACGGCTTTTACGAGCCAAGAAGCCACACAAAAAATATGGCGACTGGACAAAATAAACAACAAAAGCAGTCGCGGTCAATGCTGCCAACAGAAGAAAACAAGAAAATGTGTCAACTGTACAGTCTTCTTTAGCATCATTATTATTCAGGAGTGATTCATGGTAGTAGTAGACAGACGCAGGAATTATCAGTTGGGGGATTTTAGTGGTAAAATCTAGAGGTGGGGCCATGTTCTGGCTTTCTTCT
Source organism: Stenchaetothrips biformis (assembly GCA_030522485.1). Classification (NCBI taxonomy): domain Eukaryota; kingdom Metazoa; phylum Arthropoda; class Insecta; order Thysanoptera; family Thripidae; genus Stenchaetothrips; species Stenchaetothrips biformis. The sequence continues at coordinate 17,252,980 of CM060094.1, read as the reverse complement.
GTTGGCAGCATCGTCTGTTTTTTGTTTTTTTTTTTGTTGCCGTCCACGCTAAGCGTGGCCTTCGATTAGCAGTGCGTTATGAACACGAGTCGAGGTCAACGCGGCCAGCGCGCACCCTGCCGCTGGCATCGGGGCAGCGCCGGCAGCGCAGGCAAGATGGGACATTCACTGTGTTATGTTGGAAGTTTGGCACAAGGGCGGAGAGGGGGGGAAGAGGGTGGGGGTCTTACTGCCCGTAGGACGGGGTGCCCAGGAAGCCAGGAAGCGAATGAAGAGAAGAAAGACTTGGCGCTCAGCGTGCGCCGCTGTTGCACCAGTCGAGCCATCCATCCGTGTATCTTGACGTATCACAAAAATGCGTGCAAATTTGCACGAAAAATTTCCCTTGCTCTGAGTGGCGTTAGGCCACGTATAATATTATTATTTTCTCAGTATTGTATACACTTTGGTGAGCAGAGTTCCTTGCGCACATTCCTCAAGCTAAGGTGGATGGAAAGCTCGCTCCCCGCCCCCCACCGTGTCAGCGTCAGGATAGGGCGTCGGCGTTGAAATCAGTGAACGTGTCGTTTCGGAAGAGACATATCTGGAACCCCGGGGCGTCGTCTCTCCGATCACCATTTGCGTATCTCCCCAGACATGTCGGCGGCGTGACGTGGCGAGGCTTTGGCGGGGGCGGCGCGTGCGGCGGGGGCGGCGCGTGCGGCGGGGGCGGCGGGGGCGGCGGTAACCTCCGCTAGTTCTCTCCGGCCAGGAACACATTTCAAAGTGGAGTTGGAAAGGAAGCTGGCGGCGTAACGACTGTGGAGGATGGAGGGGGAGGGGTGCCCTGGGGCTGGACCGCCGCACAGTGGGCCAGAAGACCGGCGCCGGCGCCCAAACCTCTAGACGCGCTCTGAGCTCCAGTAATAGGGACTCAATCCAACGTGTGACCTTTCCAATGGATTGCTCTTTGAACGAGGAATCCATTGGTGGGGTCGCACTTTCGGTTCGAGTCCCGTTTAACGACTCTGGAGCTCAAAACGCGTCTCGATTTTTGGCCGCCTGCGCCGGTCTTCTGGCCCACTGTGCGCCGTTCGCGACGCGCTTCGGAAGTCCCGCCCCCGGCAGCCTCCAGCAGACGACGCGGACGCGGCCTGCCTCGGAGAGGTCCCAGACCTGGCGGGGAGGGGGGAGGCCACTTTATTTTTTAGTGGATAATGAGTATGCTGTGCTGCGCCGGAAGCACTGTCGGGACGGGGGGAAAAAAAAGAAGGGCAGGTGAGGGTCGCGGGGGCGGCGGCGGGGGAGATGGTGCCCTTGCCATGTAGAAGGGCGCCACCAAGCAGCAAGAAATTTGGGGACGGGGGGGAGGAGGAGGAGGAGGAGGAGACGGAGGTAGAGGGTGGGAGGGTCGGGGTGAGAAAAGAAGAGGGTCGCTGCAAAGTTTCGGGGAGGGGTCGCACAATTACAGAGACCCGGCTTGGCCCCGTCCGCAACGCCCCGCAACGGCCCGCGAAGCACCATCAAAATAGGGAAGATGCTCTTCCAACTTGTGCAACTTGATCGCGGCAATTAGGGGGAGCCCAATGTTTCTCGGAGGGTTTTATTCATTTTTCGGTTGCATTGTTCAGATTATGGTTTTGTGAAAGTTTTTCGCACGCTTTGGTTCTTTCGCGGATTGGGTGTGAGCGTGTTGTGCAGCCACAGGTAAATTTAGTTTTGAAGAGACTAATGTATGTAGCCTCGTACACTGCAAGAAAAAGTGTGGATAGTACAACAAAAGTACAACAAAAACTGTACAATAAAAGTACAACAGGGATTGTAGAAAGTACAACGAGAATTGTACGAACCACAACGAGGCCTGGACTGCAAAGCACTCGTCATGCCGGTTCCATTGTACTTTGTACAACAATTGTTGTACTTTGAAAGTACAATAAATTCCTGATAAAAAAAATTTGCCAGTAATTTGTGTACTTTCGTTGTGGTTTTTTCTTGCAGTGTATCCATGAAGATGTGCAAATGCTGTACGGCGAATTTTCAAGATCCTGTCACAATTTAATCACTCTTATTAATGATTCATTGGCAAAGCTGCGTGAGATCCAACTACTGCCATTAGTTTCCGCGTAGGCCGTCGCGGCCGCGGAACGCACCGGCGCCGCGAGTGCGCGAGTTGGACGGCGGCAGGGAATGCCCTGCCTATCCATCACTCCTCGCGAGAGGAAGGAGCGGCAGGACCCAGTGCGGAGCCGCGGAGCCGAACCGGCCGTCCAGCAGGCAGCCGCATCGGGGCCCGTCGGGTTGTTTCCGAACTCATCCATGGGCCATGATTTACAACGGAAGGACCGCAGCTGCCCCCTCCCCGCCCCTCCCATCCCCATCCCTCCCCCCTCCCCACCCCTCCCCCCTCCCCACCCCTCCCCGCCCCTCCCTCCCACTCCCCTCCCTCTCTTTGCGCTTTTTGCCGGCAGGGCGGCAGCACATTGTCCGTTGGGCAGGCCTGCGCAGCCTGCGCAACGCCGGATGGTTGATTTGTTGATGTTTGCGGTGAAATGCGTAGGCGGGTTCGCAGCAGGGCTGCGCCGCTAGGCTCAGGAAAGGGGCCCGGATTTACCGGCGGCGGGTTCCTGGTTTCTGGTCGGAACCTCGGTGGAAAGCCGTCTCTCGGGGTTCGCTTCGGGAACCCTCAAATATCGAGGCAGCCCAGATTCGATTCAATTTACTTACAATGCTTATGCGTGCACCTAGAAAAATGTTAGGCTAGGTTAGGTAAGGCAAAAAAATATTTTTCTTTGCATTAATGTGCCGAAGTAAAGTTCTGCGTTGAGTGAAGTAGAAATATTCGCTTAGAGTTTAATGAATGCAAAACCTATTAGTATTGATCTGACACTCAGTTTAGCTTGAATCAAGTATTTTTAATCAAAAAAAAATTTTACTTGATTCAAGAAATCATTTTTCTGGGTGTGAGACAGTGTGACTGCGCGCCGAGCAAGAGACTGTCAGCGAGCTGTGTGCGCGCGCGAATGGTCCGGTGAATGTACTGGTCATTTTTCGAGTCCGGGGTCGAGGGGACCGACGGCGTGGCCTGTCGAGGCTGTCGCTGACACGAGCGCCGCGCGCCGCGCTGCTGATAACTCAATTATTTACGATTTGAATTGTGGCGCCATACGTCTGCGATGGCCGCCCGCCCTTTCAGGCGCTTTGGGGCAGCTGCTTTTGTTTTTCCTGACCCACTTTATTTCCCTTTATATGCCTCACTTATCGTCGATCTTCGACGCGTCCCACGCGATGGGAGAGGACTCACCATGCAGGCGCGATTCAATTTAAATCCGTTATGGCTACCGCGGGTAGGCCTGGACGATCTATCGATTAATCGAAAATAATCGCGATTATTTGGTTAATCGTCCGATTATTTCAAACCCTCGACTTCGGTAATCGAAGTATTGACCGATTATTTACCGATAATCGGTTATTGATGAACCGTCTCTGTATCGGTTATCGTATCCAGCATCCGTTCAGATTCTGAGCGCTCCCCTGGAGCCCCCGCGCTCCCCTAGAGTCCCCGTCTTCCTTCGCGCACCTTGTCGGGTTTCCAGTGGGTATTGTCTCCCCCCTCCACTCACATTCCACCCCTCCCGTCTCCCCCTGCCACCCACTCCCGTACCCCTGCCCCCCCCCTCCCCCCCTTTTGCACAACTTCAATATCTGCTCATTTCGTATTCATAGAATTTTTGAAAAGGTGTTTGATTTGAGGGGGTCATTAAAAGGCGGCCCGCGCCGTGGCATCTGCTTGGAGGGGGTCTCGACGGCGGCGGTGGGGGAAGGTGCAGAAGGGGGAGGGGGGGGGGACCGACTACCTGTTGGGCGCCAAAGGCGGAAAGAGGAAACCGGGACGCGACAAAAATAGCTCGCTGCATTATTCCCTCATTTTTGGAGTGGTTCCCTCTCTATCCTCATTACCGTGCCGTGCCGCGCCGCGCCGTGCCGTGGTGGTGATGATGTGGGTCAGCGATGAGGTCAGCGGACGGCCGCAGCCGCCCCCCCCGGTTTCGAGTTCGGCTGTTGTTGTTGTTTGTTGGAACACCGCATCCGCCTCGGCGAGCGCCCCTGTGGTCGCGAGGGTAGGCAACTCGGCTGACATCGTGGCGCCCGGTTTTCTTCCTCGTCTGTCAAACAAACTCCGTGGCTGACTGCCTGCGAGTCTGTCTGTCCGTCTGACTGCCTGTCTGTCTGTCTACACCTGTCCATCAGCCCGTCGTCTCCACGCTCCATTTTCTACGGAGAAATGCTTTGCAGTCATAAAACTGAGCTGCACTGTGCGATACGAAAGTATATCATAATACTGAGAAATATATTCTTAGCACGGGCTGTGGCTGTGCCGTCATAATATTGTGCCTGTTTTTTTTTTTTCGTATCACGAAGAAAAAGCTTAGCGGGAACTTGGGAGTGTCGACGCGGCGTCGAGGGCAAAGAGCAGGCAGATGCGCGAAGAATAATAAAAACGGCCTATTTTCACTTAGGCGCATTACCACGCTGTTTGCTCTCGGAAAATGATTATGTGGCGCCGGATCGGAGCGCCGAGGGGCTCGAGGGGGGGGGGGGATTCCCGCTAGCGTCTTGAGGCACGAGGAGGGATCTTTAACCCCCCCACCCTCTTTTCCACATACACATTTATAAATATAGATACCGGAGCATATCGGAAGCAGGCATCATTTTCACCAAACAAAATGTCTGAAGTTGACGAGGCGGCGGACCCAGCCCCCCTCCTGCCCCCTTTCCCACCGCCAATCGGCTCTTTTGGTTATTTAGTCGTGGCATAGGGGGGGGGGGAGAGATGATGGGGCTCAAAAATGAGAGTGAATATTTGGCAAAGCAAGAAGATCAGAAGAGGGGCGTGTGTGCACAGGGACGTTGACGCAAACATGTTAGGGGCGGAGGCGGAGTGGCATAGGCCCCGCCATCCGGCAGAGCGATTCCGGCGCTCTGTCTCTCTCGCGCCACGGCGAGTCGCTCCATGAGTGTGACAGGGACAGAGCGACACGAGAGCGCTCTTTTGCAATCGGTCGACAGACACGCCTCATTTTGGCATCGATAGTGCCTCTGGAACGGCGGCGCGCGTTGCGTCCAGCATGGGCACAAACAGTAGGAAAGAGAGAGAGAGAGAGAGAGAGAGAGAGAGAGAGAGAGAGAGAGAGAGAGAGAGAGAGAGAGAGAGAGAGAGAGAGAGAGAGAGAGAGACCTTTTAAACGACGCAGTGGGCCTCCTTGTTCGGCGCAGGTCCTCCGCGTCCGCTGGCCTCCTTCCGCTGGCCGTGGCCATGGCCGGCCATGGCCCGGACGGCCGGGGACTGACGCGACATGGAGAGGAGATAAGCCGAAATTAGTGCAAGGCGGTTCACATCAAGTTTCTACCATAAATCTAACACGGATAGGACGACATACCAGACCAGGCAAACTTGCAGCGGCCAACGCGCACGCCGCACAGTGGGCTCCAGGCGTGGATCCAGAGAGGGGGCCCTGGATCCGGCCCTGGATCCGGCCCCCCGTGGGGGCACGGTGAGCCGGCATGACGGCGCGCGGGGATTTAAATGACGCGAAAAAAAGAAGAGAAAACAAAAACACCACACGCGCCGCGCCACGGTAGGACATGCAGTAAAGTGAAATAAAACAAAATTCCGAGACGTGACGCGGTTTTAGAACAACACCGCGACAGCGGGAGAGGGGGGGGGGAGGGGGGCTAGCTTTATTTGGGGCGGGGTGCGGCCGCGTGCGGCATACAGCCGGGAAGAAGCAGGAGAAGCGCTGCGGGTCGCGAGGGTAAGTGGCGAATGCTCAGTGCCCCCTCCCCCCCTCCTTTCCCTTTTTCCAAGCACTCTGGGGCACAAGCCGTACAGTGTGACTCCGGTTACGCCAAGTCCAGCTCCGAGGAGACTCTGTGGCGTCAGCGGCCTCAACCACATGACCCTCGTGTTGGTCTCCTGGTGTCTAGAATCTCAGTCTGCCTTGAGCCTCAGGGTTCTGATTTTACGAACTAGTTCTTCCTATGACAAACTAAATAGTTTGTACCTTATGCTCGAGAAGCGTGCAGCGCTCCGAGGCGGCTGACGACACGGCGCCAGAGAAGCCCCCTCCTCGTCCTCCTCCCCCTCCTCGTCCCCCTCCCCCGCGTGATAGTCCAGCCCCGACGATGACGGCGCCGTGGGCCCCCGCCTTGGGCGCACGCAGAACTTAGTGTTTCGCATTTATTTCCTTACACAGTAATTCCGGGAGACGCTGCCTGCCGACGCACCAATGTCGCCGCTCCCCGTGTTCCTTCGCTTCTGTTGTGTTTTCGCCCGGGCGTCCGTCACTCCACTGTATCGCCTGCGGTCGCGGCGAGATTAGGAACGGTCCAGGAAAAATGAGGCCCCAGCAGCAGCAGCAGCGGGCCACCGCCCCACAGTGGGCCAGAAGACCGGCTGACGCGGTCAGAACTCTAAACGCGTTTTGAGCTCCAGAGTCGCGATATGGGACTCGAACCGAACGGGTGACCTCACCAATGGATTGCTCTCCGGATGAGGAATCCATCGGTGGGGTCACACGTTCGGTCCGAGTCCCTCTTAACAACTCTGGAGCTCAAAACGCGTGTACGTAGAGTTTTGGCCGCCTGCCGGTCTTCTGGCCCACTGTGCGCCCCGCCACGCCCCGCTCGCGGCTAAACGGGGCCGTGGCGGTGACACGGGGGTTAATGCCTCGGCTTGGAGGAAGGCCGCCGAGTCTGTATTGTTTTTGCCAAAACGACCCGTCCCGAGAAAACGGCCTCGACTGCAGACCAAAGCGGCGCCAACAGTCTGTTTCGCAGAGAGTCGCGGGAGGCCTCCATAGGAACTGCAGTGGCCATCCTCACCGGCACACTGTGCGTCCATCCAACTTACCCCGGCCGCGTCATCGCTTTGAGAAGCGCTTTGTTTATCCCGAACAACGGAAGCACAAGCACAGCGCGGCACATGCAAAATGCGGCGGCGTCCGGCCGGCCGGCAACGGGCTGATCAGCACTTGGCGATTAGTTGCCAGCGCACAGTGGGCCGCCACGGCTCGCGGCGGTCAGCAAGGCTCAATTAATTGTGCCTGCGTTTACGACTGTGCCAAATGCCGGTTGTCGCTTGATGATTATTCGTTTCGACGCCGATTTTCCCAACGAGAATGTCATCAAACTGTGTCGAAACAATCAGTCTGCTGTGGCGCCTGTGAGGTGGGCCACCCATTGCGCACCCGCAACCCACCGGTGCGTGGCCGGTGGCCGGCGAGAGGGCTTTAGGAAACAAAAGGAGCGCCACCGGCACGGCGCGGTGCAACACAGACGCAGCCTTATCGCAGCATCCTTCCGGCCCTATCTCCATGAGTGGACAATCTGCACGCAAATTTCCAGGGATCAATGGCAATCTCCCCTCCCCTTACCGAAGGGCCGAAGGGCACCGGAGCGTGCAGGACGGACAGGGCGGACAGGACGGGGTGAGCAGGGGGGGGGACAGTGGGTCAGAAGACCGTTGAGGCGGCCAAAATTCTCGACGCGTTTTGAGCTCCAGAGTCGCCAAATGGGACTCGAATCGAACGTGTGACCCCACCAATGAATTGCTCTCCGAACGAGGAATCCATCGGTGGGGTCACACGTTCGATTCGAGTACCACTTAGCGACTCTGCAGCTCAAACCGCGTCGAGAATTTTGGCCGCCTCAACGGTCTTCTGACCCACTGTGGGGGGGGGGGGGGACATACACTAGAGAGCATCCACACAACAACTTTCGGCGACAGGAGGAACGTTACACAGCTTTCGCCACTTCCTCGCAGAGACCGCGATGACACGCGAAACGAGGTGAGTCTCGGCCACCATGGCTGTGTACTATCAGTCTCTTAAGTTTTGTCTGGGCGATACCCCATGCACGAGAGATTCTCAACGGTCTCCTTATGAGCAGTCTCTCGCGCATAGGGTATCGCCCAGACATAACTTTAGAGACTGATAGTACGCCGGTCCATTGTTACGGTGGCCGATATCGTTGGGAGAGCCTAGAACTGAACTTTAACTAAAACACGACTGAAACTCAACTGAACTAAAACTACTCGATCTTAGTCCTTTTGCCAGGTTCTGACCTGGCCTGGCTCCTCGGTCGGCCCCGAATCCGAAGAACCTGATACTGCCATCACACCCATGGGTTCTTTTTGATTTGAGACAAAAATTATACAGCAAACAATCGATAGTTTTCTTGGACAAAGGTGTGAAGTGTTAAATATGACAGTTTTATTTTAATGACTGGGAATCGCAACAAAAAAAATTTAAAGTGCTGGAACGACAGGAACAACTCTATGATTTAACTCCAGTAGGTTGGCCCTCATGGACCAGACGAAAAGGCCGCCGCCATGTTGGTTTTTGAGCCGCTGGCGCCGGCGCTTTATGCCACGATTAGCTAAGATCTGTCGCGAGTAGCGTAAGATCTGCCACGAGTCGGTTAGGATAGGTTGCAACCGATGAGTTGTAGGTAGGAAGTAGTCTAGGGGTCCTACCACGACCCCCATCCCAAACGTCTGCTAGCCGTATCGTAATTAAATTTACTATTGACTCCAAATTGAATTTTCGCAGCTTGAAATGGACACTGACTTTAAATGAAAAAAAAATAAAAAATAGATGCTCGACCTTACAGTCATTGACTGGAGCTAGTAGAGGCGTCGAACTGTGGGTCGGGGGGCCCTGGGTTCAATTCTCAGTACAGGTGTCATTTTTGACAGGTAGTTCCGGTCCCAGGGAACCAAAGCCCAAATTTTAAGTCGGCGGGCGCTTCGTTTGCGGTGATGACTTCGCTTACTTGTGAAGCGTTTAGACACTACCCCGCGCGCGAGGGGACTCTCGGGTACGGGGTTCGGGGGTAGTGACACGCGCTTGTGAGTCGCCTCTAGCGCCACCTGGTGGCCACTTCGTTCGTTTGACTCGCTACCACTTCCCCCTCCCCCTGAACCCTTAAGCTGTATGGATCAACATTCATTCAGCCCTGCTGTTCATTCATTCAATCCGGGATCTGCCCTGAAACATTCACGTGCTTAATAGTGAGTGTCTACCGTTTCCGTTTTATGAAAGGTCTTTTGACACGCACTGCCGATAACTCTAATTCGTGTATTGTGAACACCGGCTGCAACATAACCACAATTTGCTCTTGTCAACACGACTTTTATTTTTCAGATGGTGGTGAGGGAGTACAATGATGAGCTCAAATTCCTTGAAAGAATTGATGAAAATTCTTGGAGGATTAAGAAAGGATTTCAGCCGAATATGAATGTATGTATATTCTTCTTTATTTTGGTTCCTTTTCTTCTGTCAACTGATGGTAACGAGTGATTGTTTTTGCATCACCGTACTGCATATGAATTATAGGTGGAGGGAGTCTTCTATGTAAATTCGGCGCTAGAAAAACTCATGTTTGATGAACTTCGCAATGCGTGTCGACCTGGTATGGTGGGTGGCTTTCTTCCTGGAATGAAACAAATTGCAAATGTTGCTGCTCTACCGGGTATTGTGCATCGTTCCATTGGCTTGCCTGATGTTCATTCTGGGTATGGATTTGCCATTGGTATGTTTCTCTTTTCTTTCTGGAAATCATACACTTTCATTGTGTCACAATAAGGTTATATGATTGCCTTTTCTGTTCTCACAGGTAATATGGCAGCATTTGACATGAACGATCCATTGTCAATTGTCTCGCCTGGTGGTGTGGGCTTTGACATCAACTGCGGAGTTCGTCTTTTGCGGACAAATTTGTTTGAAAAGGACGTTCAACCTGTAAAAGTGAGTAAAATCTGTCATTGCCTTAATTTTTTAACATATTATGAAGTGTTATCATTGGTGCCCTTCTCGTAGGAACAACTTGCTCAGAGTATGTTTGATCATATTCCTGTTGGTGTTGGCTCTAAAGGAATTATACCCATGACTGCAACAAATCTTGAGGAGGCATTAGAAATGGGAATGGACTGGTCACTCCGAGAGGGTACGTAACAACTACATATATAAACCTGTGTGTTGTGTTCTTTTCAAAATTTGATTAAATTATGTGTTGTTCTAGGGTACATTTGGGCTGAGGACAAGGAACACTGTGAAGAGTATGGACGAATGTTAAATGCTGATCCATCTAAAGTCAGTCTAAGGGCAAAGAAGAGAGGTTTGCCTCAGGTACAAATGCAATCTCATTTTCACAGAACTGCAAGATAACTTTTTGAGTAGAAATAATTTTTTTCAAAATCTAAGTGGTTTCCTAATTTTTAATATTTTACAGCTTGGCACTCTTGGGGCAGGCAACCATTATGCCGAAATTCAAGTTGTAGATGAAATTTATGACAAGTGGGCTGCTAGTAAAATGGGCATTGAAGACAAAGGACAAGTATGTGTGATGATTCATTCGGGAAGCCGTGGTTTTGGACATCAAGTGGCAACAGGTACATGCTACATATCTCAGTCATTTCCTGTTCAGTAGTTGTTGTCAGCGGAGTGATTTTTCATCATTGATTTAAAATTTTTATTTTTTAGATGCCCTGGTACAGATGGAAAAAGCCATGAAAAGGGACAAAATCGACACAAATGACCGCCAGTTGGCATGTGCCCGCATTAATTCACCTGAAGGACAAGATTATTTAAAGGCAATGGCTGCTGCTGCCAATTTTGCTTGGGTCAATCGAAGCTCAATGACCTTTCTCTCTAGACAGGTATATTCTCGTAACTACTGTTTTTTGGCAGAAACATTCTTGTGCAAAGTGTTAAATGCTTCCTCCTCAATTTATTTATTTCTAGGCATTTGCCAAGCAATTTCACATGACACCAGATGATTTGGATATGCATGTAATTTATGATGTATCTCATAATATTGCTAAGGTGGAAGAACACATCGTAGATGGCAAACAAAAAACATTGCTTGTGCACAGAAAGGTAACAAACATGCCTTAAAATGGTGTTGCCTGTGCCCTCAGTAGTTCGGCTTACTAATGGGGCCTTGTTTTATAGGGGTCAACTCGGGCATTCCCTCCGCACCACCCCTTAATACCAGTAGATTACCAATTAACTGGCCAACCAGTGCTGATTGGTGGCACAATGGGAACCTGCAGCTATGTACTCACTGGAACTGAACGAGGCATGCAGGAAACCTTTGGATCCACTTGTCATGGAGCGGTAAGTTGGTTTTGATGCTGGCAACAGCTTGTTGATGCTTCTTTACACTATTACATACACAACTCATCAAAAATTTTCTTATTTCCTTTTGTGCCACAGGGACGTGCTTTATCTAGAGCCAAATCAAGACGCAACTTGGACTACACAGATGTATTAAAGAAATTGGAACAGCAAGGAATCTCAATTAGGGTTGCATCATTGAAGCTGGTGATGGAAGAGGCTCCAGAGTCTTACAAAAATGTGACTGACGTTGTGGACACTTGCCATGCGGCTGGCATAAGTAAGAAGTGCATCAAACTTCGTCCAATTGCTGTGATTAAAGGCTAAGGCTAAGGATTGTGTAAGGTATAAAGTTTGATTTATATCGTGAAATACTTCCTATCTGTGGTTCATGTTTTGTTTTTTTGCCTTATCAAATTTTGATATAAGGTTGTGTTGACATTACTTCTATCCCAAAATGTAATGTTGATGCTACTTTTTGTATATATAGGAATAATTTTTGTTTATAGGTCTGAAAGTTGTTAAGATATGTAAATTATGTTCTCAAGAATAAACCAAAATTGCAATTTGTGTTTTCTCAATTATTTTAATTACAAAAAAGGCTATCATATACATAACATATCTGCATCAACTTTATGAACTAATTCCTACATTGAAGTAGCTTCTGCTACAAGATCAGTACCAGGCTTATCAGGTTTTTCAGCATTATCGATCGGTGTACTGCTGTTCAGGTTGAGTACGGTCCACCTTTTCGCTGCCCTGAAAACAATACCTGCAATTTGTACATCTGCATTGTGACACAGGAAAGTTGGAAAGTGTAATGCATCTCAACTTACGCTCGCCTCTTGTCTTCTGGATAGTAAATTTCTTTCACTTCAACATCCAGCGGAGGTCTCTTGTACTTGGGCTCATATTTTGGGGGAAACGTTTTATACAGAGAATACCAAATAGGGATTTCACTAGATGGAATAACTCCACTTTTTATAAGACCCGTAGTCCTGAAAGCAACGTAAATTACAGACAAGGGCATTCATTTGAGGAGGTTCAGGTTCAAGACTTACTTTACCACTTACCTCGAGAAAATCGTTCCAAGCTTTTCGAATCTTGCCTGTGGCGTCTGGCCTGATTCTTTCTTTACAAATCCGCCGGCAATTTGCTTCCGAACAAGTGCAACTAAGGCATTGTTTTTCGTAATAGACATTTTACTGACTAAATATACCTCAAGTCCGAGTCCTGCCTCCCTTAATTTGAGGTTATGTGTGTTTGTAGCAGAAGGAAAGCGCCGCCGCCTTCTCTTCCTGCGTCCTCCGTCGTGGCCTTGTCCCTAACCTATCCTTCAGAAACCCGTTCATTTGGTTTCACCTGAAGATAGATCTTTGATTGAAGAAATTGGGGCATGTGAGTATGCAAGGGGCATAACTCTTTAAGTCATTTCATTTTAGTTTTTAGAAACACGTATTGGGTTGTGTCAAATACTTTGTGCCATTTCTGTAACATTGCAGAATGTTTTTCCGAATGAAATGATGAAATTGGTCTCTACGTGCATATCCTCTGTGCTGTTCCATATGCGCTACCAAATGCATTTGTTCAGAACATATGGGTGATGAATAACTTGTCAAAAAGTTGATTTCTATGTCGGATACTATTTGGAAACGTGACTACTGTCGTTCCTGTCATTGTTTCGACGTGAGCGGCACTCGGCTTCCGACCGGCCTGCGCGTGATTTCCTCTTTATTGACAGCTTGTGCTTTTCCCAGATACCACTGCAGTGCAACAGTTAAACCGTGTTTTCTCCATCCCAGACTTGTCTTGTCTTTACCAAGGATACAAGCTAATACAGAAGAATCATTGTTTTTCGTGCGTTTGTTTTAATTTTAATGCTAGTCTTTTCCGTTTCAGTAAGCGTGTCCAAAATGAATTCATCAATGTCAGCTAAAGATGTCAGAAAGGCATTTCTGGACTTCTTTATCAAGAAGAAGCAGCATGAGTATGTACACTCATCTTCAACTATTCCTCTCGATGATCCAACGTTGCTCTTTGCTAATGCTGGAATGAATCAAGTAAGTTATTAGACATTTCTTGGCACTGAAACCTGTAGCTAAGATTCTAATTGAATAATTATTGACCTGGTATATTCCGTACTTTATATGTTTTGCTTTGGTATGTTTCAGTTTAAGCCTATTTTCCTTGGAACTGTTGATCCCAACAGTGACATGTCGAAGTGGATCAGGACTTGCAACACACAGAAGTGTATTCGTGCAGGTGGCAAGCACAATGACCTCGACGATGTTGGGAAAGATGTTTATCATCATACTTTCTTTGAAATGTTGGGTAATTGGTCCTTTGGTGACTACTTTAAGGTTTGTTTGAGATGCAGTTTAATTATTATGGCTGTGCACAATTCATTCTTGTGTTCCAAAATTCATGTTTTGATTGTTCACAGAAAGAGGTCTGCACTTGGGCATGGGAACTCTTGACCGATGTGTTCAAACTTCCTGCTGACCGCTTGTATGTTACGTACTTTGGAGGAGAGGCATCAGCTGGCCTCGAGCCTGATGAAGAATGCAGACAAATTTGGATTAAGCTAGGGTAATTTGTTTCACTTTCTGTTTTCATTTTTACTTTGCAGAATTAATTTCTGTAAACATGTTTTTAATGTTTTACTTATCTCATTGCAGTGTTCCGGAGTCTCATGTGTTGCCAGGAAGTATGAAAGATAACTTTTGGGAAATGGGTGAAACGGGTCCTTGTGGGCCGTGTTCAGAACTTCACTTTGATCGAATTGGGGGCCGGGAAGCTGCCCACCTTGTAAACCAGGATGACCCCGATGTCTTGGAAATCTGGAATTTGGTTTTCATTCAATACAACAGGTGAGGCTTACCCAAATTTATTTTTGAAGGAATGACAAATTCTAATTTCAGTCTGTTTTTATTACAAGGGAACTGTTTTATTTCTGTTTGTAGAGAATCTGATGGGTCTCTGAAGCTGCTTCCCAAGAAACACATTGATTGTGGTATGGGATTTGAACGTTTGGTGTCAGTAATCCAAAACAAAAGATCCAACTATGATACTGATGTATTTTTGCCACTCTTTGATGCTATTCAAAAGGTATTCATGACTTTTTTTAAAGCAAACCATGAATGAACCTCCCCGTAAGTTGAAGGAACTGTCCATTAAAACTAAGTTGTTGATATAGGGAACGAATGCTCCAGCTTACCAAGGACGTGTTGGTGCTGAAGACTCCGATGGTGTGGACATGGCCTACCGAGTACTTGCTGACCATGCAAGGACCATCACCATTGCACTTGCTGATGGAGGTACTCCTGACAACACTGGTCGAGGGTACGATAAGTTGAAATTCTCTCTTCACGCACTATAGTTTATTTTTGAGCTATAACCCATTGATTCTAAACTGTTTGTCCTATCAGATATGTCCTGAGACGTATTCTGCGTCGCGCTGTGCGCTATGCAACTGAGAAGCTGAACGCCAAACCTGGCTTCTTTGCCACTTTGGTCCATACGGTCATTGAGTTGTTGGGTGAGACTTTCCCTGAGGTGGGTGGAATTTTGATAATATGTTGACAAAATATTCATGCAACAGACACACCCTCATTCTGAAATGTGCTTGTTGCTTTAGGTGAAGAAAGACCCCCAAGGCATAATTGATACAATTAATGAAGAGGAGCAGCAGTTCTTAAAAACCTTATCCAGAGGCAGAAACCTCTTGAACAGAACTATTGGAAAGTTGGGGGATAGTAAGACTCTTCCTGGTTAGTGGTTCATGGCTCTAGGCTAGAATTTGGTACATCATTGGTTGGATGAAAAGCAAGTGAATTGTCTGCAATTTCAGGTGATGTTGCCTGGCGTCTGTATGACACATATGGATTCCCTGTTGACCTAACTCAGTTGATGGCTGAAGAAAAGAATCTCACTGTTGATATGCCTGCATACGAAGAATCTAAGAAACAAGCTCAAGTAAGTATATATTGCTGTATTCATCTTCTTCTAAAGATATACCCTCTTTTTTTTTCTTTTCTTTTTTTTTTGAGTTTTTTTAGTTTCTGACAGCACTTTTAAGTCTACTGTTTTTCTGACTTGGGTGTGTTTTACATTATGGGTGGAAGTTTCCACTTTTCTTACCTCTGAATTCTTTGCAGCTTATTTCACAAGGTCGAGGAGCTGGTGTGGATGACCAGATCAGTTTGGATATTCATGCAATCACTCACCTTCAGGACCAAAAAGTGGGCCCATCAGATGATTCTCTGAAATACAACTACAAAGCAAAATCACAGCACAAAGATGCTGAATATGGTGATGATAGTAGTGATTTTAAATAGCCTAAAGTTTTGTTTGCAAATTGTCTTTATGTCAGTTTTTTTGTTCTTTGCTTCTTCCAGAATTCCCCTCATGTGTTGCCAAGGTCATTGCACTGAGACACTCAAAACAGTTTGTCCAGGAAGTAACATCTGGTCAGGAATGTGGTGTTCTGCTTGACAAGACCGTATTCTATGCAGAACAAGGTGGACAAATTTTTGATGAGGGCTTCATGGTCAAAGTTGGTGATGAGGTACTAATACATTGAAGTTATAACTTTTTACCATTATTTTCCCTCATTTGCCAAGATGATTAATATTATTTAATTTTTAAAATTAAAGAGTACAGAATTTTCTGTGAAGAATGTCCAAGTTCGAGGAGGGTATGTGCTTCACATTGGCTCGGTAGAAGGAACTCTCAAAGTAGGTGACTCAGTTGTTCTCCACTTGGACGGTGCTCGCCGACAGTTAATCATGAAGAACCACACCGGAACCCATGTTTTGAATTACGCTCTTCGTGCTGTCTTGGGGACAGAGGCTGATCAAAGAGGGTCTCTTGTGGCTCCTGATAGATTAAGATTTGATTTTACCAACAAGGTGGGTTGTAAGCTTCTCTGCTTTGTGCCAACTGTCCATCTTGTGTAAAAACAGATATTGAAAATGCGTTTATTTTAAAGGGTGCTATGACTGTGGATCAAGTAAAGAAAACTGAGCAGGAATCCAACAAGCTTATTGCTCGCAATGAAGAAGTATTTGCTAAGGAATCCAACCTAGCCGTTGCAAAGACAATTCGGGGTCTACGCGCTGTCTTTGAAGAGACCTATCCTGATCCTGTGAGGATTGTCTCAATCGGAATCCCTGTGGAAAAACTAGAAGCTGATCCCAACAGCCCTGCAGGAGCTGCAACGTCCATTGAGTTTTGTGGGGGCACCCATCTGCAGCGAGCGGGACATATTGGTGACTTTGTCATTGCTAGTGAAGAGGCAATTGCAAAGGGCATTCGCCGTATTGTTGCTTTGACTGGACCTGAGGCCCTCAAGGTAAAGCCTTCTTACTC
The DNA here is from genome assembly GCA_030522485.1 of Stenchaetothrips biformis. Taxonomy (NCBI): domain Eukaryota; kingdom Metazoa; phylum Arthropoda; class Insecta; order Thysanoptera; family Thripidae; genus Stenchaetothrips; species Stenchaetothrips biformis. Next base: position 17,236,454 of record CM060094.1, on the reverse strand, counting down.
AGTCATTTGAACCCCATAATTAGAATAATCCAAGTAATATTATGTTATTTTTGCTTTTTAGGCTTTGAAAAAGACTGAATTATTGGAGAATGAGCTCAACTCTGTTCGTACTTCATTGGATGCCATTAAAACTGCAGCCGACCAGAAGGTGGTAGTAAAAAAGATTGTAGAGCTTACAAATGACATATCACAAGCTGTCATTCCATACTGGAAGAAGGTATGCGGACAGCATTTCTCTGTCTTTAGTATGCATAGTGTCACTAAATTTTATGGCTTATTAATTGGGACGCTTTGCTTTCATGGCCTGGTGCAGGAAGAAATGCGAACTCTGCTGAAGAATCTGAAGAAGCAGTTAGATGACAAGGAACGTGCCGTTAAAGCAGCCTTAGCTGCTAATGTTGCTGATGAGATTAAGGCTTTGTGCCAGGCAAATCCCAACATGCCTTTATTGGTTAAGGAACTCCAAGCTGACTCTAACACGAAGGTATGACCCATCTTTCTTAGAAGTTCAATGAGTTCATTTCACTGGTGCCTATAAATCAATGGAAGATAATATTAATTTTTGACAAATCATTGAACAGGCATTGGATGGTGCTTTGAAACAAGTTAAGGCATTTGCACCAGAAACACCTGCCATGTTCTTTAGTGTGGATGCTGCTGCTAAGAAGATCTTCTGTCTTTCTGCTGTACCGAAGGTAATCATCCTTTCTTTAAACATGCTATACTGGATCGTCAATTGAATGCTGACCAACTGTTGCCTTTTTTCTTCTCTCAGAGTGCTGTGGAGAAGGGTCTGAAAGCAAATGAGTGGGTTGGAGCTGTGTCCGTGCTAATGGAAGGCAAGGGGGGCGGCAAGGCTGAGTCGGCCCAAGCCTCAGGATCAAACATTGATGCGTTGGCGGCCGCTCTGGAGAAGGCCTTATCTTTTGCATCTAGCAAGATTGGTGGAGGTAAAGCCTAAATGTGCTGTGCATGTTACTGCCATGTGTTGCTGAGAGAATGTCATCTAAGTTGCAATGTCTTGTTTGTTTTTAAGTATTTGAATGCTCAACCCTCTGAATTCTCCTAAATCCTTGCATAGTTTCCTATAGATTTTTTTTTTTTTTTTACAAAAATTATAACTTTAGAATGTTTTTTGACTCTCTCTTCTTTTTGAAGGCAATGCACTATACAGCCATTGCCCCTCCCCCCTCTTTTTCCTGTATGAAGTGTGCCAATGTTTTGTTATCATTTTATTTACCTTTTTGAAGTACTTTAGATTGAAGGTGCACATTGACTTTTGACTTTTCTTATTTTCAAAATGTTGTACTATTGCAATGAATTTTTTGTTAAAGCTTTAATTAGGAAGAGATTTTATAGAAATGTTCTGTTTTCCCTCCTCTTATCTGGTTTTGGTTTGTTGTCTAATATAGTGGAAAGCTCAGCTTGTTTCTTGAAAAGTATATTAACATTATCTGTAGTTGCACAATTACTTTTTCCTCTTCTATTTTTTTATGAAATAATACGGTTTTATGAAATATTTTCTGCATGCAGTTTTAGTTGTAGAAAATATTTTTTGTTTCTTTTACTGTTTGGCTTTGTTTGTAGCAACTAGACAAAATTTGAGCGTGTTATTTTCTAACTTTATTATTGTTGTAAGTGATTTGTATGTTTGAGTGTGAGCATGTATTTATTGAACCAATACAGAACATCAAACCCCATTATAATGTTGTCATGATTATTTTGCTGTATCATTCGTATCTACTCAGTAACAATTTTGCTTCTTGCACACCAACTGACATGCACTACAAATCATTATGCTTGAAGTGGGTAGTTGATGCAGGTATGCTTTTATGAGTGTAATCAATTTCATTCCTGTATGAAATTTATGCTATTAACTTTATAAGTTGTATGTGTTTACAGCACCAGCTGGTCCTACTCTGAAAGCTGAAAAAGGAAGCATGTGTTTCATTCGGGCCCTGATATGTGCTAAGTATGCTGGAAAGGATATCAGTGTAACTGCAGGAGAACACGAATACATTGAGAATGGTGTGTCATTTACCAACACAGCTTCCATTTGCTATTATCTGTCTACTCCAGCCTTGCGAGGTGGATCATCTGTTTACAATCAGGTAAAGGACCCATTTAGTTTATCATCTAAAACAACATTTGCTTTCTCTTAAATCATTTCTTTCTTATTTTCTCTCTTTTTTTTCACAGGCCAAAGTATTACAGTGGGTGGAGTTCTGTGAGAACCATATTCGGTGGACTGTTGGTGCTTCATTAAGTGCTGTATTTAAGAGTTCATTGAGCCAAAAGCATTGTCTGCCAGAAAACCTAACCAATCATGAATTGTGTCACAATCTTGAATTTTTGGACCAGTTGTTTCTAAAATCAACATTTTTGGCTGATGAACGGATTACTCTGGCAGATATTACCCTCTTCAGTCTACTTTTGCCTGTGTACATGTACAATTTGTACCCTGCGATTAGTAATCTTATCAATTTAAATAGGTGGATGAATACGGTAGGTCCTGTAAACACCCACAACATAAATACTCGGTGAGTGTTGAACAAAAAGTTGTGCACTACTAATGACGTGCCATTTGCAGATTCTGAATCAACATGAGGTTCGATCCGTCGTCGGTGACATAGAATTGCTATCTTTGCCGCTTCTCAAATCGAAATTGATCTCACCTCCTTTGAAAGGATGTCCACCTGCGAATGGTCATGCATCCTTGGGAAAATTGGATGTCGAGAATAAGGAGACGCTTGTGTTTTCAGCTTCTGCAGCTCATGCTCCCACACCAGCCCCCACCCCTGCTGCTACCCCCACTCCTGCTCCCACACCAGCCCCCACCCCTGCTGCTACCCCCACTCCTGCTCCCACACCAGCCCCCACCCCTGCTGCTACCCCTGCTCCTGCCCCATCAGCAAAATCTACTCCCACTGGCCCTAAACCTCAAGAAAATGCTCAAAAGAAGAAAGGGAAAAATAAGAAAAGAAACTAGATCTAGACCGGAATGTCTGCTCAATCTGAGACCAAACTTGCTCATGTTCACTATTAATCAACTAATAAATTGTTTTAATTGAATGAAACTGACTCTAACAAATTTTGCCCGGTTGTCATTTTGCCCCTTCCTCCCTGCTCGAAGCTTGGCTGACTGGTAAAGCCATTTCTTGGCTGATCTTTGGCCACTTGGCTCAAAAAAGGGGGATTTATCAAATTGCAGTGGAAAGGGAAAGTCATGCTATCAAAACAGCAACCACGCTTTCACTCTTCTTAGGTCTCTGTGGACTTGTTGCCATATGACTTCCATTGTATTTTACTTTCTGTCTGTAAAAAGAAAAGGGTGCCCCTCGTTGCCCCCCACCTGCCTCCTCATCATGGCAGAGTTGCGTTTTTTTTCTCCATTTGTTAAATTTGCAAAGAAAGGGGAAGAGAGGGTTGCAGAGCCAAAAAGTATCACTTTCACATCAGAAATTTAATTCAGCTCTTTGTAATCGTAACAAGAACACAATACTATGAGGGTCCAACATTTGGATCTCTCATCTCATGCCGCTACAGGACCTAAATTCAGTTCACAGATGGGAAAAATTAATAACATTAGATTTCCAAAAATACAGTCAGTAATTTGATCATGTATTTGCTTAAGTTCATTTTTTTAAAAATCAATTGTCTATCTTAACTTAAAACAACATATTTTTACAAATTATTTTTAATTTTAACAAGATTGCTTTTTTTTAGTAAAAGAACCAATGAATAACTAGAGCAAATTGCTTGTTTAGATAACACTGAAGGTATAGTCCAGTGAGATTCCCAGGAGCCGCAATAGATAAATGGGTCATTGATTGACAAGTGGTCAGTTATACATCAATCAATTTTGTGACACATTGTCAATATGACTGCTTACCATAGTCTACATGCTTATGATTGAATAATCCATTAGTCATTGGCTGCATTGAACTATCAGTTTTTAAGAGAAACATAAGGTTAGAATGTTGGAATGCCTGTAAAGCTCACAAAATCAATAAATGCACAGTCATGTAACAACTCCATGAACATCAATAAATTTTAATTGTGTACATAGCTGAGCATTCAAACTTCTTCCATAAGTAAAAACCAATAGACATTGTGTGCACAGCTTTGAATACTGTACAGTAAGCCACATCAAACAATACAAAATATAATTACATATTATCTCAACAATAACTTTATGTCTTTGGCACCGATGATCATACAAATGGCCGGGTGTGCTGCAAATGACTACAGTAAAGTTTCACCTCTTCTATTAAACAAAAACAGGAAAAATAAATCGAGGGCAAACATAGAAACAATAGAGTAATGAAAATAAATCTAAGCTATGTTCAAATTGCTGTCGCAAAACAGCATTAAGTACATAGTACCTCTCGACGTATACACAGAAATGCAATAGTCCAATCATTATTGTCAGTCAGGTTCAAGTAACCTTCACAATCGTTAAATTATCATAAAATTAACACTTTCGGCACATTTTACAAATATAATCACATTCCCTGACTATCAGGAAATTTAAAAATCACTGCTGACTTAGTCCAATTGAATCAGCATGGACGGCAAGGGCGTCCATCTTCGGATATGCTATCTGACCTTCAATTTCTCCTTTGGTGTTTCCAGTGACAGAAGTGTAACATTGACTGGTTTAAACCTCCTGTTGAAGAAATGAAGAAAGGAAATTCATGTGATGTGGTACGAGACAGACTAGAGAAAATGGAAAGGAATTGAATCATACTTACGAGTACTCAGAGTTGGGAACACCAATAACCATGACATCACTGCCTTTCATTCGCATTCTCCACATGCTGTTATGGTATCCTCTTGCATCAAGGTCCCAGATCCTGAAACACTGTTGAAATGGTGGTTACAAAAGTAGTCCAACAATATGGTATACCCAAATTTAAAATCAAAAAGATATACAACCTTGGCCACTTGAAGCCATGTGACAAAATCTTTGGGGGAGTCCATTTTTATGTAGAGAACGTACACCTGTCCCTGGAACACAATGAGATAGTCAATAAACAAATTACTGTGGAAAGTCATGCTCTTACTTGAAAATTTTAGTTGAATAAATTCTCACTCTTTTATCAGGGACAAAGTCTTCATCACAGGGATTTTTAGAATGATCTAAAGGTATTGAATGCTTCAAATCTCTCCATATCAGACGCTCATATTTTAACTTCTTCACACTGTGGAGCACAGTACCAAATGATTAGGGTTCAAATTTTCTCAATTCTAATTATAATTGACTGAAATGATCCACACTTTACCTGTCAATATTTTTGAGTTGCACGTAGCTTTGAGTGTTAAAAGAATGTTGCTTGAAGTAAACCTCTTGAAAGTATGAATTCATATTAAGCCCTGATGAGCCAAAATGATAAGTGCGAGAAACATCTGGTACAACACACTCTCGACCCTTTCTTACTTCAGGCATTCTCATCCACATATCCCAATCCCACATCTGCCAAGGAAAAAAAACAACAACGTAATGTTAGAAGATAATAGGACAATACTTTCACACATTGCAGAAGATTTCTTACTTTCTCTGGGGTGGGCCAGTTGGGTTCTAACTCCTCTTTGTAAATGGACCGTTTCAAAATCCACCCTAAACCAGGCATGGTTTCTATTCGATACAACCGTGAAGGATCATCACTTGTATGTTCATACCCCTGGTCATTCCATGCTGATATACAATAGAGTGATGGATCTTCATCCAGTAAATGAACTGTCTGGCTAAAATAGCTGCAAAAGAAATAATTGCATTTTTTAAATTCTAAGTGACACATTTGAATAAAACATAATAAAATAAGAGATAGAACTAATGATGAAACTTGTAATCCTGCCTACCTAAAAAAATCTGGTGAGACATCTAGATCTTCCTCTACTATTATGACATGTTGGGCAGAAGGGAATAAATTAAAAGTGGCTGTAAGTGCTGCTTTGTAATGCTGTGAGATACGAGCATTCTTGGTGCCAATGGGAGTGTGCTGGACACCTCTGAGTCCAAACAGTTGGGTCACTTCCATCGGCTCAGAAAAATAGCCGTCGATGAAAACTGTGATCATTTCAGGTTGAGCGCCTCTGGCTGACAATAGTGACCGAAGCATTCGATACAGGTAATGCGGACGATTGCTTGCAATAATTGATACTGGAACATTTTTTACTTGATTGTTAGGAATCTGAAAAAGAAAAAGGCATTTTAAGATCAAATAACTTGAGAAAATCACTTTGATTAGTTGGTCATTATAACAATATGTAAATTTGCACTTACTGGTTCCGGGCTAAACATGATGGGGGCGGGATCTTGGCAACTGCACACACTGCCATAGCCTTCTATGTGGTTGCAAAACTCTTTTCGACGACGATTTTCCTCTGTCTCTGGCCAACTGCATTCACTCTCTGGAAAAAAAAAAAGAAACAAGTCTTTAGCAACTTTTTTGCAGCCTGCGGTGTAGAGTATGGCGTTTAGAGTTTTGTCCGGCTGCGCCGGTCTTCTGGCCCACTGTTTGGAGGTTCTCGCTGGCCACTGACCTTCGACAGAGAGCAGGGGCACCTCGACCTGCAGGGCGACGGGCGCGCCCCACGTGTTGAACTCCTTGCTGCTGCTCTGGCCTTCCCCCAGGGCGCGGCCGCCGGGGCCGCCGTCGCTCGCCTTCTGGCTCACCATGGCCCACATGCCCCGCCAGCCGATGGAGGGCGCGTGCGCCGAGCCCAGGCGGCGCAGCAGGTCGCGCGCGGGGGACTTCATCTGGAAGGAGCCCTCGTCCTTGATGGCGAAGATGATGACGCGGCCCGCCGACACCATGTTGAGGAACAGCACCATGGCGTCGTCCTCGTGCGGCGAGTACGTGTCGAAGACGCGCGCCGCCATCACGGCGCCCGACGCCTGGTGCAGCACCACCACGTGCACGCCGCGGCCCTTGTGCGGCTCCGCGTCCTCCAGGATCTGCAAGTCCAGGGTTAAAACACTCACTGTGCCGACAGATCGAAAAAAAGTAAAATCGACGACAGTTTCCTGTGGGTTGAGTGACTGACCGTAGTTCCGTCCACCGACACGGCCACCCTGGTCTGGCTGGACACCACGTCGATGACGAGCGACTTGGCCTGGCTCTCCTGCAGCCGCAGGCTGTTGTGCCGGGCCTCGCCGCTCAGCAGGTCGGACGAGTCCCCTGCAGCAGAAACGCGGTGCCAATCACGTGAGCGGCGCACAGTGGGTCACAAAACCGTTGAGACGGCCAAAATTCTAGACGCGCTTTGAGCTCCAGAGTCGTTAAATGGGACTCGAATCGAACGTGTGACCCCACCAATGGATTCCTCGTTTGGAGAGCAATCCATTGGTGGGGTCACACGTTCGATTCCAGTCCCATTTAGCGACTCTGGAGCTCAAAACGCGTCTAGAATTTTTGCCGCCTAAACGGTCTTCTGACCCACTGCGCAGCGGCGGGCGGCGAAGTAATACATTTTGCCTACGCACAGGGGCCATTGTCCGCACTCACCAGTCCGCAGAGCCTCCTCCTGCAGGCGCCTGCTCGTGTCCAGGATGAACATGATGTTGATGCCGATGGTGAAGAGCAGCACCAGCACCAGCAAGGCTTGGAACACCTTGACGAGGGCGCGCCGGCGGCCCAGCTGTCCCAGCGGCAGCCCCAGCGGGGGCCCCAGCACGCCGAGGGGGCCCAGGGGACGTCCGGGGGCCCGCTGGTCCAGCAGCAACATGACGGGCGCGGCCCCACCCGGCCCCGCTGCGCGTCCGGGCGCGGGGGCGGGGTAGGGGGCGGGGAGACGGTGGTGGTGGTGGTGGGGTGGCGGAGCGCGGCGCCGGTCGCCGCACGACACCCGACACAAGAGCATCACACCCTCAGGGCCCTGAAGGCTCGCCTGCAGGCCGGGCCGGACTCGACCAGCACGCGCGCTGCAAGCACAAAGGGCGTAAGCGAGGACGCCGTCGAGGGTCACCGGCCGAAGGGCTCCGAAGGGCCTTGTCTCCGAAGGCTGTGTCTCTCGCAACGCCGCGGGAAACCCCACGAGTACGAGAGAGACAGCTTGCAGGGCGGCAGCGGCGACTCACCCGGTGTCCCGCCGCTCGCGTCGGGAAGGACGCCGCTGCCATCACGGACCCGTCAGCCGTCGGCCACCTGTAACGCCACAAAGAAAGCACCATGAAAAACGGCTCCGAATTTTGTGAAAAATCGCGGACAAACTTGTCTGATAAGGTCATCTGTGCACTAAATACTGCGACGTCTCGTCCCGCGAAATTTGGACAAAAACATTTAGCGTGTGATTTTCCGCCCTGCCAGCGCGTCAACGCGCCCGCGCGCCGCGTCGCATCAAACAGAATAACGCAGCGGTTGTCTGCGGAAGCCTGCCTCGCCTGGCTGGCTGCTGCAGCCGCGGACTGGGCCGCCCCACAGTGGACCAGAAGACCGTTGAGGCGGCCAAAATTCTAAACGCGTTTTGAGCTACAGAGTCGCTATAAATGGGACTCGAATCGAACGTGTGATCCCACCAATAAATTGATCTCCGAGCGAGGAATCCATTAGTGGGGTCACACGTTTGATTCGAGTCCCATTCAGCGACGCTGGAGCTCAAAACGCGTCTAGAATTGTGGCCGCCTTTACGGTCTTCTGACCCACTGTGCAGCGGACGCCCAGCGGACGCCCCGAGAGAAAGACAGAATTAAGACGCGCCGGTAATGACGAGGTAAAAAAGGGAAACATTAATGTGGAGATAGTAAATGGAATGAACAGAGGGTCGGAGGGGGCGCGGCGGGGTGGGGTTGGGCGGGGTGGGGTGGAGCGGGGTGGGGCGGGGCACGACGGCGATGACGGTGCCACTCATCCCCCCGGCGAGCAGGAAGCGCCGCTCGCCGCACCGAGTCCATTCTTCAAATTAGATTTGAGGGGTCCCTATCCGTTGCGGGGGCAAGAGGGAAAAAAGGGGGGGAGGGCTACTGCACTCCGAGCAGCCCCTGGCGCTCCACCTGCCGTGCCGTGCAGCCCAGCCAGGAATGGGGGTGCCACGGCGTGGGGGGGGAGGAGGAGGGGGTCAACGGGCGCCGGAGGCTCCGACCATAACATTTCCGATCTCGAAACCAAACCGCGCGCGGTTAGTTCAAAAGGTAGGTCAGACGTACATCGATGCAGTGCCCCATGCAGCTCGGCGTGCAGGGACCGTTACGCTGTCCGCGGCAGGCTGATGGCACTGCTCCCCGGAGTGTGAGTGTGAGAGAGTGAGAGAGAGAGAGAGAGAGAGAGAGAGAGAGAGAGAGAGAGAGAGAGAGAGAGAGAGAGAGAGAGAGAGAGAGAGAGAGAGAGAGAGAGGGAGAGAGGGAGTGTGTGTGTGTGTGTGTGTGTGTGTGTGTGTGTGTGTGTTTTGGAAGGGGGGGGGGCTTGATCTGCACATGGCCTGATAGAAGCCCCTCACAGACCGCCAACATGGCGCAAGTTCATCGACTTGGATTCGTCCGCCTCGTCCGAGTGAGGGGCTTCTTGCAGGCAGACGGACCCAGAACGGCACGGCACGGCACGCCCCGAGTCCGTTGGATTGCCAGAGGACAATGACAACACAGAGGGAGAAAAATACAAGAAAATGGAGGCGGAAATGAAGACGACGCCAAGACGGCCGTCCCGACCAAGTCCATTTCCATCTTTCGATTCGGGGGAAATGATTAGCGCCGCCAATCAGTCCGTAATCAACGGTGAAGGAAAAAAAAAAGAATTAAAAAAATGAGGAATGGTACCAAGACGACGAGGCGAACAAGGAGGCGGCGCCGCGGCTTTCCTCGGCTTTTCCACGGCTTTCCCGCGACACTGTCCCCGCCTTTCCCGCGCTTTTCTTGCCGCACTTCCGCGGCCCTGCTCTCCCGCCTTGGCGCCTCGGAGTGTTCACCTGGTTTACGGCCTGATATACTATCTCTGGCATGCCGGCCGGGTGGCGGTGCCGGGTGGCGCGGCCGGCCTGGCAGGACGTATTCGCGATTTAGTTTTAGAACCGCGGCACGCGACAGCGACCGTAAATCAACCGGGAGAAATTTGTGCCCCAAACTTGCGGGCGGCACGCGGCGCTGCGGCGTCGCCTGGACAGTAACAAGCCGCAGACAACAACATAGACGGGGGAGAGTGGTTGAACCCAGCAAGTAGGTGCTCGAAACGACGTCGGTTCCACGAAGAACCGATGAGTTTTTCACCGATTCTGTAGCCACGCCATCCTCCCACCGACCCACAGGCCGAGGCCGTTGCTCAGGTGAGGACTGCGGACTGGACATGGAGAGACTGCGGCAGCGCGCATAAGGCAAAGCAACAAAAAAAGAAACGCAAAAGAAAAATAGAAAACTCTGAAGCCTGGTGGCTCGGAGCGGAGAGTTCGGGTTTCCGGGTGGCGCCGCGAAGTGGGCCAAAAGACCGTGCAGGCGGACAAAACTCTAGACGCGTTTTGAGCTCCAGAGTCGCTGAATGGGACTCGAACCGGACGTATGACCCAATCGATGGATTCCTCGTTCGGAGAGCAATTCATTGGTGGGGTCACACGATTCGAGTCCCATTCAGCGACTCTGGAGCTCAAAACGCGTGTAGAGTTTCGCCCGCCTGCACGGCCTTCTGGCCCACTGTGCGCCGTCGGTGTCAGGCCGGCCAGCCCCGCCGAGAGGAAAAGGGAAGAGAACTCAGTGGCCGCGGCGTGAGGTGTCGAAGCGAGCTCAAGTCAGGCCGGGCGAGCCGGGGCCAGCATCAGGTTTCATAAAGGTTGCCTCTTCCACTAGCGAAAGGAACTGGAGCCTCGTTATTCATTTATTAATCACGTCCACCCGACTGGCCGCGCAAATTTCCGCGTCGCGAGGACGGCGTGACATCGTGCCAGTAGATCCATCAAACCGCTCCCCATCGATTTCTCGTCCCACGCCGCGGTTTCCCCACTTCGCAGTGTGACGGCCGCGAGAGGGGGGGGGGGGGGCACTGCAAGCAAAACCGCGACCGCAAAGCATCCCGCTTCGCACGCTTCGCCGCCAGCGAGGCAGACACAGCGGACGCTGTCAGTTCTAATCGGCTCTGACAGCGCATCTCGCTGCAAAAGGTGTGGCGGGAGCGTCACCTGTCAGGGGAGCGCAGGCACAGTGTGCGCGGTGCGGCCTTTTGAACCGGACGCGGCACGCAAACCTCTACGCCCAATAATTTTAATATTGATCACATTGTGGGAACCGCATTATCATCCCACGCGGTGCAGGCCGGGCGCACAGTGGGCCAGAAGACCGGGGAGGCGGTCAAACCTCTGGACGCGTTTAACGGCAGAGTCTCTAAATGGGACTACTCGAACACACTAAATTAATTTGTACAATTTTTGTTCAAAGCTTTGAACAAAGTTGCGCATACATAACTTTTGCACTACTTTGTGCGCAGGATCACTCAAATTCGTGTGAATTTTTGCACAAATTCGTATAAAAGTTTGCACAAATTTTGTGCGAAACGGACGTATGCGCAACTTTGTGTAAAGCTTTGTACAAAATTATACAAATAGATTTAGAGTGAACCGAACGAGTGACCCCACCAAATGGATTCCTCGTACAGAGAGCAATCCATCGGTGGGGTCACACGTTCCGTTCGAGTTCCATTAAGCGACTCTGGAGCTCAAAACGCGTCTAGAGTTTCGGCCACCTGCATCGGTCTCCTGGCTCACTGTGCGCCGATGCAGTCGAGATCGCGAACGCTATCGATCTCGACACCCTCGACATGGTCGCCATGCTGGTTCGGCTGGTCAAGCGAGCCGGCAGGGAGAGAGGGCCGCAACGAAGAGGCGCCTAATTAGGTGGAATTCCAGCAGAAAGGAGGAAGGGGAGGCAAAGGGCTCAAAGAGCGCGACCTGTGTCCGTCAGTCCGTCCGTCAGTCCATCCGTCAGTTCGTCCGTCCGTCCGCCAGGCCCGGCACCACCACCTGTTCTGCCTATCCCTGCTGCCCCAGCCGCCGGCCGCGGCCTCCAGCCCACACTGCACGAGGTGCACTTCGCACGCAGCGCCGCAGATGAGGGCGCGTTGCCGCCGCACTGTTGCCGAGTCGCTGATAAAGTGACATTACAGGTGGCGGGGGCCAAAGTCACCAGCCCGAAACAAAGAACAACATCCGCTTCGAAAAAGGTGGGGGGGGGGGGAGGGGCGACTATCTTCCTCTTGGCGGGGGACAATGGAATCCGAAAACTTTGTCCCCCGTTGGTGGCGGCGGCAGCGGCGGTGCCAGGAAGGAAGCTATTTCTGGTCGAGCGGCGCGCGAGTCCGCGCCGCGCTGGAGCTTTCAGTAAGACATGCCGGAGCAGGGAAAGTTGGGTGCATATAATGCCACCCCGATCTGACATGATCGGAAGGCTCTCTCGTCTCTCTTATACACACACACACACACACACACACACACACACACACACACACACACACAATACACTCTCTCCCTCCCCCGCCCCTCTCTCTCTCTCTCTCTCTCTCTCTCTCTCTCTCTCTCTCTCTCTCTCTCTCTCTCTCTCTCTCTCTCTCTCTTCCGGCCCTTGAGTACTATATCGACCCCGTCATCACCATTCAGTCGGACTGCATCAGGCCGCTCCCCGGCTACCCGCTTTGGCGGCCCGCCTGAATCGGCTGAGAGATGTCCAACCACCGAAGAGGAGGCGAACTCGGGGCCAGCAGGCCAGCGGGGCCAGCAGGCCAGCGGGGCCAGCAGGCCAGCGGGGCCAGCAGGCCAGCGGGGCCAGCAGGCCAGCGGGGCCAGCAGGCCAGCGGGGCCAGCAGGCCAGCGGGGCCAGCAGGCCAGCGGGGCCAGCAGGCCAGCGGGGCCAGCAGGCCAGCGGGCCAGCAGGCCAGCGGGGCCAGCAGGCCAGCGGGGCCAGCAGGCCAGCGGGGCCAGCAGGCCAGCGGGGCCAGCAGGCCAGCGGGGCCAGCAGGCCAGCGGGGCCAGCAGGCCAGCGGGGCCAGCAGGCCAGCGGGGCCAGCAGGCCAGCGGGGCCAGCAGGCCAGCGGGGCCAGCAGGCCAGCGGGGCGCTATCGCCACGGCACGACCACGACGTAGTGCCAAGAATTCCGAATTTCTCCAGCCGAATCCTCTTAGGTTGTTGCTGCTTGTTGCCAGCAGCCCGCCGGCCAATCCCGCCCATTCACTGGACAGAACACATCCGGACCAACTTTCTGACAGCAACTCCCTCTCGCGCCCACAGACACAGAGACAACACACAGACACAGACACAGACACACACACACACACACACACACACACAGGAACTAGTCTAAAACCATAGTACGCTGCCGCTAAATATTTAACTCCGGCGAAGCCTCAGGAAGTGGCCGGGCGAGAGAACAACAGCGGATGGTGATGGGCAACAAAAGGCTTGCTTTGGTTGGTTGTTTCAATCATCAGGACGCGTTCCGCTGTACGCAAGGCTCCAATCGGGTCCCATTCGTACAGCTAGAAATAAATTGTAAGCAGCAGCAAATGAGTTTATTTGCTGAGGTTGAAGGTGACGCATAACCAAGCAGGTGACAGGCCTTTGCTCAGGTCCATTGCCTTGCGTATAGTCGGCTACTTTGTGACCCAGACGCCATTCCATGGGCTGCAATCCACTCGCACAAGATACATTTCTTGCTCGATTTAAGTATCGGTGCTCGGCTCAATTACCAACTGTAATCCCACTTTCACAGTCAGCGAGGGTGTGCTAAGAGAGTGCTAAACCGACCCCATTCAGCCGAGGAAAAAGCAGGAAAGAAATAAAACGGAGAAGGGAAAAAAAAGAGGAAGAGGATGGCCAGACGGAAATCGACGACCACTCGGATTGTTGTTTAGTTTCTGTCCCTCCTTTTACCTTGGTCCTTTCGCCACGTACCCCCCCCCCCTTTCCGCCCTTTTTTTCCGTCTGGTCCGCCCAGACCGACCCTTTCACGATTCATTTCTTTTAACTTCCTGGAAGTCGACCTGCGGCTCCTCCCCCATCTCCACTGCTAAAAGAAGGTCCTCGCGATTTAACCGCGACGAGGCTTTCTTTAGCATAAAAAAGAAAAAAATGCTCACCTTTGAACGAAGCCCAGATGAAATGGAATGGGTATCCGAGATTGCAAGAAGCACCAAGGTTCAAATCAATCGCAATGATTTTTTTAAAACAAAATTTTAGGTTAACCTTAAACCCTTCTCGGCTTCCAGCCATTAAAGTCAAAGTTAATTAAATTTAGGCGAGGAAACATGCCACCCTAAAATGAATTTTAAAGCCTTCCTAACTAAAATTTGGGAGAAGAGCCCACCCTTCGTCGCCCGAAATGATATTCATGATTATGACTCTTTGCTCCTGATCGAGACCAGACTACCTTTTTCAGAGCCCAGCACACGACGGCGGCATGCGGTTGGCCCCAACTGCAACACAGAGAAAAAAGAGCCACTTGTCAGCCACAAGAGTTTCACTTCCAGAGGCGCCAAGAATAGCGCCTATCATCGTGACGCTGTCAAAAAGGGAAAACAATAAAAAAAATTATTGCCGAGCGGATGTCAATCACCGGGAGAGCGAGAGAGCGAAAGAATTCTGTCAGACCTAGACGGAGATAGATAGAGAGAGAGAGAGAGAGAGAGAGAGAGAGAGAGAGAGAGAGAGAGAGAGAGAGAGAGAGAGAGAGAGAGAGAGAGAGAGAGCTTTTTGACAGAATTACTTGTCGATAAAGCATAAGGCAGCGGAAGGGGCTGCGAGGACTGGAGGGGAGACGCGCTAGGCTGCGCCCGCTGCGCCATGGCGGCGTCAAGCGAAGGGCGCTCACCAGATAAGAATTCATTAATATTTCATCACCGGTGTTCGCGCCGCCGTGCCGCCGTGCCGCGGCTGAGCGGATATTGTCGTAAACACGGCCATCGGCTGACTGCCGGCCGCGGTATGCCGCACGCTCCAAGGAGCCGACGCACAGTGGGTCAGAAAATGGGACGCGAATTGAACGTATGACCCCACCAATCGATTGCTCTCCGAACGAGGGATCCATTGGTGGGGTGACACGTTCGATTCGAGTCCCATTTAGGGACTTGGAAGCTAAAAAACGCGTCTCGAATTTTGGCCACCTCAACGGTCTCCTGACCCGCTGTGTCACGTTGCGGCTCCTCCGGGCAGTGTGGCCAGCCTCGACCTTCACCAGCTGCTGGAGACCGACGCCTCCAGGTTCAATACCAACTCAACGGCAAATATTTACCTCCCTTCCATTAGAGGCAGGCGTGCCAACACACCTACACCCCGCGCCGCTGCCACCGCGCCTCGATCGCACTCATTTCGCACCGCTCCGACAAATGGTGAAGTTAAATTGAAACAAAGTTGAGCGGCGGGTCAACGGCAGCGGCGGCAGGGAAGTGCGAGGCTTGCTGTTCCAGCGGGTCGCGGCGGCGCGCAGCGTCACCGTTTAGAAGCACATTAGCGACGGATTTGCGAGGGTCGTCTGCTTGCCGCGGCAGGATTCCGGCCGCAGTGTGGCGCAATAAATTTATTGCGATATTTTTTTTTTTTTGCGGTCATTTCGTCGTCGTTCAGCTCGACCACCACAAACCGCTGGTAGAGTTGCCGCTAAGCAGCGGACCGATTTCAACGACTCGTGCGGCGACACAACATGGGAGTTCGGCGGGACGGCCTATTCCAAGGCGGTACCGGTACCGGTACCCCGCCCCGCCCTGCCCACCACGGAGACGTGGTAATTAAATTCTCACCGCAGACTGCAAGATGGAATAATAAAGTGAGGCGCTCGTGAAATATGGAGCAAAGGGGGGGACGCGGGTTCAAATCCAAGACGGTACCAAAAAAAGGACATCAACGTGAAGACTTGTAGGCGGATGGGGTGCGGTGGATCAGGGAGAGCTCAGGTAGGCAGGGAGGGAAGTGGGGGTGGGGTCCGGGAAGTAGGCAAGCCTGGCTGCTGCAGAGCGGCGGATCAGGGAGAGCTCAGGTAGGCAGGGAGGGAAGTGGGGGTGGGGTCCGGGAAGTAGGCAAGCCTGGCTGCTGCAGAGCGGCGGATCAGGGAGAGCTCAGGTAGGCAGGGAGGGAAGTGGGGGTGGGGTCCGGGAAGTAGGCAAGCCTGGCTGCTGCAGAGCGGCGGATCAGGGAGAGCTCAGGTAGGCAGGGAGGGAAGTGGGGGTGGGGTCCGGGAAGTAGGCAAGCCTGGCTGCTGCAGAGCGGCGGATCAGGGAGAGCTCAGGTAGGCAGGGAGGGAAGTGGGGGTGGGGTCCGGGAAGTAGGCAAGCCTGGCTGCTGCAGGGCGGCGGCCCGGTGCACTGGCGCAGTGCAGGCTGTCTAGAATATGAAGACGGATCCGTGAGGCTGAGGCTGAGGCTGGCTCACTGTGTGCCAGGCCAGCCCTGCAGGCAGTGCTGCTCCACCTGGCCAGGCCGCCAACCCCACGGCATCACAAGGCAGTAGGACTTGCAGTGGCCAGTGGTTCACGGTTGCTTCCTACATCCATTTTTTCGACAGGCGCGGCGCGCTGGCGAGGCAGCGAGGAGCGATGGGGATGGGGTGGTGGCGTCCAGCCTGCTCTGCATGCAGGCGGCGCGGGGCGTTCTGGGCGTTCCCGCCCCACCTCGCCCCGGCGGCCACGGCGGCGCCGCGCCTCTCCCAGTGGTCACATCAAAATAACGCGCTGATGTACATCCGGGGCCGCCGCGGACGGGTTATCCGGCCAGCTCGCCCCACCGCGGGCTGCGTGAAGACACCCCCGGCACGCATTCATCCTCATCCCGGCTAGCAGGTGATCGGCCGGGGCGGTTAAACATGCAGGCGGGGTCAGAGAGGGGGAGAGAGAGAGAGAGAGAGAGAGAGAGAGAGAGAGAGAGAGAGAGAGACAGAGAGAGACAGAGACAGAGAGAGAGAGAGAGGTCCAGCGTGGGGTAGTTCCCCGACGTCGCGACACCCTGTCGGGGCGTGCGCGGGACATATTGCAGTCACGCACACCTGCTCTCCCCCTCCATGCCTCACCAGTTGCGCAGCGGCGGCCGTGTTTGCAGGGCGGGCAAAGCGAAGCACAGTGGGCCAGAAGATCGTGCATGCGGACCAAACTCTAGGCGCGTTTGAAAGCTCCAGAGTCGCTAAATGGAACTCGAACCGACCGTGTGACCCCGCCAATGGATTGCTCTCTGAACGAGGAATCCATGGGGAGGGCCACACGCCATTCGAGTCCCATTCAGCGACTCTGGAGCTCAAAACGCGTCTAGAGTTTTGGCCGCCTGCGCGGTCTTCTGGCCCACTGTGCGAACCGGGCCACGCGAACCGCAGCGCCGCAGCGCAACGCAAAGGGCTGCATTCCTAAATGCCCTGCAAAATAATTAAGATTCCGGCGCCGCAGCGGCGCGGCAGCCAAAGCGCCGCTCCACAGCTGCCGGGGCTGGGGGCGGGGCACAGTGGGCTGCCCGGCCCTGCCCCAGTCAATCACAGCCTGCCGGGCTCGGCTAGCCATACGTAACAGCCAAAAAAAAATCTCTTTGTACAAAGTAAATACTTTTTTTTCTCGAATTTTCACGTGATTTCGCACAAAAATGGGGAAG
>CM060094.1:17103925-17213925 GCA_030522485.1 Stenchaetothrips biformis | reverse complement strand
CTGTGCACTTCCTGGATACTCTGTTCTACGTCGCCGGAAAGAGGGGAGTGGGGGGAGACAGAGCTTGGCACCGTGGGACGGGGGGGGGGGGAGGCCTGCTGCGGAGGACGCGGCAGCACTAGTTTGTCAGAGGCAGACGGCCTAGAGTCCCTGTGTGTTGTAAGGTTGTGTGTGTGTGTGTGTGTGTGTGTGTGTGTGTGTGTGTGTGTGTGTGTGTGTGTCTTGGTGGCGGGCGCACTGAGGATCTAGCCCACCAGTGCTCTTTCGCGTGACGCGTGGTTCTGATTGGGATGGCGTCTGAGTCTGCACCGAGGCCGGGTCTCCTCCAGCCCGCGAGGCAGCCAGTCTGCGATCGACCTTAAGCGAGGTCATGAAACCCGCCGATGTGCATCCTCCTCAAACCAAGTGCACTATCATGGCACGCAGAACACAATGCAGCACAGCCCAACTTGATGTGCCGTGAAGCATCACCACGACCGTCAACCTGCCTCAGTTTCAGCGGAGCCAAATGAGCCGCCAAAGGCCCCACCACTGCCAATACAGCGAGACTGGGGTGGGGGCAGGGGAGGGGCGACGTGATGGGGGAAGGGGGGGGGGCACTGCAGGAGGAGGACCGCAGTGTCTGAGCGCGTATCCATCATGTGTTGACGATTTATTATGATGAGCGTCCCCAAACGGCCGCACCGGCCTCCAAAGGGCGTGAGAGCGCTCGGTCGCAAGGAAGAGGAGAGAGAGAGAGAGAGAGAGAGAGAGAGAGAGAGAGAGAGAGAGAGAGAGAGAGAGAGAGAGAGAGAGAGAGAGAGAGAGGGGGTACACCGAGACGGGAGGTGCGCGGCACGGCTGCACGCTGGCCTAATAAATCAAACAGGTTCTCCTCCCTCCGCCGCGGTGGCGACCCCGTGACGTCGCGTCTCCTTCCCGGTCCGAGGTCCGTCGCGGCGCCGCGAAGTGCGAAGGCAGCGCGCCGACTGGCGTCAAGCTCGGGCCGAGGGGCAAACAACTTCGAAAAATTTTGTACACCGTTTATTTTAAATTCGAATTATTTCCCGTTATATCCCGCGCATTGTCAGCGGATCGGTTTTGCTTTCCAAGACGCCTTAAGCATCGTCGGCGGATCGGTTTTGCTTTCCAAGAGGCCCCGCGCATCCTCGGCGGATCGTTTTTGCTTTCCGAGAGGCGTTATTTCACGGTGTTATTTTACACACTAAATGACCAGGGACAATTTTTGCATCAAGCTGGATGCGGTTTTAAGCACATCTAACTTCGGACAAATTTGTATCCGGCTAGTCACGAATTGTACATAAAGAGGCACAATATTGTACTTCGAACACGAGACAATATTTGTGATCCAATTGATGGACAATATTGTGCCTCTTTATGTACAATTCGTGACTAGCTAGATACAAATTTGTCCGAAGTTAGATGTGCTTAAAACCGCATCCAGCTGGATGCAAAAATTGTCCCTGGTCATTTAGTGTGTAAGGTTTTTCACGTTACCTAAAGTTATTCCACGTCTAATCACGTGTATCCTACATAATTTTCGCGTTATGTTGAACGTTATTTCAAGGAAAACGTACACTTAAATTCAAGTTGATTCGGCTCGGGCCCACTGTGCGGAGGCACGCAAGGGGAGGGGGCGGGGGACGGGGAGGCACGCTGCTGCGGGAGGGATGATATGCGTCCCATTTAGCCATCGGCTAGGCAGACTACGCAGGCCCCGCGCCACGCCCGCCAGGTCACGTGTCTCGCCGCGCCTGCGCCGAGCGGCAAGGTGGGCCAGCAGCGCGGCACCGGCCCGCAAGAGTTGAAGAAACGATGAAGAAACTTGCTGATAACACACCGCGGGCTACTCCACCGCACACCACCACCACCACCACCTCTTCCTCCTCCTCCTCCTCCTCCTCCTCCTCCTCCTCCTCCTCCTCCTCCTCCTCCCTCCTCCTCCTCCTCCCTCCTCCTCCCTCCTCCTCCTCCTCCTCCTCCTCCTCCTCCCTCCCCTCCCCCTCCTCCTCCTCCTCCTCCTCCTCCTCCTCCTCCTCCTCCTCCTCCTCCTCCTCCTCCTCCTCCTCCTCTTGGCACGAGCAACTTGCAGAAATAAACCTCCGCGACAGAGAGCGGGAAAGTGGGGGAATAAGGCCACTGGGTAACAAGAGCGCGGTGCGTGTTGGAGCGTAGAGCTCGGGTCTGCCTCCCTTGTTCGCCATGAGTGCGAGAGAGACGGAGCGACGGGGCTGTGCCCAGCAGGTCGGCAGGCCGCAAGTCGCGGCAGAGAATGCCGCCTGCCCGGGCGGCACACTTGAGGGACTCGGGCCGACCTTAAACGGCATGACGGGTCTCCCTCCCGGCCGAGCGCGGCTAGACGCGGCCACTGATCCACCATCCCCAGCGGGATGTAAAAAGTTGAGCAACTCGGCCACGCCGCGCAATGCCAGCGCCAGCACAGCGCCAGCACCGAGACCGCACAGTGGGCCGGCCGGCCGGCGCACCCGCGGAAACTCGGAAAAATATCCCCGAGTCAATTTGAGCACGTGGTTACATGCGGCAGGTACATTAGGTGAAGCACAAAAGGCTTTTTTTATTTCCCCCCCCCCATCCCCGTTGGCTTTGCTGGGTCTCTCCTTCCTCTGTTTGATCACGTAGACACTAACGAGATACAATTCACCTTGCAAATACAACGCGCCCCATTTACAACCGACCTGCAGGTCACGTCGTGTCTGTCAAGCCAGCCGACGCTGCCGGAAATCTGTTTCAAAAAGAAACCCTTTCTTGTGATGGCGCTCGCAAACGCCTCCTCGCACGTAGGCGGTAAGTAGGGACACACACACACACACACACACACACACACACACACACACACACAGAGGCACACTGGCACCCCATTCCCTTGACTTCCTTCAGCCCCATTCACTGGATTCCTCCGAGCATGACAAACTGACGAGGTTTCCCGCCTTGTAGTGCATTCACTCCCCCCCCCCTCTCTCTCTCTCTCTCTCTCTCTCTCTCTCTCTCTCTCTCTCTCTCTCTCTCTCTCTCTCTCTCTCATATGTCTCTTCTTCCTCGCCCACGCACACTCGTCTAATCCCAATCCACGCACACAGCGGTCCGATTCAATACCCGGCCGCTATACGACTGCAAACCCAACAAGATTTAGTTTTGATGAGACGCAGTGTGCGTTTGAGTGTAAGGATGTGTGTGTGTGAGTGTGTGTGTGTCGGCGGGGACGGCGTTGGACACAGGACCGGGCCTAGTGGTCCCTTGCAGTGACATCGTCCGAATGGAAGTGGTCCCGTTAAAAGAAAGTGGCCCGCAGTGGAAGTGCCCTCCCCCCCCCCCCCCCCCCCCGTCACAGCGCCCCGTTGCGCCCCTGGGAGGCTGTGGCAAAAACAAAGATCGCATGGCGGCGGCTACTTCTCGGCCACGGACCCCCCCCTCACTGCAAAATAAATCTCGTTAGGTCCGGTCCGTTAGCCGCGGGTATGGTAAGCGCCCTGCCGATACCGCGTCATTAGAAAGGCGGGGCCGCCGAGTCCAAGCGGCGGCCCCGCGGGGCAGTGGCTGTGCTGTACTCTCAAAAAGGAATCGCCTGTTGACAGGCGAGTCGACTTGAATTTAGAGGATTTTCCCTCATTTTCTATGACGGATTTTAACGTGAATTTTCAAGTTGAGAAGAAAAAATGACGACCTGCTTAGTGGCTAAAACGATTCCGACCGAGAAAGGTAAGTCACAGTTTCAGGTTGTGATTAGAAGGATTTCGATAACGAGTTACAGTCAGTCATTCAACGCCATCGGGCCACCGACAAAAGCGCGCCCCGCCCCGCCCCACCCCGCCACGCCACGCCCGACCGGCGCACCATGAAATGGCCGCTTCCCCTCCCTTCAATTCAGTGCACATCGACGCCCTTTCTCGATACTCCTCCTGTCCCCGGCGGTGCGCCCGGGTCACACACAGCAGGCTGCTTCCGAACGGTGCCTCCATCGGCCCGTCTCCGCCGCACCCCAGTGGCAGAGAGAGAGAAAGAGAAAGAAAGAGAGAGAGAGAGAGAGAGAGAGAGAGAGAGAGAGAGAGAGAGAGAGAGAGAGAGAGAGAGAGAGAGAGAGAGAGCGAGAGAGAGCGAGAGAGAGTGAGAGTGAGAGAGGGAAAGAGAGTGAGAGTGAGAGAGGGAGAGAGAGAGGGAGAGAGAGAGGGAGAGGGAGAAGGTCCCGCTCGCGGGTTCGGCCTGCCGGGCTGTCAGCCGCCGATACAGGGCGCTGCCCTCACGCACGCCCTCAGCTGAATAGGGAAAAGTCCCGCGCCCCTTTTACAGCCCATTGTTATGTATACGTGGAATCTAAGACCCGTCTCCACGTCAGCCGGCAGGCAGGCAGGCAGGCAGGCAGGCAGGCAGGCAGGCAGGCAGGGCGTCGGAGAGACTACGGTGCTCTCGGTGCAGCAGGAGGGGGGCTGCTGCTTCTCAGAGGGATCCCCGTCAAGGACGCGTCATCGGGGTCCTGGAGCACGGCGATGGCGGCATTAAGCGGCGCCAAGCGGCGCGACGCCGCGGCCCGCGAACGTGAGGCGAGACGGCAACCGCTGATGGAGAGGCTTGCCGCCCCGTCTGGATTGACACGTTCACGACGATATATCGTGGCTGTGTGTGTGTGTGTGTGTGTGTGTGTGGCCTGTGTTCAAAACACGCAACGTACCACGTACTTTAGGCGCGGTCCCTTATTACACTGTGGAGAGAAAGGACCTGTAAAAACTACTTTAAG
Organism: Stenchaetothrips biformis; assembly: GCA_030522485.1. Classification (NCBI taxonomy): domain Eukaryota; kingdom Metazoa; phylum Arthropoda; class Insecta; order Thysanoptera; family Thripidae; genus Stenchaetothrips; species Stenchaetothrips biformis. The sequence continues at coordinate 17,209,175 of CM060094.1, read as the reverse complement.
CGCGCCGTGAATACGATCCCCGCTTTTAACTACCGCAACATAGTTATATTTTTTTAATACCTCTCGCTAGAAGAATGTAGAGGGTCCTTTCCGCGTGCGTCTATGGGGAAAGGCGGAGTAATTATTCTTTTGAAAGTTTACGCGCGCCCCCGCTGACGTCTCGCCGTTACTACAGCTGGAGCGATTCGCGCCTAGGCGGCGTTCTCTTCATTCTCTCTCCTCTCTCTCTCTCTCTCTCTCTCTCTCTCTCTCTCTCTCTCTCTCTCTCTCTCTCTCTAGTTCTTCATATTGTTCGTCCTCCGATGCGCAGGTATACGGTGGCGGGGCGTTGTGCGCAAATTACGCCACGTGCTCAACTCCGGCGTAACGCTCACTCGGACTGTTAAAATATAGTTTCCCCCCTCTTAAAAATTATCTCCAATCTTGTTCACTCGTCGCGCCTCGCGGGAAGTAAACTTGGAATAATCTTGCGTGAGTCCCGCTCCCATTAGCACTGGGGAGAGGAGAGAGGGGAGGCAGGGCGAGAGGGAGAGAGAGAGAGAGAGAGAGAGAGAGAGAGAGAGAGAGAGAGAGAGAGAGAGAGTTACTCCCATTCTCCCGGGAGAAAAACGACTAATAACGGTATATTTCCGGGGCGAGGGCATTTTTCATCGGACGCCGCGCAGCCGCCCGCCTCGCCTCGCGCGGCAAGTTCTCCTCCGAGCCCAAGTTTCACGGTGCAGAGGGCGGGTAGCGGCAGCAGCCACTGGCTGGCACGCCAGGAGGAGCTGAACGCAGCCCACGCACTCGTCCGACAACCTCACCGACTTCACGCATCGTCAACGTCTTGGCTGTCATCCACGATCCCTAAAAAAAAAAAAAGAAAAAAAAAAAGAATTTTGGCAGTGTGTTGTCGGCAGCACGACAAACGCCCCAATCTATTTTCCCGCGTCCAGAGCATGATACCAGCAGCCCGCCTCGCCGCGGCCCTCCGCGGTCAAGCTTACGCCCCGGAACCAATGGCCCTGTTCTGTTTCCGCGTTTGCCGGCCAGCGCCCCCCCCCCTCCGCCGTCCCCCTCCACCGAGCCATAGTTGCAGCCTCCGCGGCAATCCGCAAAACTTGGCGCGAAACGACGGCAAGGAGTGGAGCGGCGAAGGCGGTGCGCGGCGTGGGCGTGGCGAGGCGGTGCGTGGCGTGGCGTGGCGTGGCGTGGCGTGGCGTGGCGCGGCGTGGCGTGGCGTGGCGTGTCCGACTCTGAAGAGCCCTCCGGAGACTCGGGCAGACTCCAGGACTCTTGGCCGGCGCGGTATACGGCACGCCACGCGCTACATTTTTAACCCTCGTTATCCCCTGTAACGTCCACTACCCACGACTAGCGTCCCAGACCACAGCGTACCGTGCAATTTTTCATCCGGCTAACTTTTTTTTTTTTTAACCCGCGCGAAACATTTTGAACCGGTGCCAAATCGGCGGACAATTTGAATGTGCGCCGCCCCGAGCCGCGTGGGCGGGTGCGACGCGACCCCTGAGGGGCGCGCAGCAGAATGATTCCGAGAGTTGTTTCCGGTTGCTCTGTCTCTCTCGCACACCACACGCCCCAAGAGTGCGAGAGAGACACAAGAGCGACGCAAACGACTCGGAATCAGTCTGCTGGGACCCGCAGGGACTATTGTGTAGCAATACACATTTTGAATAATATTGCGTTGCCGCCAGTAAGTGTATGAAGTTGGTATGCCTGCGTGCACCGCCTTTTGCTATGTGACGGACGGAAAGTCCCGAGCGGCTTAGGGTCCAGCGAGGTCCCGGCCGGCAGTCGCGGTCGAGCCGAGGTCCAGGTAGGAGTGCGATAGAAACATGTAGGGAGACGACGGAACTGTGGTATGTTAGAGTAAGTTCAAAGTAGAGTCACCAATAGTCTCAATAATAATCAACCATAACTTCTGAACCACCCGAGTATTCATTTGTCCAGTAATCCACGTACAAAACATCCTTTTTGGTGCATCGACCGGTTCGAACTTAGCATTCTATTTTGTTTTTCTCCGCGTGTTACTTTGTCTATCTTATGCCATGCTGTGGGTTTTGGCCGCGACTCAAGTTTTTATTTCTCGCCGTTTTTGAAGGCATATTTCAACTTTCCTTTTATTTTCTTCTTTCTAATTAGTATTTCTTTTCTTTCTCTTGGTGTTGTTGTGATATTGTCTTTGTTCCTTGAGAACACGTGTTTTGGAGGTTAGTTATTTCTTTATGTATATTAATTTCATTCTTTTCTCAGCAGTGGTATGTACCTAGAAATGAAGTGTATTTTGTGATTTTTTTTATTTTTTGCCGTGAATTCAGGCTATTTCTTTGTTTAGTTGCTTCGTGCTACCACGTGTTTAGGTTCCGCTATGGCTTTTGCTTTGCCCCAGTCTCTCCAGCCGACTCTTTTTCCGTTTGATCAATCTCATGTTGAAGAATGGCTTAATAATGTTCACGAAGTTTATACTAAATTTGGCGTGGAACCTAATGATATTCCAGTGTATATCGCGTCTAAGTTACCGGAGTGCGCGTTGCCTTGTCATGCAGAAAATAAGAACAAAGGTTGGACTGCTTATGTTGCTGCTTTTAAATTGGCCTTTGATGTTGAACCATGCTATGAGTCCACTAAAGAAAGTGTGTTAAAAATGAAACAAGAAGCAGGAGAATCAATCCGTAGTTTTGCTTTTCGAGTCCAGCACGCCGTGCGCCATTACCGAACTGTGTTCACTGAACGTGAAATTTGTTTATTACTGTTGCAATTACTTTCCCGTGAGCATGCAGAGATTATGGTACGCCATCCTTGTTCTACTATTTTGGATTTTGTTAAAACTTTTGAAATTGTAACGAGTCAAAAACGTCTTGTGGAAAGGTCGTTGACCGCTGCAGCTCCTGCTGCCGGCGCTAATCCTGGGTTTCCCGCCCTGGACGCGCCCAGCTGCAGCCCCGCGGAAATCCCGCCGCACGCCACAGCCGACCGAGGGTCGCTTGCCCAGCTTGATAAAGCTCTTACGTGCCTGATCGACTGTTACCAGAGCCAATCTTGCCCTAGTCGGCAAAATAATGGTTTTCGTAAAAATTTCAGAAAATGTAATACATTTCGGCCTGATCATAACGAGGCATACTCATGGCCTCCATATGTAGAATTTCAGCCTGACCAGTACGAAGGGTACTCTTGGTCTCCCCATCCACATGCTCGTGGACATGGATTTAACGTCCATCCTACTTCCCTTCCCCCTCCCCAGTCACGTCTAGCGCTCCCCGCACCACGTGTTGTGACGTCATACTCTGATGCTCTGAAGAAGCCGAGTATGAGAAATACAAAGGTATGGTCAACACCAAAAGTGTCATCTAATTTCTACAGTGAAGTGCCGCAGTGTGTTCCAGATCAAAGTAAGTCCAGTGCATCTTCTAATCCGTGTATGAAAAATTCCCCAATCCAGAAATATGAGACATTTGACTTACACTCCATGCCTAAAGATGGTGATTGTTTTTATTCTGCTGTTAGCTTTGCTTTATTTAGTTCTTTGAATGGTTCTTTTGCATTAAGAAAATTAGTTCAAAATTACATTTTCCAGTATTGGAAATTTTTCAGTCAATTTTCTACCTTGTCAAAGTTTGAATTCTTTTCACAACATGCCAAACCAGGTGCGTTTGCAACTTCAGTTCAAGTCCAGGCAGCATCATCTTGCCTTGGAATTCCCATATTTGTGCATACACCGTCTGGTATTTTGACTTTTAAACCTTTCAAGCTGGTTCCCTATTCTGGAGGTCCCTGTGAAATAAACCTTAAGTTTACACCTCCATATGACTCTGGTCATTTTGATTGTTTATTGCCATCTAATTTATCTAAACCTTCTTGGCATTTGAGTGTAATTAAAGAAAATTCTGTTGAAGTAAGTACTAATAGTAGTGATCAGTGGTTTGAAGTTGGGCGTAAGGGTCGGTCCAAACCTGTGCAGATTGATGAGCGGAAGTTAGAATTTCCGTCTAGTTGTGATTTGAAGACGTCAAAACTCGTTTCCAGTGTACTGCCAACGCCTACCCCTTCTGTTCCGTGTAAGTCTTCCTCTACTTCTAAACTTAACCCTTTGGCTCCGCCTTTTGCTTCCAAGTGTGTGCCTTCACAGAGTGCTCAACTAGTTGAAATTGTAAATTTAATGCATATTGATTATAAATTATTTCCAGTGACTGTATATGTTGATGGTTTAAAACTTCGTGGTCACTTAGATACTGCTGCTTCTCGATCCCTGATTCACTCCAAATTTTGTACTGATAGAAGATCTTTAAAGCAAACAAATATGTTAATTCAAGTTGCTAATAACAATATTATGAAGTGTGACGGAGTGTACAGCCCGTCTCTTCGATTTGGTTCTGATTTTACTCTCAACCACCCTTTGCTGGTTGCTGACATCAGTGTAGATTTAATTTTGGGTGACGATTTTCTAAGTAAAGTTAAAGCAGATTTGTCTTATGGTTCCAGTGATGCTAAATTTTATTTTAAAGGTAAATCTGTCACAGTCCGAAGGCTTGCTGTTGTTCCAAAACCTGTTGTTCCTTTTGTCTCACTTCCTCCCCTTCCTTCTCATGTTGATGAGTTTGCTCGTCTGTCACTAATTAATGTTTCTGAAACCCATACATCTCATTTACAGGTATTTTCGTCTCCAAAAGTCGTTGTTCTTGCTCCCCAAACTTTTACCTGTGTTCCAATTTGTGTCAATTTTCCTTCCAAAGTGTTACCAGCTGTTTTGACTCCCAAACGTATTCTTGGCGTTGATTATTTGTATTCAATTGAGTGCTTTCTTTCTGATTCCATGTGTGTGCCTGTGTTTAATGGTTCTGATGATGTAATTGAGTTACCGCCTTCTACTAAAATTGGTTCGATTTGTTTTGAGGATAGAAATTTGTGTGATAGTAATTTTGTACATTTAGATTTCAATTCCTTAGTTGAAAATATTTCTAATGGGTGCATTGATCTCTCTCCGGATCAAGTTCAACTTATGGAACATTGTAATGTTGTGAAGGAGGAGGAGCGCCCTGAGCTCCCGTCCGTTTCTGGTTGTGATTTAACAAACAGTGAAAAATCTCAAGTTCGTTCAGTTTTAGAAAAGTATAGAGATGTTTTTGGATATGAATTAAAACCAGGTTCTTTTGTCCCAAATATATTTGCAAATCTTGAATTAAAAGAGTCCGGAAATTATTTTAAAAAGAATTGGCCGTGGAGTTTAGAACAACAGAAGTTAGCTAATATTCAGGTTGAGAAATTACTTAAAGAGGGAGTTATTACTGAATCTTTTACTAATAATTGTTTGCCTGTTTTTATTATTTTAAAACGTGGTTCCACAGTAGAAAATCCGATTGGTCGTCTGCTTCTTGATGCCCGTGCGCTAAATAGAAAACTTCATGAATACAAATTTAAACAGACTACAATAGAAGAGTGTTTGCAGTATTGTGCCGATAAAAAGTATTTGTCTGTTGGTGATGTTGTTAGTTATTTTCACACAATCCGTTTAACACCTGAGTCAACAGATTTACTTGGTTTTCAAGTAGGCCAACGTCGATTTAAATTTCTTCGCCTTCCCTTTGGTTTAAAAACTTCCCCTCAAATTGCTCAAGCAACAATGGCTTCGGTTTTGCAAGGTCTAGACTTAAAACATTATGTTGATGACATAGTCATTGGTGGTAAAACGTTTCAGGAAGCTCTTTCGTTGTTTGAATCAGTGTTACAGCGTTTCAGATCTAATAATCTATTGATGAGGCCGGATAAAACTGAGTTGTTTCAAAAGTCCATTTCTCTTTTAGGTATGAAAGTTGCAGGTGCTCAAGGTGTAAGTCCAGATCCAAGCCGTTTTCGTCCTTTATTGGCTTTAGATAACCCTAAAACTCCTAAACAGGTTAAGTCGTCTATTTGTTTTCTTTCTTATTTCCGTCGTTTTATTCCCAATTTTGCTTTAAAAACTAAACATATGAACGAAATTGCTTGTGAGAAAGTCCCTTTCTCTTGGACAAAAACCGATACACAGATGATTCGAGATATGTATAATCATTTACTTAAACATGCCACTTTAAGTCTTTTTAACCCTGCTTTGAAAACAAAATTACATGTTGATGGTTCTAAAGTTGGTATTGGTGGTTTCTTGTCTCAAGCTAAAAGTAAATACTTTTTACCGGTTGGATTTTTTTCTAAGGACCTCAAAGTGTCTCAAAGAACTTGGAGTGCTTATCACATTGAATGTTTAGCTTTGTATGAGTGTGTTCGTTATTTTGAAAAAGAATTACTACTTCTCGAGAAATTTACAGTGGTGACGGATGCCAGTTCATTAAAGTATTTACTCCAGATGCAAGCTCCTAAAGCACCTTTTGACAAATTTATTGCATATTTATCTAAATTTTCTTTTGATTATGAATTGGTTCCCTCTGAACGAAATAAAATCCCAGATGCTCTTTCTCGGTTGCCTCAGCCTCCAGCAGGTTGTGATGTAATTTTACCTCCCAATTTAACAACTTATTTTACCCCATTACAGAATGGAAAATCTTCAGATGAGTGTGTATTGTGTGCAGCCTCGTGTGTATCCAGCGATAATCGTGATTCTATTTCTTCCAATAATCGCCTTCTACAGGTTCAGACACGTGCCATGAAAAAATTGACGGACAGTGTTGCCAACCCATCTAAGGATGCCTCCAGTGTTACCAACCCTATTGTCCCTCGTGTAGTTCCAACTGTTTCTTCTCCTATTCCTAATCGTGATTGTGGTCGTGTTTCGCCCTCTCATGGTTCACCTCATTCCTCATTGCATTTCCATAATGTTAACCATCAGATTTTTGATCCTAGGTTGCAACCAATTTCTTCTCTGTCCGGAAAATATGCATTCCTTGATAACGATTTTCCGTGTGTAGTGCAGTATAAAAATGTGTGTTATGCATCAAGTACAGAGGCCTTGACAACTCTTAAAGTTGTTCCTGACTTTGCATGGAATTTAAATTCAATTCAAATTTTGAGAGATTTGTTAATGTCCAAATTTTCAGATAATCCTCTTTTAAAATCTTGGTTACTTGATACAGGTATGCGTCCTATTTTTTTACCAGCGCCAAATTCTAATTCATCCCAAATATATTTCAGTCTTTATTTAATGCGGACGCGTGAAGAGCTTCGAGAGAAAGAACCCAAACTTGCAAAACAAATTTCCGAAAATTCTACAGTTGTTTCTAATGAAGCTCAACCTAATGTTTCCGCTACTAAAAATCAAGTCGTTCTACAACCTCCTGTTTCTCCTCCCTCGACTCCTAGTCAAGATGAAATACCTTTTCCAACTTCTTCTCCACATCCTTCTGAATCTATTTTTCAAGAAGTTGTCAATAATTTATGGGATCCTGATGAACCAACTATATCGGAATTTACTGGTTGCTATACTTTCTTAAATAATTCTTTTCCTTGTGTCATTAATTATTTTGATAAAACTTACATGTCTGTCGATCATGCTTTCGAGTCATTAAAAGCCACTAATGAGGAAGATCACAATTATGTTGCTTCTGCTCCAACTGCTTCCATAGCTAAACTTCGTGGGTCTGAGATAGTGTCTCGTCCAGATTGGAAGGAAGAACATATAAACATTATGAAAGAATTGGTACATCTTAAGTTTGTACAAAATTACGATCTTGCAGTATTATTATTAGACACCGGTTTAAAATTTTTGGCATTTCATAATAGAGATCATGATAATATTTTTGGTTTTTGTCAGTGTGGACAGTGTCCTGATGGTCTTAATCTGTTTGGTGCTTTTCTAATGCAAATAAGGGCTAAACTTCGGTCTTGTTTACAGCGTTCTAGTTCCAATCCTTTAGAGTTAGATTTACAATTTTTCAATAGTATTCCAATTCATAAAACTTTCATTAAGTATCAATGTGAAGATCCAGTTTTAAGCCATTTGTATAACAAAGTTTTACAACAGCAATTGTCAACAGTTGACAGTGTCAACCATGTACCAAAGTTTAAAATTTCTAGAGGTCTCTTAGTTACAAATACAAAGTTAGAACGTACTGTTGTGCCGTCAAAGTTAGTGCCGATTGTTTTGAATGAATTCCACGATTTATGTATGCATTCAGGTATTAGAATTATGCTAAATTCAATTTCTAAATTTTATTATTGGAACAATATGTATAAAGATATTGAAACTTATGTGAAATCTTGTGTGACGTGTGGAGAATTCAAAGCGTCTAATCAAAAATTTGGTTTACTTCATCCTCGTTTAGCTAACAATATTTTTACTGATGTTATGATTGATTATTGTCATGTCTTTACCAATGGAGTCCGTGGTTATTCTGAATGTTTGATTGTTGTTGATTTATTTTCTAATTTCTGTACTTTGTTTCCGTGTAAAACTACTAAAACAAAAGAATTAATACAACATTTAGAGACTGTTTTTGGTGAGTGGGGTGTTCCCAATACATTGTATTCTGATGCGTGCTCTGCCACAAAGAGTGCTGAGTTTGCTGATTTTGCAAAGAAATGTAATTTTAAACTGCAGCGTGCAGCTAGTGGTGCTCATTTTTCCGTTGGTGCCGTTGAAAGTCAAGTAAAAAGGTTTTCTAGTACTCTCAAGTTTCTGATCAATGGTAAACTTAGTAATAAGAAGGCTTGGCATCAATTTCTCCCATATGTTAAATTCCATATGAATAATTCTCCCTTAGCTGATTCAAAGTTCTCTCCTAACGAAATTGTTTATGGTACACGATTAAATACTCCTTTTATGAATAAATCATTGTTACCTCAAAAATTGTCTGTATTACGTAGAATTAAAGTTTTGGAAAAGATTAGAGAAGCTGCTAAAAATATCAAGAAAAAAGTGCGAGATAAGTTCAAGAAAGTGTATGATAAAAACAGGAAAACTGTCAAATTTGTGAAACGTGAGCAAGTTCTAGTATGGTTTGAGAGGAAAGCTTCTAAAAAGAATCCTATCAAGTTGCAGAAAAGATTCCGTGTTGGTAAGATTGTGAAGCAAGTGTCAGATATTTTGTATGTAGTCAATTTTAGCAAACAGAATGGTAAATCTTGGAATAGATTGTGTCATGTTGCTCATCTCAAGAAGTTAATCAAAAGACCTAATAGACTGAAATTGAAGCCAAACTTTGTTTTCTATTTGCAAGATGTACAGTAAATTTATTTGTCTTTATCTTATTTTGTTCCTTGTCTGAAGTCTCTGGATTGTGTCTCAGTATTGTTGTAATGTTTTGTTTCTACATCCATACGGAAATGCAATCGCATTATTTTAATTGATGTGTCAATCGTTTTTAGTTTTAAATTAGTTTTAGTTGGCCACCTAGATTAGTATATTAGCATAAGTTTAGTTTAAGAAGATCGACCATGAATTAAGGTTTTATAGGTATCATTAGATTAAAGTTAATGCGCATTAACGAATTGTCTTGTCTTGTCTCAATCATCTTGTTGTCTTGTCTTAATTTTAACGTAAAAATCTTGCATCTAGTTATCAATGACTTGAGTTTAAATGAGTTTGTTATGTAATTTGTGTAAAGCTTAAAAAATCAACCTTCTATTAATTTTTTTTCTTCTCTTATGAACTACTAATGTTCGATCGTTGACTCTTCCATATTCTTTTTTCTTGACGTGTGTGTGAGTGTGAGTTTGTGTCTTTGTGAGCTGAAGTTTTCATTTATTTTCTACCAATTCTCTATCTTTGTTGTGTGTTGTCGTGAGTAACGTGTTGTAAGTCGTGTTCGACTATGGACTATGTATCGATTTTCTATGTCTGAAGTGAAGAAGTTATTTTTGTTCCTGGTGAAACTTTGCTGAGTTTAATGTTGTGAAGTGCTTATTTTCTTTCAAAAGTGCAATTGTTTTTGTTAACGTATTTTCTATGCAAAGAATGCTTTATCTTTATTTTTTGAGTCGCAAGTACGTGTTGTTAGAGGTTTGCATGTTGTCACAGTACGGATTCAGATTGCATTTCATAGTTGCCGTTGTCATAAAATAGCGAATTCTTAGTGTGTATAAAGATCACACAGTTGTAGCCTCGCCTACCTACTCGTAAAACAGCAGCGTTCGCGCATGCTTGTTGTAGTATGGCTCGTCAAAACTTAGCCGATAGGAAGTGAAACCTGGCAAGTTGTAGGCTGAATTTTAACAAGTAGTAGGCATCTCAGTGAAACTTCGAAACTGATTGAATTGCCACAAAAAAAAAAGAAAAAAAAAAAAGAAGAAGTAAATCGCTATTATTAAAACAGCAATGATTCTGAAGTGTAACTGTGTTTGTGCGTGTCAGCTGTGAATTTTTATCAGTATTGTACCATGTTCGTCTCATTCATTCTTTAATTTATCATCAACGAAGAAAAAGAAATTCATTCTACTTCTTGTATTGTCTTGTGCACTTAAATTTCCATATAAATTAACGTAATTTTTTCCTGATAAAAAAAAATGTAAATTTTCAACCAATGCTCAGATTTGTGAAGAAAAATCTTGTATTTGTCTGAACTACTCAAACCACGTTCCGTCTTGTTAAAATTTCAATTTTATTATTGTATTTTTTTTTCACCTAGTTTTTTGTAATTCATAATTTTCGGGTCGAAAATTTTTTAGACTGCGCGGTTATTGTGTAGCAATACACATTTTGAATAATATTGCGTTGCCGCCAGTAAGTGTATGAAGTTGGTATGCCTGCGTGCACCGCCTTTTGCTATGTGACGGACGGAAAGTCCCGAGCGGCTTAGGGTCCAGCGAGGTCCCGGCCGGCAGTCGCGGTCGAGCCGAGGTCCAGGTAGGAGTGCGATAGAAACATGTAGGGAGACGACGGAACTGTGGTATGTTAGAGTAAGTTCAAAGTAGAGTCACCAATAGTCTCAATAATAATCAACCATAACTTCTGAACCACCCGAGTATTCATTTGTCCAGTAATCCACGTACAAAACAGGACGCGGCGAGCTGCTTGGTTAGGCGATTTGGCTGATCCCCTCTGCCGGTGCCAATGGAGTGGGCTCAGGGGATCGCCCCCTCCCCTCCCCTCCACCTCCCCTCCCCCGCCACGGCCAGAGAGGCCAGTGGATCCCCCTCGCCGTGAAAACATGGGGGATTTGAGCGAACGTGTGGGACGGACGGCAGAACGAGACCTGTTTTGCGTAAATACACACGGCGGGGGAGGAAGAATGTTATGCAATGCAGGATGCGGAAGTGGTCGCGTTGTTGTCGGCGCCCATAGAAAGGGAAAACAGTTTGACCGGAAGCGGTGTGTGCATGTGTGTGTGTGTGTGCATGTGTGTGTGTGTGCGTGTGTGTGTGTGTGTGCGTGTGTGTGTGTGTGTGTGTGTGTGCGTGGAGTGGGGGGAGGGCCAATAGAGCGCCCGCGAATACGGAAAAGGATGAGGTGACTTCTGTTACCACTGAGCGCGCGCGCACACACACACACACACACACACACACACACACACACACACACACTGATAAAACACACAGAGCGCGGGAAAAACAGCGGCCTGCAATATTGATTCCATCCGTCGTTGCTCGGGGGCACGCAGAGACTATCGGACGACACCCGCGCGTTCCATTCCAGGCGTGAGTGGCGGCAGGTCGACCGCAGCAATGCAGCAGAAGCACGGCCGAGGTGACTGGAGCCGTCTGACCGGTAGCAAAAGGAGTGCTGCAGCCATCAGCAAGCGGAGTCTCTCTTTCTCTCTCGCACCCGCACAGGACGTCCCATGAGAGATAGAGAGATAGAGATAGATAGAGAGAGAGAGAGAGAGAGAGAGAGAGAGAGAGAGAGAGAGAGAGAGAGAGAGACACAGAGACAGAGGGACAGGAGACAGAGAGAGTTTAGTTTTTAAAAGTGTTTATTGGTTTTTTTTTTAAATTACATTACGGGCCAAAAGGGGTGTGTCAAAATTGTTATAAAAGTGCATGCCGTTTTAATTTGTCTCTTGAGGTGTTTTTGGTGTGTGATGCGGTATTTACAATTTGTTAAAATTTTGAATAGAGAGAGAGAGAGAGAGAGAGAGAGAGAGAGAGAGAGAGAGAGAGAGAGAGAGAGAGAGAGAGAGAGAGAGAGAGAGAGACAGAGAGACAGAGAGACAGAGCCATCACGCCCTGATGTATAGGCAATACGGACGATGCGGCATCGCATCGGGGATGATTGTAGCGAATCGGCAGCAGGCGGGTGGGATGGGACGGCAGGATGGGCCTTTCAGCCACGGCGAGTCAAAGCGATCCGAGAGGAGGGAGATAGACGGACGATGCGGTGCGGGAGCCGATATGAAACGCTCTCTTCTCTCATCGGACAGTTGTTGAGGTGTCGCCCTCTATTCTCCAGCTCTTGATGCAATGGACTGCAATTCGTTTTAGATTGAAACTATGTTACATAAAATATTAAAATGAGAACATTGTGCGTGTTTTGTGTGTGTTGGGTGGGAACATGAATGATGTCCTTACGGCGCTGAACGGTTCCTTTTTTGCCGTGTAGTACAGCCTGGTCAAGGTGGCCGGGGGCAAGGTGGGAAGGCCCACCGCACAGTGGGTCCAAAGATCGTTGAGGCGGCCAAAATTCTAGACGCCTTTTGAGATATAGAGTCGCTAAATGGGGCTCCAATCGGACTGTAACCCCATTGATGGATTGCTCTCCGAACGAGGAATCCGTTGATACGGTCACACGTTTGATTCGAGTCCCATTCGGTGACTCTGGAGCTCAAAACTTGTCCAGGATTTTGGCCGCCTCAACGGTCTTTTGGCCCACTGTGCACCGGCGTGTTCGGCCGTTGCCACTTACAGCCCTTGAAAGCCATCCTGCCGGCCATCTTGTTGGACATCGTGTTGGCCTTCGCAAGGCGTTACCCTCGAGGCCGACATGGGGCGAAACGGGGCGAAACGGGGCGCCCGCCGCGCTCACGCCTTGGCCCGGGCAAATGGGAAGGGCCCCGCGTCCGTAACCCCAGCCCCGCCACGCCCCGCCCCGCCCCGCCCCGCCCCGCCCCGCCCCGCCACGCTCTGCCACCCTTACGGACTGGAGCAGCCGATCCCAGCCACACTATTAGCTTGATGGCTCGCACCGCTTCAATTTCCTGCACTCTTGCTCGGCGCCGGTCCGCCTCCCCCACCCCGCCCCGCCCCACCCCGCCCAGCCCCGCCCCGCCCCTCAGGAGACGTATTACCACATAGGCTTGTAGTGGGCCGTGCTTCCTGCGCTGCAAACCAGACGAGATACCACTCACTGCGGCAGCGCGGCAGCGGATGCCACCAGCACGCCGCCGAGGGCACCCCGCTGCACAGTGGGCCAGAAGACCGGCGCAGGCGGCCAGAATTCTAGACGCATTTTGAGCTCCAGGGTCGCAAACCGAACGTGTGACCCTACCAATGGATTCCTCGTTTGATGAGCAATCCATCAGTGGGGTCACACGTTCGGTTTGGGTCTCATTTAGCGACACTGGAGCTCAAAATGCGTGCAGAATTTTGTCCGCCTCTACGGTCTTCTGACCCACAGTGCGAGAGAGACAGAGCAGTGTTTCCCGATCAGCCCTGCGCATCCCGGTTAATAATAATGTTACGCGGCGTTCCGGCATTCTACGGGTCGCGTCACGGTGGCGTCACGGTGGCGTCACGGCACGCCAAAAATTGTTGTGTGACGAAACTCGGGGCGCGTTACATGACAAAGTTTAGTGGCGCTGCGCCGAGGCCGGGGCCCTGGCCGCGCCTCGCACAGTGGGCCACAGCCCCTCTGCCGACGCGTCGCGTCACGTGGAATGTTTCATCGGAGTAAAAGTTTCCGCAAAGTTTATTTCCAATGGGCTGCTGCGGGGAGAGGAGGGCTCACATAGTCTGGACTCCCCCCCCCACACCCCCACACCCCCACCACCCCTCCCCGGCAGTCAAAACAAAGGGAGAGCAAATCGTTGGGGCCGTTGATTTTCCAATAGACAGGATGCGACAACTAGATGTTTGGTTGGAGTTCGGCGGAGCGGAAATTTGGCGGATCAAGAGACTTAGTTTTAAAAGCGCGGAATCCGCCTTTCGATGTTTACCTTCCACGCTGGCTTTGCGGATGAAAGGCATCCGCAGAAACGGCAGATAATTCGTTTAGATTACTTCTAAAACCTTGAACAACGACGGCGGATCCATTTCTCCTCCTTCTCGCCGGATCCATTGTTTCTGCTTCTCTGCCTTATTTTGTTTTAATGAACACTCCGGCCAGCCGGACTTGCCTCCATGCGCTGCAAAGTGAGTTACTCACCGGGCGAGGCGGGCGGGCCGGCCGCGGCTGCAACACGGACAAGAAGCAGTCAGCAAACGCAGCGTGGTGCGGCTTATCATATAAATTAGACGTGTTAGATCGTAGAAAGTCCACAGTAAAGTCGCTGATCGTGTTCGCAGATTTTTCAGAAGCCAAATTTCGCAAATCTAATTGAACTCTACCACGCAAAAAGAATAATACAGAAAAAAAATCCGCCTTTTTATTTGGTGATGTGAGGGTGGTCGAGGCACCCTCGCCCTCCATTCGGGGCAGGAATAACGAAATGACGGATCTGCTTCCAAGAGCGCCGTTCGTAGCCTCTTGTATGCAGCGACACGGGGCCCCTTGTCGGCAGGGGGAGGGACCCCGCCCACCAATCCCACTGTGCTTGACTGTCCCACCCCCTCCACCCTCCGCCGAGCTCCTTATTTCGTCATTCCTTGCTGCTGCCGCTGCAGTGCGGCGTGGCGCGGTAGCTTGTGGCTAATCCAGCAATTCCCATTCGCTGTTTACGATCAGCATAAAGAAATCACTTGCAGGGCCCCAGGCGGGGCGCGGCGCCGCGGCGCCGCGCTGGTGAAGGATGGCCCGGGATGTCGCTGCCGGGGAGAGACAGGCCGCACTGCCGGGCTGGCTGCGGTCCCGTTCGCGCAGCGATAGTTAAAGCCACAAGCGCCCAGGACGTTTTGCCGCAGAAAAGAACTCTTTTCCGGTTTAAGCCCACCGAGGAGGCGAGAACGCACGTTGTTCCAGGTTGGTGTAAAAACATTTTTCCTGGATTTTTATTTCTTTGTTCGCCCTCTTTCCTCCGGCCCCGTTCTTTTTATGACAGAGCTTGCGTGCTTTATGGGTCATCTTTTTTATTGGCTTTTTGTGGTTTTTGATCTGCTTTGGCTAACATATGCCAGCGCCGTCTGTGCGGGGCTAGAAAGTGTGGCGCGAGAGGCTGGGGTCGTTGCAAGAGAGAAAAAAGAGAGAGAGAGAGAGAGAGAGAGAGAGAGAGAGAGAGAGAGAGAGAGAGAGAGAGAGAGAGAGAGAGAGAGATGACAGTAGAGGTGTTGACCCTCCGCCGCAGGGTTGTGGGGGACGCGAGACTGACGGGGTGGGCAGTAGTGGCGGGGCCCGCGCGGAGTACTTGTTAGCTATATTCAAGGAGGAGTATGGAAATGTGCCGCTGTGTAGGACGGGCTAGCGATGATGTATGTGTTTGCGCCGGGCTGTGTGTACACATGAGTGTTTGTGTGCGTGCGTGCGGCTCGGAGTGGAAGGCGCCTCGGAGGCCGCGAAGGCCTGCCTGTCTTTTGACCCCCGGGGGAACAATAACGCGATAATGACGCGACTGATGTCGCACAGTGGGCCAGAAGACCGTTGAGGCGGCCAAAATTATAGACGCGTTTCAAGCTCTACATTCGCTGAATCAAACGTGTAACCCCACCAATGGATTGCTCTTCAAACGAGGAATCCATTGGAAGGGTCACACGTTCGGTTCGAGTCCTATTTAGCGACTCTGGAGCTCGAAACGCGTCTAGAATTTTGGCCGCCTTAACGGTCTTCTGACCCACTTGTCGTAACTCCACAATGAGGCGCTGTAAGGTGAGAAGTCAGAGCCGAGAGGAAGGCAAAAAAAGGGTAATGATATCTCTGAGGCTGCGAGGGGCGCTGGGGTGGCTGCCGAGTGGGCCAGGCAGCGCTCCGCCGGCCTGGATCTGCCTTGTTGCCAGTGGAAGTAAACGCGGAATGAAATCAAAAGTTTGCCATCCCGCTGCCGTGTCTGTGTTTGCAGATTCATCTTACCACTGCTGCACCGCTCCGCCCCTCCCTCCGACCTTTTGTTGGCTTTCGGCACGAGGACACCTTTTCCTCGAAGCTCCCTGGGTTCGATTCACGGCCACGCTGCGATATTTCTATTTTGCTCGGCAGCCTGATCGCGAGTCGGGGGGCGCAGGACGGGAGAGGGGTCTGCCGGCCCGTCCTGCCGGCCAGAGAGGAAAATATGCCCCTCGAAACAAGGAAATAAGAAAAGTGCATGCGGGAAAAAAGGGAGACGACATTACAATACCGAGGGTGGGGGCGTCTGCAATCCGCTGGGATGGGGAGGGATGGAGGCGGCGCAGGAGAGAGGCGCAGTGAAGGGACGGCCGGCTGCGTGACCACCCCCCCCCCCGCCCCTTAACACTTGTTTATGCCACACGGGGAACGAGGTGGTGTAATAATCTCTCAACTTGAATGCTTCTCGTTTTCCCCCCCGCTGTCTTTCTTCTCTCGGCTCCTCTTGACTCCGACTTGATTCCGACACGCGCGAAAAAAGTGGACGATGCAACAAAATGAGGCAACTTGCTCGGCCGTGAATCACATGCCGCCAGCCGGCCCAAACTATCCAGGCTTGGAGGGTGCGGCCGCCCCTCCCTGCTCGCACGGACTGTCGCCGCCGCCCGGGGTGGGGTAGGGGGGGGGGAACGTATGGCCAAGGTCCGGCAGTCAAATCAAAACTTGAAAATCCTTTTCGAATCGCTTTCAGATGCGGGGCAAATGTAGGGGTCCGAGACGAGGGCAAAAAAGGGGGAGTTTTGGCATGCACGGCACGGATTGAGATATCGCCGATCGAGTTTAGTTCTGCCGGAGGGTTTCCTGTTGCCGAACGAGGATCGGGAGGGAAGTCAGGGATTGGAAGTTGAGCAGGACGAGTGCCAGCTTCGCAGGGCCTCGCGGGGCTTCGCAGCACGCCCCCCCCCGGTACAACTAAATTTGTTGCCAACTATCAGATAGCACCTAACGCCCCCAACAGGCTGAAACACAGCCAATTTGCGCGCAAGTCGCCGCACACTCAGCCGGGCAGGCCCCGCGCCCCGCCCGTAAGTCCCTTTTCACTTGGCCCGACGCGTGTATTCAGACGGCGAAGGGAGAGCAATGCACAAAATAAAATATACCTGGTATTTGAAATTTTTCTGAGACGCCACATAACCACCGAGTGATTGGTCCGCATGTCCCGACCCACCTTTGTTTGTCCACCACAGCGAGTGTGGACATCAATTCCCATCCCTCCTTTCTTCCTACCGTTTTTTTTCTTTCTTTTTTTTTGTCTGCTGGTGGACTCTAGTTTCAGCTGCTGCCAATACCTCCTTCTCCGATGTCCCACTCTGCCTTCCTTCGCTCTAAATCTCTCCCCGTCTGCTCCACACGCGCTTGGTTAACACAGCAAAACTACGCCGTTTAGAAAGATACCAACTGCAGTCAACAACAAAATTTTCTGGAGGAATTTCTTGAGTTGCGTCGCTGACAGTGGACCTTGTCAAGTTGATTGTTCCTCCAGCAGTCCCCCGGCCCTGGCGCGGCGCTTTTTGTAAAACGTTAAGTAATGAGACTCATCTGCAAAGCCGCGGTCCGCTCGGGCGAGGCGACTCTCCGTGGAGAACGCCCCGGCAAACGCGCGCTTCTTTGTTTCGCGTCGTTGTCACTTCACGACGAAACAGTGCATGACATTTTTATCGTCGGCCATAACAATTTCGCGACGAATTGACAAAAAAAAATATAATTTCACAGCCCTTACGAGCGTGGCAACAATGTCATCAATTTTTTATAACATTCTTATAAGGAAAATTAGCCTTAAATTTTTTGGCGAGCGATAGCGAGCCCATGCCGTGTTTGGGGGCACCAAAAAGCGACTGGTCGTGTGTCTGTCTCTCTGTATGTACGCACTCATGTTTCTCAGCAACTGCAACACACATAGTTTCCAAACTTTGCACAAAACATCGCCCAAATCTCCCACAGGGGGAGTTTATCTCAGATAAACAATTAGTATCGTTTGAAATATTAAAAACATCTTTTTGAATTAGGTTATTAGCGTTGTTAGGTTGGCAGCAGTTACCAATTTTTCATACCTGCGGCCGCGGCTCTCAAATACGGGACTGAGGCATATTAAACAAAATAAAGAGCAGAAGGGTTAAAAACTGAGTTCGGTGATAGTTTTTCAACATTATAGAATGATTGAAACACCTCCGGAGTGTCAACGCAGTGAAATAAGGAAAATGAAATTGAAAATGATTACGCGTTTTGTCCCCCTCCCCTTCCTCCGCCAGAGGGGAATCTTACCCAGGTCAGTGCAGTGTTTTTGAGAATTGCAAGATCAATGATTGTTTGCCTTTCATACTTAGTGAGTCTGTACTTGCTTATTTTTCTCAGAAGATTCATTTTTTAGTTGTTTACTTATTTAATAAAATTAGGAAAGACATAAATATATTCTTTTGAAACCAGACATTAATCTTTGCTAAATGGAACCTTTATTTTTTTAAATTATATGGTTGTGAGTGGTTTTGCCTTGCCATAGCTGGTTTTGCCATAGACATCATATTCAGTGAAGTGATCTAGGTTTTGAGCGATGAGTGAATAGATCATTGGATTTAACGAGACGATTCCTTCAACTGTGTCATACATTGTCTACGACTGATACTCAGTGTTGGTGGTTTGTTTAAACTGGCTGCCCTTCCAATTAACACAGAAAATGAGATCAATATTTATGCTGAGCTGTATCTTCACTTCAAGATAAAGTATCACATTAAGACTCATTTACGAATAAGATCAACTTTTGTTCAGCAACATGTGGCTTTGACATTGGATTCGATGAGACGATTCATTGGATCTGACTAAAGGTCTTCTCGTAAACTGGTACCAAACAGCCTGCCTAACTGTTCCTCTTTATTTTAACTATGATAAAACAATGTAATCAATATTATTAAATAGACCACTAGTTAAAAATAAAAGGAAGATAGAACGCTCTCAGGTATTACCAATAACATTGCGTATTCACAAGTTTCATCAAGAAAAGATATCGAACGGTGACTCAAGCATTTGTGTTCCTCGACTGAGTAACAGTGTTGGGGTTGGTGGCCCAGAGCAGCTCATTAACATACGATTTAACCCCAGGTCTATATAAGTACTGCACCTGCACCTAAAATTGGCTCATTTTGGACAAAAATTTTATATTCGAGTTTTACATTGTTTCCTGCAGTGTTTGGTGTGCTGATCACGAAATTGACTTCCAATCTCACCCCAGACCTTTTCTTCACCCAATATTGGCCAATTTTGGACAAAAATTTTATATTCGAGTTTTACATTGTTTCCTGCAGTTTTTGGTGTGCTGATCACGAAATTGACTTCCAATCTCACCCCAGACCTTTTCTTCACCCAATATTGGCCAATTTTGGACAAAAATTTTATATTCGAGTTTTACATTGTTTCCTGCAGTTTTTGGTGTGCTGATCACGAAATTGACTTCCAATCTCACCCCAGACCTTTTCTTCACCCAATATTGGCCAATTTTAGACCAAAATTTTATATTCGAGTTTTACATTGTTTCCTGCAGTTTTTGAAGTGCTGATCACGAAAATGACTTCCAATCTCACCCCAGACCTTTTTTTCATCCAATATTGGCCAATTTCGGACCGAAATTTCATATTTAGTTGTACATTGTTTCCTGCGGTTATTAGTGTACTGATCACAAAAACGACTGCAAATTCCACCCCAGACCTACACTTTACACCATTTGGGCCCATTTAGAACCAAAATTTCATACGTACTCGAGTTGTTGAACGACCGTAGTACTTCCCCAAACTGAGGGGGGGGGGGCGCTCTCCCGCACGTACCATGAGACAAACAATCCAGACAAATTCGAAAGCTGTCATCTAGGAGGCAACGAGTGAGGCACTATTCAGGAACAATCCCAGTCTTTTACAATGCGTGTAATATTTTTGAGTGCCCAAGTGCTTTCATAAGATTGTGCTCAGTCGCATCGCTCGCCTACTACGCGCCCAAACTAAACGGCGCGTACCCCTAGTTTAATTTTGTTTTGTAAAAGCGACAACTTTTTTGGCAGTGTAAGCGTCAGATCAGTAGGCAGGCACGTGGCTGGTCGCAGCGCTTCCGAACCCGCCGACGCGACAGAGGGAAATCCGGAGACAAGCACTCGGCACGTGTCGGGCAAGTGTGAGGGCACAAGTCGATCTCCGGTGGCTTCTCCAGACAGCCTCCCCAACTCGGACTAACTTTGGTCCACAGCGTGCCTTTGCTTGTTTTTGTTTTATTCACGATCGCTGCGACCCTTCACCCCGCCCCGCCCCGCGTGCCAATTATCCCCTATCCCTTTCGACCTGTTTGAATTAAACAGGACGCGGCGGGGTGGTGCGGCGTGGGGCGGGGTGGGAGCGCCAGTCGGCAAGAAGTCTTACTGGTCTTCGACTTGTTCGTCGACTTGCATTCGGAAACAAAAAGCGAGGCCAAGTTGGAGCGTGGGCGTTCTTTCATTTACATGACCCCCAAAGGTCTACAGAGAAAAACAACAACAAAAACTGAATGCAAATAGCGAGGCCCCTGGACCGGCAATAAATCAAATGTATCTGAGAAGCTGTACAGCCAAGCCGCCGAATGCCTGAGCCCGCCGCAAGGCCGAGGCACAGTGGGCCGCCCTTCCTGGCGGTGCCCCGTCTGCCCACACGGCTGTCACGGACCGACGTGCCATCACTGGTAAAACAAAGGCATAAAAAATATGCCCTTAAAGGGCGTAAACGATTTACGCTCTGTAAACGATTTACGCCCTTTAAGGGCGTGAATCGTTTAATGCCTTTGGAAGGGCATTAAAATTTTTCCTGGAAGTCCTATGCCTTTCACGCCCTGCCCAAGGGCATCAAACGATTCACGCCCTTTGAAGGGCGTGAAAGACTGTTAATGCCCTCGAGGGCGTAGTTTTAATGCCTTAGTTTTACCAGTGCACATTGCTAACACAAAATCTTGCAAATTCCTGGAGAACTTGTTGAAAAGAAAAAAGTGCCTCCGAACTTCGCAATATTCCAAAACCGATATGTTTCCATTTTGTGCGGTTCTGGCAGGATAATTATTAAAAAGCAAAGTTGCCGGGACTTTTCTATTCATTTTTGACAGCGTTGTTAAAGAAACTAAAATCGAATCGACGCCTTTGTAACAGTGCCGCGCAATAGTACGAGAGGTTCGCCAGAATTCCACAATTTATAGAGGGTCTATGTTTGGCAGAGGCCGCGAGGCCGTTAGTCAAGGCAAGCCTAAGATGGGGGCAGTATCTATTCATTGATCAAACTGCGCGGCAGGGACCACAGTTCTTGTCACACCATACGCAACGTCCTCGTGTGCAAGACATGCACTACAAGATCCCAAGTGCGATTCCTTCAGGAGGGTGTTTGGATCTTCAGGGGTACATTCTTGAGTCAGATAATTTGCCATGGCAATGTCAGCGAATGGTAATCTCACCAAAAAAAGGAAGGGGCAACATCAAAATAGTCGTACGCAGTTTATTAAACGGTAAATTAGAGCGCAGATTAATGCCGCGTTAGTAGGCTCTGTTAACTCAAGGTGCATGCCATTAAATCACGTTAATTCACGGAAAACGTGCGCCATTACTCAAGTGGGTGTCGCCCTCGGAACGCATCCGAGCGCCTGCCATGAGCAGTATAGGCAATCCGTGGCACCGCACAGTGGGCCAGAGGACCGGTGGAGGCGGCCGCGGGCGGGTTTTGAGCTCCAGGAGCACTATATGGGACTCGAACGAACATGCGACCCCACCAATGGATTGCTCCGATTCGATTCGAGCCCTACCTAGCGACTCTGAAGCTCAAAACGAGTCCGGAATTTTGACCGCCTCCACCAGTCTTCTGGCCCACTGTGCGCGCCGTGCAGGATTACCCGCGCACTGGGGCAGCGGGGGCCGCTACAGCGCGACGAGCCAAACGGATGCAAAATATATGCCTGCTCGCCAGAAATTTATCGTCCATGTACACGGCGCCCTAGGAGAGTTCGGCGTATCGCTGCACACGCGATGTCGTGCCTGGCCCACTGTGGCTTGGCGGTTCCCGCAACGCCCCCTGCTTGTGCGATGTTCGCGGCGTGAGGACTCACAGTGCCGCCACCACACCTTGACGCGAGTAACGTGGTCGCTTCTGTTTGAATATTTTTATTTCGGCCACACCCTTCTTCATCCACTTCCCCACAGTGTGTGTGTGTGTGTGTCTTTGTGTGTGTGTGTTGAAGAGCGTCGTTTCAGAGTACCCGCGCGACCCGTCGTCAAACCTCACCGCTCACACAACTCTCGCCCCCTGCCCCGTATCCGACTCCGCATACGTCCGTGTAACTACAGTATGTAAATGTGAGTAAACGGGTGCGCGCGTGTCTGATACAGCGAGCAAGCCGGCGTGTGTGTGTGTGTGTGTGTGTGTGTGTGTGTGTGTGTCCAGGGACCAGACGAGTAGTGTGAGCTACAGCCCGGTCCCTTCCAAAGACTCCGCCTGCTCTTCTTATCGGCAACGAACGAGAAGGGAGATCGGACGGTCGTCTCAAGAGCCCCCCGGGGGGTGACCGGGGCGGGGCGGGGCGGGGTGGGGCGGGGCGGGGTGGCTTGCGGCTCGGAGTGCCCGGTTCGATGCGTGCGATCCCTTCAGGGCTGTTTCGCCGTCTACTGTTTGTTGACATGGACTGGCCGGCCGGTTGGCTTACATGCCGTCTGCTCGTCCTCCCGAGGGGCGCGACGAGGCGCTACACTCGCAGCGGCAGCGAGCGAGAGAGAGAGAGAAAGAGAGAGAGAGAGAGAGAGAGAGAGAGAGAGAGAGAGAGAGAGAGAGAGAGAGAGAGAGAGAGAGAGAGAGAGAGAGAGAGAGAGAGAGAGAGAGAGAGAGAGAGAGAGAGAGAGAGAGCATAAAAATAACGCCGCGCATGCCCAAAGTGTGCGGTGAGCTGTACGCGGCGGTGCCCCCCCCCCCCTGCAGGTGGCTTCGTTTTTGCAACGGCGATACGGTATTTCGCCCCCGCATTGTGCGAGCACAGCCACAGCCACAATTACACACACACACACACACACACACACACACACACACACACACACACACACACACACCTACACACACATTCGCTCACGTGCACATTGTGGCTCGTGGATTTCTCCGAAAGCAAAGCAACACGCGCAGAGGCATTCACACGATCAGGGGAGGGGCTCATAATTGCGTGATAGGTAAACGGTCGAACTTGGCCGGGTCCTGGGCTTAACTTGTCCGAAACCGCAGCGCGCCGCGTGGCCAGGTGTTATGGTCGATGGCGAGAGAGACAGAGCGACGAAACGGCTCCTCGGCGTCGCGCGCCTCGCATGCTCGGCGGGGCGACTGAGGACCCCACTGCACGCGCCCTTGCCGCGGGAACTTCTTCTCTTGCCAGGAGGTGGCAAACCACGAGCCCAGGCATCCGTCCACACGCCCCCCCCCCCCTCTCCTGATACGCCCGTGCCACACGTTTCGCCGCGAAACTTGGCGCTCCGGTCGAAAGTTGCCACATAAAGGCGAAAGAGAGAGAGAGAGAGAGAGAGAGAGAGAGAGAGAGAGAGAGAGAGAGAGAGAGAGAGAGAGAGAGAGAGAGAGAGAGAGAAAGAGAGAGAGAGAGAGAGAGAGAGAGAGAGGGAGAGAGGGAGAGTGCCGCGTTGGAGGGCACAGAGCGAGAGAGACGGACGGCCAGACAGAACGGATAGAAATTGAAGTTGGTGGCGGCGGCGGTGGTTTGTGGCGGCGCGGGGATACAAAGGTGCCTCCCCCCCCCCACGCACGCACGCACGCCCACACAGCCCCCCCCCCCCCCCCGCCTCAGTCACATATGGGTCGGAAAATCTTAGCCGAGAAAGAACGTGTGGCGCGCTGCGCGGCTGGGGCGGCGTTTATCCGCCAGCTCATGATTTCCAGAAGTTCCGGTTTGCAGCGATGGTTCAATTGGAACCCCTCCCTTCCCCTCCCCTTTACGGACGCAGGGAGGCGTGCGGCTATCACAAGTCTCCCGCACCAAGCGGCGCCCCGGCCGGGCCTCACTGCACAGTGGGTCAGAAGACCGGTGAGGGAGCCAAAATTCTAGACGCGTTTTAAGCTCCAGAGTCGCTAAATGGTGCTCGAATCGAACGTGTGACCCCACCAGTGGATTGCTCTCCAAACGAGGAATCCATTGGTGGGGTCACACGTTCGATTTGAGCCCCATTCAGCGAGTCTGGAGCTCAAAACGCGCCTTGAATCTTGGCCGCCTCGACGGTCTTCCGACCCACTGTGCAGTGTAGCCCGTCGCCCAAAGTTGTTTCTGTAGGTCGTCCGCCCCGCCTCGACCCCTGCAGGGCGGTGGCGCCCCTCCCAGCACCGTCCGGGCGGCGCCGGGCCCAGGGACACACCATTCAGGGATAACGACGGTTTTCAACAGACTTTGGAGGACGGCCGCGGCGCAGCCACGCACTGGCGCAGCTTCCCTGCAGGTGTTTCCATGCGTCGCGATGCCCCCGCTGCAGACCGGCGATTCCACTGCTCGCTCTGTCTCTCTCGCACTCATGCAGCGTGCCGTGGGTGCGGGAGGGATACGAGTGCGGGCGGCGGTGGGCGGCGTTGCCGGACCGCTCCGTACAGTTGAGGGCAGCCTCCTTATCGCAGGACGGTGCGGCCCCGCCCCGCCCCGACCCGCGCATGCTGGAGAGGCAATTTCGTTATTGGACCGGCATACACTTGCAGTCTGGACTCCAGCGCGCCTCCAGACTAGCTGTGCAGCAAAGCAAGCGACCGCGCTGCCGGCCCCGGCGGCCCCGAAGCCGCCGCCAGTCCCGCCAGCCCCGCCAGCAGCCCCGGCGGCCCCGGGGCCGCCGCCCCTAGGCGGACCAAGACGGATTGGAGGCTTGGACGCAACCCTGCGGCCGGCCAGCAAGCCGCATAAAGCCGAGTTCCGAAGCGGCAGGACAGGTGCATAAAAACTAAGGGCCAGCCGAGTCAAATGCGGGTCCAGGCCACTCTTACAATGCACTCTGCACGGGGAAACAGAAACATGGCTCACATCCATCCCCATTGCACGGAAACGGAAATTTATCCACGCGACGCCGTTTTTCGAGTTGGTCGTCAACCCTCCGGCGAACGCCAAACAGCTAGCGATTCCGATTTCCCCCCCCCCCCCTCCCCGTCGGTGGGCGAATGTTATCGGCAGGCACACCGGCTAGCAGCGCCCTGGTCCCGGCCGTGTATCTCGGCAGCGTGACGTGTAAAGATGAGGCATTGTAAACAGCGCGGCGTCGGAAAAATGTCCTCCATCGCCAAGGCGCGCCGTACCGCGGGGGAAGGGGAAGGGGCTGGCCGGCCTACTGTGAGCCGGGCCCAGCTGCCAACTCGTCTCGGCCCCTTCTTATGCAACACTGCGAGCACCTGCGCGACGAGCATCGCCTGGCGGACCGACCTGCAACAAGAGGAGACTGGAGTCAGACAAGCCAACGAGTCGGAGGTCGTGGAGTGGAGCACGGGGCAAGGCGGGGCAGGGTCGGGGCCATTGGAAGCAGCCGTCCGGACGCTAGCCTCGCTCGAGGGGCCCTTCCAGCTACAGGAATCTCTCCTTCACGGTTAGTGTCTGACCGTTTCCAGTGGAGAGGTCCACTCCAGGGCCGGTGAGCGAGATGTAGGGGCTGAAAAGTGAGGGGGGGAGGGGGGGGGACGCAGACACAGCGGCTGGCCGCACCGCTTGGCCCGCTTTGGCGAGTTTGTGGGCCGGTCGAAGTAAAGGCCTGGCCGCGAAGGGCCCGGCTGGAATCTGAAGCAGACGCCACAGAACTGAGCCTCTGCGCGCGGACCGGCGCAAGTGCTGGGCTCTCCCGGCGGCATTGCGTGGCTTTGCCCCGGCGGCCCACTGTGCCACGTCAACGAGGCGCGGTTTAGGCGGGGCCAGGCGGACCGGGGTCAGTGGGGATTACCGACTTTCGGCCCGTTTAAGTAAGAAGTTAACGGGTGTGGTGGGACGGAGGTTAAAGAGCCGCCGCCCCCGACCAGCGCCGCCTTGAGCCGGTCGCCCCCTAAGAAAACATCAGACTCAGCAAGCGCTCGCCGAGGGTCAGGTTATTTCACTTGGGAAAATAAGGGGCGAGGCGAGAGGCCCCGCTCCGCTCCAGCCCTGATGCGGCTCGGAAATCCACGATATTATGGCTCGTGGCGTGGCGAGGCGGGGCGGGGCGGGGCGGGGCGGGGCGGGGCGGCCTCAGGGGCGAGGCGCCAGGGTGGTAAAGGCACCGAAGTGTCCAGGGGCTGGGTATTGAGTGATTGGTAATCCGAGGATCGCGATAAAGGAGCCGAGAATGAGATAAAACGCCCGGCGGTGTACATGGCGCGGAGGCAGGTCCCTGTCCCTCCCCGCGGGGCCGACCTGGCCGTCTCCGTTATCGTTCATTTTAGCGATAGGGGCGGTCGCGCGGTCAAGTTACAGCTCCTCTCTCTTTCTCAGTTCGCTCCGTTCGGTCCCGCGGGAGACCGCAAGCATCCAATGACGCGGCCCGAAGAGGCCCGCTGGGGCCCCGCTGGGGCTCGGGGGCACCGCGGAACACGGAACGGCCGCGGTTCGCTTGCCTGGCTGCCGCGGCTAGAGTTGTTGTTCCACGAATCCGATTCGCGCTCGTGGCTCCATGTTAAGAATGCCACCCGATTCCTCTGTCTCTCTCGCATCCCTGCGCGGCGGCCCGTGAGGCGTGGCCATGCCTCGCCAGCGACACGAATCAAGCCGGCCAGGGAATGCCCCACCGACAGTGGTTGGTGGACTCCGTGTGACGGAACGTCGCCACGGTCACGCCGTGTGAGTCGACCCGCACAGCCTCCTTCCAAGCAGTCTGTCTCTCTCGCACCCTGCGGGGCGCCCCTCGAGTGCGACAGAAAGCGACGGAGGCACTGTTCGAATCAGCCTGCTGCTGCCCGTAAGCGGAGCTCACGGGAAAATCGGCGGCCGAACAAACACGCTAAGCGCATGTTCGCTGCTGACCGATTCTCTCTCTCTCTCTCTCTCTCTCTCTCTCTCTCTCTCTCTCTCTCTCTCTCTCAGGGGCCGTCCGGCAAGGTAGGCCGAGGGACAGCGTGCGACCCTCCAGGCGCGTGGCGCCGAGGACGCTCTTAATGCACGCATGCAGACAAAGTGGATTCCCGGCAAATGGCACTAGAGAGCATACAATGCGCACAGAGGGACCGAGTGCGCTCTTGTGTGCAAGTGTGTGTGCTTTTCTCTCTCTCTCTCTCTCTCTCTCTCTCTCTCTCTCTCTCTCTCTCTCTCTCTCTCTCTCTCTCTCTCTCTCTCTCTCTGTATGTGCGTGTGTGTGGACAGAAGGAGGGAAGGAAGGTGAGCAAAGAAAGTGGTTGACGAGCGTAATGTTTAGGAGCGCCAGAGGAACAGGTAAGGGGAGCAATCTCCATACGCAAAGCGGCAAAGGGCAACCTCAGGACGCGGCACCGCCTCCGGGGAATAAATACTCGATTCAGGAGCACGGCGTGGCGCCTGTTTTGGCAGAGGGCATTACAAGCATCCGCCGCGGCCCTCATCCCTGACAAACAAGTTGATGAGATGCCTTCCCTTCACCTCGCAAGGGCCGCCCGTCTCACTCACTCACACACACACATCGGCGCGTGAGGGCTCCACTCCCATCCTTAATTGAATTCATACTAAGGCATTAAATTGAGAACGCAGCCCGCCTAAGCCCCCTGCTCCTCCCGCCCAAACTAACTTGGTGTCTCGCCCAGTCTGCGAGCGACGACGGACCACTGGCCCACTGGGGGCCGTGCGTAAACGCAATGCCAGGGAAAGTAATTCCACACCGAGGCGCGCCCGAGGATGTGTCATTGTGGCACGGACAACAACAGGATTACGCCGTGGGAGAGTTAAGTTATGCCCCGTCGAGGGCGAAAGTGTGACGCGTGCACAGTGGGCCCGCTTTATTCATTCGAAACGCAGCAGTCAGTGGCGTAGTGAAAACCGGGTCACCACAGGCTAAGTGCGTGGCAAACCCTCCCCCAGGACTACAGGGCGGCGTGCAGGGCGGGGCGCGGGGCGGCTCCGTGACTGGCTGGCTGGTCCGCCGGCCCACTGCGTGGGGCCAGTGCGGCCCACCCTTATTGCGTGCCACTAAAGAATGACCGAGTGTCTCGCTGTTGTGATGTTGTGCTCTGCAACAGCGCGCCATAATGAAGCGCTAACTTTCACTCCCAACTCGTCTCAACAAGTGTCTAAAGCCCGGCTCCGGGCGTTCTGGGGCGTTCCGGAGCGCTCCGGGGCAAGCCAGGGGCACTTACCACGCCGGCCTGAAATTAATGAAACCCGGAGGGCCGAGTTTCCGCTGCGGTATAGCATTTCCTGATTAAAAATTTAATAGAGCGGCGGCGGCGCGGCTCCTCCGAAGCGGCGGGGCCCAAAGGACCACGCCGTCACGTCGATAGTGGACTGCCGACTCGAAACAAAGTCCTGGCAATGACAGTGGGCCAGAAGGCAGCTGGCTCCGCCGTCAGCCGGAGCCAGCACACTGCAACGCGCTGTTTTATGCAGTCATGATCTCCGCTTGACGTATTCGCGCGGTGAGTCATCGCGCTCCAAATGACACTTTCAACTTCCAGCACGCCGACCCGACCCACTCTCTTTCATTAGCATTCGACGCACTGTTTCGCTGTCTTGGCAGCCTCCGTCTCGCTCGCACCCAAACGGGACGCCGCGCGGGTGCGAGAGGGACAGAGCAATGACTCTGACGTACGCCACACAGGGACAGGGGCCAAGCCAAGGCCCAGGGTACCGACCCGGGGTCGACGGCAATAATGGATTGGCCAGCTGGCTGCTTCCGAACGGGGCTTCGTCGCTCTGTCTCTCTCGCTCCCCTACGGTGCGCCCACGAGTGCGAGAGACACAGCTGGCCGTTCGGACGCAGCCTGCTGGCCAGCCCGTTGGGGGAGTGCGCGTCAAACTTTGCCGCCAAATTATTGTACGCGCCATGTTGCTCCGAATCCTTGATTGATTCCCTCTTCTTTCATCCCCCCCCTCTCTCTCTCTCTCTCTCTCTCTCTCTCTCTCTCTCTCTCTCTCTCTCTCTCTCTCTCTCATATTCCGCCTGCCCATCAGCTTCCCCTGCATGTGTGTGTGAGTGAAAGAGACGCTGCACAGTGGGTCAGAAGACCGGTGAGGCGGCCAAAATCCCGAACGCGTTTTGAGCTCCAGAGTCGCTAAATGGGACTCGAATCAAACGTGTGACCGCACCAATGGATTGCTCTCCAAACGAGGAATCCATTGGTGTGATCGCACGTTCGATTCGAAACTCGATTGGCGACTCTGGAGCCAAAAACGCGTCTAGAGTTTTGGCCGCATCGACGGTCTTCTGGCCCACTGTGCGCTGGCCAAGTCGCGCCGGCAACTCAATTACACCGTAATGGCGGAGCGCAAATGACTTGCTTCGAAACGGCGCGCGCAAACAATTGAAGAACGGAACAACGGTCGCGCCGCGGCGGCAGCAAACACACGCTGACAGTCGCCGAGATATGGGGCCGCCCGCCCGCGCCTCCGTCCAGGACAACTTTTTCAATCCGCCTGAACATGACAATGATGGGCCTCGGCGTGACGTGGCGGGGCGTGGCGTGGCAGACGGAAAAACAATCGAGCTCAAGTACCCGACGAAGGCAGGGTCGTATGTTACAATCTGGCAGCAATAATTAAACGACAGCAAAAAAAAGCGGTCATCATTTTTCGCATCGCCGCGCGAGCGACCCGGCAAAGTGGATGGGAGAGAGAGAGAGAGAGAGAGAGAGAGAGAGAGAGAGAGAGAGAGAGAGAGAGAGAGAGAGAGAGAGAGAGAGAGAGAGAGAGAGACGAATAGACTTTTTCTTCGCGAGGCCCGAAAAGTTGTGTGTGAATTAGCGGCGCGTCGGCACGAACGCGATGGATGAAGCAGCGCGCTAAGTGTGTAGTGAGCGGCGCCGCGCTCGGCAGCGGAGGGAGCACTAATAGGAGAGGCTTCCTTCCCAACGAATCCGCGCAGCAGCCATGTGCCATGTTACCAGCGGGAATTTTCCACAATCTTTGTCGAATCTGTTTCCCTTGGCGAACAGCGTGAGGGTGTCTACTTAACTTGGTAGGAAGTGAAACGCTGGCTCTCCCTGGCCGGCCTTTAGAACTCCGGGTCGCTCCGCTTGCAGGGCGCCGCGGCCCCGGAGGGCCTTCCATGCAGCTGTCCTGCGGCATTCTCTTCCAGCGCGCCTCCAGCGCACAGTGGGCCGTGGGCCGCCGTCCAACTTCCTTGTTTCGGGTCTTTCGGGTCCAGCCTTGCACATTCGTCTCGGCCAGCCCCGCCCCGCCCCGCCCCTCTGACGACGAGCTATCAGTCTCTATGTCCTCCCCCGGCCGGCGGCGTGGTGGCCAGGCCCCGGAACACGCCGTCCTCTTCGCTGTTGATTCCCGTGACCTCCAAGGCCTCCAGGAGGAACGCCTTACATCTCACGTGACCGATGGCCTCATGCATCCCCCCCCCTGGCGCCGCGTTAGGGTAAAGACGCTGGACACATCCTCCGAGGAGCCCGTCACATAATTCTCAATCCCACTGCGTCCACGGCGGCTCGGCCCGCCCCGCCACGACGCCTGTCAGGGGGTGCTGCCACAATAAAATGAATATTTTATTATTGTTGTCTCATTTCGCGGAGAAGCCTCTTCCTTTTTTTTTTCTTCATCTCGTCCTGGACTCGCCTGCCCTCCCTCCACGACATCCCCACCCCCGTGCACAGTGGGCTAACCCCTCCGCCGTCCTGCCGACTTGACTCGTCGGCGGATATAAAGCGGGAATCCCGCAAGCCGCCGCCGATTCTAATTACTTAATTATGATTAATGGCAGACGCGGTTCTGGGGATTAAAAAGCACACATATTTTTTTTCCCGCTCTCCCAGTCGGGCGGTCCTGACCCGCGTCGAGCATCGTTATTCCTGTTCAATGGGGCGCCGCGATTTTCGGAACCCTTCACTGCATGCACATGCAAAGATTGAGATCTCGTTTTCTGAGTGATATATCATCTGCTAAAAATGAAGGACCTTGCGAATTTGCTGGGCCTGATTTGTTTTCGGGACTGCGTCCTTTTTCAGGTGCGATCGGTGCCGAAAATGAGCACGTTGCGCGTTATTTAATAAGTAGAGGACACTTGCGCGGTTTCCGAAGAGGGGAGCGCGATCATTGTTGTTGTTCGCTGCTGGGATCGTCCTCACACTGCAGTGCGGCGCCGCGACCTCGGCCACACAGAGCCCGCCCGCCATTCTCCCTGGCCAGCCAATCGGAACGATTACATTGTAGCCAACGACGTTTTGTAGCAGAACCAAGGCGGCGCCGCCAGTCCCGCAGCCCTTCGGCTGAGGCGAGAAAGCGAGACATTTATCCCCCGCTCAACTGTTCCGGACAGGCTCAAGTGAGTCGTCTCTCTCTCTCTCTCTCTCTCTCTCTCTTTCTCTCTCTCTCTCTCTCTCTCTCTCTCTCTCTCTCTCTCTCTCTCTCTCTCTCTCTCTCTCTCCGCGAGGACTCCGCGGCATCGCGCTGCACGGTCTCGCGACACACTTTTGTAAAACTTTCAGCATTTGAATTACGACGCGCGACTTAACGTGTTGGGATCGCGTATAATTTTATCTTCTTTTTTTCAGAACTTTTATCGGTGTTGGACCCACTGTCCCAAGTAGCCCCTTAAAATTAGGATGTCACATCCATCAACGTGAATCACAATTCAACCGAATGTGACATCATATTCAAACGGACGTGATAAAATTCACATTCTAACTGATTTGACGTCACTTCACTACAAATCCAAAGGTCAGACTTCTCGCCACTCCAGAGGCGAGACATGTTTGTCTGACCAGGTTTTGGTCAGCCCCTTAAAATTAGGATGTCACATCCATCAACGTGAATCACAATTCAACCGAATGTGACATCATATTCAAACGGACGTGATAAAATTCACATTCTAACTGATTTGACGTCACTTCACTACAAATCCAAAGGTCAGACTTCTCGCCACTCCAGAGGCGAGACATGTTTGTCTGACCAGGTTTTGGTCAGACCTGAAAGTCACGCCAAAATTTGGTCAGACAAACATGTCCCGCCACAAAATGGCGAGACTTAAAATGTCTCGCCACAAATTGGCGAGACTTTTTTGTCTGACCGCAATGTGGTCAGACTTTTGAACCTAATCAATACGGCCCATGCGGCCTGTACCGCGGTCAGACAAAAAAGTCTGACCATTCTGTGGCGAGACATTTTTGTCTGACCAAATTTTGGCGAGACTTTCAGGTCTGACCAAAACTTGGAAAGACTTTATGTCTCGCCATACTTTGGCGCAAAGTCTTTCCATTTAATTTTCAGTGTTTGAACGGGAAAATGAATAAAAGCGACAGAATTTACCACCAGTTAATCCCATTCTTTTTTTCACAAGGGCAACCAGATAAAAATAACGAAACAAAAGAATTTCCCCGACTTTGTCTTGTCATACTAAGAAGAGCCCCAGCGCCCGAGGCAGAGATCATCAATGGACTCGCAAATGGAAATTAGAGCACTCCGGCGAAAACGAACGCCCCCCCCCCCCCACCAAGCCCCTCGGCGTTGGAATTTCATATTATTTCCTTATTGTTCTTTCTGCAGCTCGACTTAGAAAATCAAACTAGCAGCGCGGCGGTGCATGACAGTCTCTCCTCTGGGCGCATAGCTAAAGCGCTTGCTTGCATTTTACTCACTTTTTGCGACCCCGTGAATTGCTCCTCACCTTTTGGTTTTTTTTTTTTTTTTTTTTTTTTTTTTTGCAGAGAGCTCGAAACAGGTTCGAGCTTTCGGGGTTGAATGCATAGCCGAGTGCAGCCGTTCACCAGTCCGTTCGACGATTAAAGCGGGGATCGCAGCGTGACACCTGCCGCGCCGCGAGCAGCAACGATTGGCTTGGTTTGCGCTCCGACACGAGGACGTCGGAATAAAAATGAAGCAGCGCGCGCAGCGGCGCTCTGTCTCACTGGGGCGCGAGAGAGACAGGGAGGCTCTGCAGCGCGGCGTGTGTCCCACCAGCCATGCACCCGGTACCGCCACCACGCGCGCGGGGCCGGGTGTGCGTGCGAGCCGAGCTGGCTAATCGCCTCGTCCACTGTGCCGTACTCTGCGCAGTGTGTACTCGCATGCACTCGCACCGAATAGCAGTGCAGACGTGGCGGATGTGAGCGATATCAGAGAGTGTGTCATTTGAGCTGAATAATGATTATTACGATTATTGCTAGCGCACCCGGAGAGAGAGATCAGAGAGAGAGAGAGAGAGAGAGAGAGAGAGAGAGAGAGAGAGAGAGAGAGAGAGAGAGAGAGAGAGAGAGAGAGAGAGAGAGAGAGAGAGAGAGAGAGAGAGAGAGAAAATTGAAATTGAAATGATCTTTATTAAGGTGATGCACCAAAGGACTACTAAGTCCCGCGAGGGTACAGCACCGCTCTCACTTTTTAACATTTTGTAACAAGGATTACAGTGCAAAACAGAAATTGACAGCAGTACAAAACAGGACGGTATCACATAGCATCTATGTATAGGGGAGTAGTATATATTAACCATGGATAAGTTTACTTGTTAACAGTACGAATCAGAGAGCGTAGACTTAACATGTTTTTTAAAAGCAGTGACATTTTTGAAGTTCAGGAAATTAAAACCATTAAATGAGTTGAAAAACTTAGAGCCCGCTACTCGGAACGATTTCGCAAATTTCTCTGTGCGGTGTACTGGGGTGACAATCAAGTCCGGATGTCTAATAGAGAACTCAAACATTGTAAAAATATAGTAAGGTGTTTGGAGTTTCAGAATTTTCCACATTAACGTAACAACTGACAGAGTGCGTCTTTCGGAAACCTTAAGAAGGCCTAGCTTAACATAGTGAGGAGTAATACGTTCAGATCTCTTAGAGTTGGTGACAAATCTTATGCAAGCGTTCTCTGCCTTTTGAAGTTTCTCCAGGTTATACTTGTGCATGTCAGTAAACAAAGCAGATCCGTAATCGATTAAGGGCATTATGAGGCTCTGTACAATACGCAACCTAATAGATGGTGGTAGACAATTAAAATTTCTTCGAGCCTGCGCGATTGTACTGAATACTTTTCTGACAATATTGTTTGTGTGCTGTCTCCAGCTTAATGACGAATCGAATATTACTCCAAGATTAGTCACCTCCTCACAGTACGGCACACCTATATCATCTATAGTTATGAGAGGAACTTGAATACCCTTCAGTAGATTTACATAAAAACCAGAGCCTATAATTATGGGTTGGGTTTTTTTAACATTGAGACATAAATTATGACCTGATATATACTTAACTAATTTACTGAGATCCTCGTTCACTAGAGCTACAGCTGTTTCAATAGAGCCAATGGGAAAGTCCATGTATACTTGGGTGTCATCAGCGTAAAAATGAAATTTTGTGTGATTTAATACATTTGACATATCATGTAGATACAAAATAAATAGCAGAGGGCCTAGTACACTTCCTTGTGGGACCCCAGTTTTCACTAAGGACCACTCAGAAACAAATTCTTCACCACATTTGACTCTTTGGGACCTATTGAACAGATAATTATCAAGCCACCTAATCACAGCAATCGAGAATCCTAGTTTAGACAATTTTATTAGAAGAAGTCTATGGTTCACCCTATCAAATGCCTTACTGAGGTCCAGTAGCACTAGTAGTGTTAGTTTCCGATCATCTATACTTTTTCTTATATCATCTGCTACTTTAATAAGAGCTGTTGTAGTGCTGTGATTTTTTCTGAATCCTGATTGCAAAGGATTAATTATAGATTGTTCTACAACAAAGTCATACATCTGATCATGGACCATTTTTTCAAGTACTTTGGCAAGAACACACAGAATATTCACTGGTCTGAAATCAGCACAAACGGAAGCATTCTTGGTCTTTGGTAAAGGTAGGACATTAGCTAGTTTCCATAAGCTGGGAAATACACTAGACTGCAGACAATAATTAAATATATGTTCTAAAGCAAAAATAATTTCATCCAAGAACAATTTCAAGAACCGAATTGAGATACCATCAACACCAACAGCATTTGACTTCATCCCGATAATTATTTTTCTTATATCATGGGCAGGGACAAACTTAAAGTGAAATGATTCATTATCTTTAACACCATCAATTGAGTTGTAAAAGCTTTCTGTATTGGCAGTTGTCTCCTCATCATCAATTTTTGACACATTAAGATAATGGGTATTTAATTCATTAGCAGATACAGGGAAGTCATTAACCGTTTTTTGTTTTGCCTTTCCTATGCCCATTGAGCGAATGGTAGCCCACATTTTACTGGATGATTTGTTTCCAGTAAAGATGTCATGGTAATATTTAGCCTTTGCGTTTCTACACTGCTGTTTGGCTTGGTTCCTTAAATTCTTATAATGTTTACAATCACTAGGACTCTTAGTTTGCAAAGATTTTTCCCTGGCTTTGTCCCTCTCATCTAGCATTTGCCTCACTTCATCTGTCATCCAAGGTGATTGTTCCTTTTTTATTTTAATGGTCTTTACAGGCGCATGGCTATCTAGAAGCTCCATGACGTAGTCATTGAAAAGTTGCACCTTACTGTCAATATCCTCACATTTATAAATATTGTGCCATGGAACCAGTTTTGCATCTGCTATAAGAGCTGCACGGTTTATTTTCCTATAATTTCTGAAAGTAATATTTTTTCTCTTTGGTGGTTCCACTTTCAAATTCAGGACTGCGTATATCAGATCATGGTTAGAAAAGCCAGGGGCCACACACTGACCATACTCTGTAACTAGTTCGGGACAGTTGCTGGCTATAACATCAAGTATTGAACTACAGCTATCAGTTTTATAAGTAGCATTAAATGGGATACACGTATGATCACACAAGTCAAAAAACTCACAAACCAATT
Source organism: Stenchaetothrips biformis (assembly GCA_030522485.1). Taxonomy (NCBI): domain Eukaryota; kingdom Metazoa; phylum Arthropoda; class Insecta; order Thysanoptera; family Thripidae; genus Stenchaetothrips; species Stenchaetothrips biformis. The sequence continues at coordinate 17,173,213 of CM060094.1, read as the reverse complement.
TTGTTTCATAGGTGCCACTACCAAACCTTGCATTGATGTCCCCGCAGATGACAGAGTATTTATACTGAGGCAAGAAGATGTACAATTCGTCCAAAAAGGTTTCTAAGAAGCCCACTTTAGGTGGCCTGTAGACACAAGATACCAAGATCTTTTCTTTACCACAATTTACCTCAGCAATCACAAACTCAGGCCTCATGCTTTCTCCGTTAGAGGTGGCCAGGAGCCTGGCTTTTATTTTATCCTGTACAAACAAAGCCACTCCACCTCCGCCTCGATCATTTCTATTAACACAAAAGGTCTTATAATTAGGTATATCTATTTTACTTCCTTCTTTAAAAAACGTCTCACTCACACCTATCACATCTATATCACTGTTTGTAAACACATCACAAAACTCATCGTAATGATTAGAATTATTTAGAGACTGTGCGTTGATATGAACTAATTTAAGTTTATCATGGTGGGAATTTGACACAGTCCTCAGCTTGCTCCGCATCAACTTTTCTTCCTCGTTGAAACTATTCATCAACTAGGTTATGCTGAAAATTACTATAATGGTACTTGTCCTATTGCACAGATAAGGGTGGACAAAAGAAAAGAAAGCTTGAACGGCCTGGTCATCAGTTGCAGAAGAATATAATACATAATGGCACTACACATTAACTAGCAAATACAAGAAACAATAACAGAAATATAATAGACAATATAAGCAGAAATACAAATGGTGACAACGACAACAACAAAACAATTGAGGGAGAGCTGTCTGCATTATTTATTTATTTCCCACCTTTCCCAGGAGGGTACTTAATATAGGTAGAGTCTAAATCACTCTCCGACACTATTCTGATTATATTCTCGTCATATCTCAGCAGAATTACACCATCAGAAGTCCACACACTGTTCTTGGGGTAGGTTTGAGACACTTTTTTCACCAAGGATGCCCTGATTCTTGTGAGATCCTCAACTATTGACACTGCCGTGCCCTTCAAACACTTCTTCTTGCTGAACATTTCACGTCTGTGGGCGTAGGATGTAAATTTCACAATTATTGGCCTGGGTTTCCCGGCCATCTTCTTCCCCACTCGGTGAGCCCGGTCGATGTTGGACAGGCTGATGTCAGCATCCATCTTGTTGGCGAGGTCCAGGACTAGGTCCTCTGCCCGCTCGCCCGCAGCCTCAGTGACGCCGAAGATGCGCAGGTTGTTTCGCCGGCCGCATTGTTCGAGCTCGTCTAACCTTGCCTGGGTCTGGTTGGCAAACAGTTGCAGTCTCTGGATTTCCAAATCCTTCTGTTTGTTGTCTTCTTTCAGCTGTTGTATATCGCCTCTGAGAGACTGCAAGGTTGTAGTTTGCTGGCTTATCAATTCCGTGAACTTTTCTGCGACCTTGTTCACAATCCTGTCCAGTAATTCTTCAGGTATGTTGTTCTTGTCTGCTTTAGCGTCTGCTTTGTTGTTTCTGGTCTCCGGCATGGTTGCCAACTTCGATCACCGCAGTGATGCCAACCAACTTTGGATTTTGCAAGGCTGTGACTGTCCCTTAACCTCACTTTGCTGCAGCTGACACCGTATTACAAGTATCACGGTAGTTCACAAAGTAGTCACTTTTCCACTGAATCTTCGATTCCACAGTTGCACGACTATAAGGGCAGTACGCGCCGAGAGACCAGGCAGGGCTATCAGTAAATCATAGTGCAAAAATAAACTTTTAGCCGATGACCGCGGTTCACCACATCTCACTCGTCCGCCATGAGAGAGAGAGAGAGAGAGAGAGAGAGAGAGAGAGAGAGAGAGAGAGAGAGAGAGAGAGAGAGAGCTGCGGGGCACAAGCTGGAGAGTGAGTTAGTGGCGAGGGAGCGAGGGAGGAGGGAAGTGGATAACGGGGGGTTCAGTACGAAGAGCAGCGCCACTGTAAGGTTGTGCCCTGGGAATAAGACGCCTACGCTGCCCATAAGGCATCAACTTTATTGGCACGGCTGCCCCCTCTCCCCTGGCTAAGTTCGCCTGCTGTTGCTTCAGTGCCCGGGGCGGGGCGGGGCGGCCGCGGCCCCGCCAGAGGTCAACAAACACAGTTTCTGGCGCGCGCGTGGGCAGCGAGACAATTCCGCAAATGGCGGAGGAAAGAATAGCAGCAGGCTCCGGGCGAGAGGTTCGAGGTTCGAACGCAAATGGCGGCAAAAGCCGCACCGCTTACGGGGTGAGGATGAACCTAACGAGGATTCCAACGTTCCGCCGTCCGGCTAGAGCGGCCAGCAGCGAATGCGATTCGGCGGCCCAGAAGAGCTGCCTTCCGATTGGCTGGAGCCAAATCACAGATGAAAAGAGAGGTGGGCGATGGCTCCGCCCGGCCAGTGGCGGCGCCACGGCGCGGAAAGACGACGCCGAACCACTTCCCACCTCACTGTGAAAACACTCGTCGATGAAAATTCAAGACTTACATAAATATATACACCTCAAAACAGAGCCCGGCATTGGAGCCCGCCGCGGGACCCGACCTGAGTGGCTCGGCCAGGGAGTCATTGTGCGAGAGAGAGGTCCGAGAAAGCCGAAGGTCCGATACCGATGTGCCGAACGTCGCCGAGCGTGGCCGAACGCATCTGCCCAAACGGGTCCCGTTTGAGCGTCGAGTCTCACTTCCCCGGCCAGCCAGGCCCGGGGCACGGAAGACAGACAGACGCGGGCGGCGGCGCGCCGAGGCGTCGTTCGGTGAAGCTGAGCGGCAGCACAGCATCCGCTCGCCTGCGTGTGTGCGTCCGAAACAGTCGGTTGGAACAAAGAGGTCCGACCCCGCCCGCTGTTGTGCGACAGAGACGGCTCACGCTTCCAACGCACAGTCGCCCGCTGTCTCGGGTGGCTTGAGTGCTCTGAGCGGCGGTGGCGGCCGCCGGCTCCCGGGCTCGCTGCCTAGCCGAAAACCTCACCCCTTCACCTCACACCACTAGTTCCAAACGGGACCCGTTTGAGTGGCGAGTCTCGCCGAGCAAGCGCAAGCAAGACCAAAGGCACGCTGGCGGGACGAACCGAGATGGGACAGCCGGACCGCCGGGACGATCCAAGCGTCAGATGGGTGCCAATGCCGGGCTCTGCCTCAAAACCATCGATGACATTGTTGTCGTGACGCCCAAAAAAAAAAAACAATGAGCGAAGGGAGCTCTGATGGAAATGCCATCAATTTGTGATGAAATCATCCTTACTTCCTTACTTGCAAGCGATGAAAAAGGCATCTTCTGTTTTGTCATGGAGTGACAAGCAATGTTTCACAGTGCTCCTCCCTTTCACCATCGGCGTCCGCGACGTCACCGCGATATTGCAATCTGTACCCGCGACGCCGCACGAGGGCCTCGGGGTGCGTCGCGGTACACCAGTCTCCAGAAGATGATCGACCCTCCTGCACTGCCGCTAACCACCCTACACTCACTCACACACTCACACACACACACACACACACACACACACACACACACCCGCGCGCGCGCACACACAGAGGCCTTGTCTCGCGGGTGAACGCCTCTCCGAACCCTCATCAGCTTCTGCCACACTGCCGCCCTCCGAAACTTATCGTCCGCGTCATCACAATTCCTCGCTGCCTCGCGAGCACTATCTCTATCCCTATTTCTGTATCTGTCTATCTGAGTGCCCCCCCGCGCAGCGACGTCTATCCATCCATCCATCTGCCACATTCAGTGCGGGGTCCCGGCCGCCGCCCAATTGAGTGTGTGTTCTCATTTTCCGGAGACGGTGTGGTCCGCCTGTCGTCTCTTCTAGCTGTTACGGGAAAAAAATCCTCAAGTGCTTTCAATTTTTAGTTCACTCGTCCCAGCTAGTTACAAAATTTCTCTTAATTATTCTTTGGCGCGATTTTTTGGAGTAAAGTTTTATCTTCAATCGTTAACCTCTTTTGGAGAACACATGAGGATGACAAGTGTTCCTTGAAAGCAGCATCAAGATAAGAATGATAAAGTTGTCCACGTTACCTTTTTTTCACAGTGTCATGTTTTTTCGGCTGCTCTTTGCGCATTTCCCGCACGGACTGCTGCAGCCAGGCAGCGCGGTCAACGCGTGGGTGTTTGGCTGCGCGCCGCGCGAAAAGACAAACAGACGCAAAAATAGGAGCGGCTGCGCGTGCGGGCATGCACAACGCTGTTTGCCGTATTCTCGGCGACGAACGTCCCTCGCCCCGCGGAAAAGACAGAAAAAAAAGAAAGAAAAAAAAACTTGGTTTGTTGGAATTTGAACCCGAGCCACCGATATTGCTACGCGCGAACTACGGCCGCACCAGAAAACAGTTGCATGGTATTCTATTTGTAAATCTAACGGACACTTTCCACTATCTAAATCATTTAAAACGGCATTCAAAGTGTTTGAAAATAGCAACGACCGGCAATAGCAAAACAACAAAAACCATAGCAGAAGAGAACCCCGGAGCGAAATTGAACCTTACATTCCGATCCGTTTCCATTTTTCAGGGGCTTTGAGCATGCTGAGCCAGTTACCTTTGTGCCGACGTGGCCGGCCCGTCCAGCCGAGCGGCGCCGTGCACACAGTGGGCCAGAAGACCGACGCAGGTGGTCAAAACTCTTGACTCGTTTCGAGCTCCAGAGTCGCTAAACAAGACTCGAACCAAACGTGTGACCCCACCAATGGATTCCTCGTTCGGAGAGCAATCCATTGGTGGGGTCGCACGTGCGGTTCGAGTCCCACTTAGCGGCTCTGGAGCTCAAAGCGCGTCCAGAGTTTTGGCCGCCTGCGCCGGTCTTCGGGCCCACTGTGGTGCGGTCAGTGCTGAAGGGAGGGAGGGAGGGGAATCAGCATGGGCGCAATGCAGCAACAGGAGCAGGAAAGAGAGAAGGGGCTACGGACGGATGGACTCAAATATTCACAGCTGACCGCATCGCCGGGCCGCGCAATTGTAAGAGCAGTTAAACTGAAGCTTTGTGGTGAGCGAAAAGAGAGGGCTTGAAACAGAGAGAGAGAGAGAGAGAGAGAGAGAGAGAGAGAGAGAGAGAGAATAGGCAAAACAGGGGCGGGCATTTGTTACGCGGTGCCTACAGGTGCAAAGGAACTTGCGGAAGTCAATCTCTGGCCCAATGTGCCAGGCCGCCTCCATCGGAAGAACCTTGCAGTGACAAAGTGCCTTGATTTGCGGCTTGCAGGAGAACGGCAAAAAGATGAACCGTGGAGAAAGAGTCTCAAACTTGAGTTTCAAACTGGAGGAGAGAGAGTGGAGAATGATTGTTGCAGCGCAGCACAATGCAACCTGCCGGATTAGGCTCGTCCAAGGCCAATGGCTTCGCTCGTCGGGGAACATCTGGCCCACCATGACGGGCAAAGAACGGGGCAAAAAAACTTTTAAAAAAAATGAGAAATACAAGTTAAATTCCAGCTGTATTATGTACAACGGGGTGTTGAGTAAGCCTGTTCGCTAATTAGTCAGACCAATTTGCAGACCCGGGTGGCCGAGCCCCGATCCCAGCAGCCGGCGCTAGTCGCTGCGCAGTGGGACCGGGGCCCGGAAACGCCCGGAAAGCCGTCAAATGGCGGCAAGGCACGTTTGAGGCTCCGGGAGAGGCTCCGGGCGACATGCCTCAACGCCGTGGAGCGTCACGCGGACCTTCATGTGATGCGGACCGCCATGCCGCCGGCGACGCCGTGCCAACGCCGTGCCGACGCCGTGCCGACGCCGCGGCGGACGGAAACTTTGGCACTGAGATGAAATTGTTTCCTTTGCGCCACTCTGCCACCCCGCGCTGGGATTGACGACTTTAATTATCATGGAAATGGGCTATTCGGTCGATGGAAAGTTACGATACGTCCGGCCGGAACAGCACGCCGTGGCGGGGCGTGGCGGGGCCGGCGGGGCGTGGCGGGGCGTGGCGGGGTGAGGCAGGGCGGGGGGGGGGGAGGCGGGGCGGGGCGCCGAGGGCGTGGGGCTTGGCCGGCCGCGCTGACGTCCGCAGGCTCGTAAACAAAGCGCTTCGACAGTTACATCCATAGCCAAGTAAGTCCTCGGCGTAGGGCTTTATGAGCCACAAACTGGCAAACCCGGTCCCTTGACCTAATTACACGGTGGCGATGCCCGCTCGCGTGCCGAGGTGGCCGAATACCGCTATTGGGTGCGCCAACGCCCCGCCAACACGGAACGGCACCTTCAGCAGTAAACCGCATCAACCCTCATGCTCTGGATGCCGCTTAACAAGAACACCGCGTGTCAGAGAGAGAGAGAGAGAGAGAGAGAGAGAGAGAGAGAGAGAGAGAGAGAGAGAGAGAGAGAGAGAGAGAGAGAGAGAGAGAGAGAGAGAGCCTTGCACTGACAAGGGCGGGCGACCCGTCGGAGTGCGAGGGAGACAGCGGCCAGCTCCTGAAGAATGTTGCAGTCCCCCCCTCCCCCCTTTTTGCGACAGGGTGGAGCAGTAAAGACAGGCTAATGGCAGCGGACTGACATCATAACGCTGTTATTGAAACCAGTCAAGTGTAATAAACGCTCTGTGAGGCGGCCCAGCAGCCTGGGCTGCCTCGGCCCGGGCCCCGGGGGCTGGGGACGAAAGCACCCCCGACGGGGAGCAGATAGGGGGTGGGGGGCGTCAGGGTGGCACTAGAAATGAATTCCGAGGCGATGCGTGGAAACGAAGTATTCTTTTCAGTGGATGATTTCCGAGATACTGTTGAGCGTTAAGGGGAACTCCGTCGAAAAGTGCCACAATGTTTTTCTTGTTTTCCTGCGTTTGGACGGCCCTACAATGTGGACAATTTTCCGGGTGTAGGCCCCGTTGCTGCTCCGCTGCTATCACTGTCGAACTCCACTTCCGCTGTTCGGACCAATCCTCCCGGGGGGAGGGGCATCAGCAGCTGCTGCGACCACGCATTGTTTGTGTCGCAAAGTTCTTCACCTCGAAACCTACAATTCTCATCCCCTGAGGGTCCCCACGCCAAGGGCCGACACGCCCGCTACACCCGGCCGCGCCCCGCCCCACCCCGCCCCGGCCGGGACACCCCCAACAAGCTGCGACAGCCATACTTCTGGCCGCTTGTCCTCGCCGACCCACTCATTCCACTTGTTATCACTGTTGTTGCGCTCGGGCATGAATAAATATATAAGGCCCCGTGCCGAAGGGCCTGGACTGCAGCAAGCAGAAAAGCGAGAATCAAGTGGAAACCAGACGGGGCCTGGATGCGAAAAGACAGTCCGTAACGCAGCTTTCAGAGGGCCATTGGAAGTCTGATGCAGTCAATAAAAACACGCGGCACAGTAAATAATTAAAAATCAAACTACCGTTTCACGGTTGTTTGTTTTGGTGTGTGTGTGTGTGTGTGTGTGTGTATGTTATTTTTTCAAAAAAGAAAAATTCCGCTGAGCCACGAGGAAGTTTGACCGTTCGGTACGGGTTCCCTACCCCACCGATTATCAAACCCATTGGAGGAAACACAGCCTCACCACAGCTGTGGTGGAAATTGCGTTCTCGCGTCGCCAAATTATCCGCAGGATTGGAGGCGGCAGCGTTGCGAACCCCCGCACGCGCACTCTGGGCGCACTAGGCCTCGGCGGCGGAGCAGCGACTACATTCCGCTTAATTCTTATTTCGCCGGGGCCTCTCCACGCGGAGAGGTCGCAGCCGGTGGACTTGTTTTGCGTGCCGTGCCCCCCCCCCCTTCCCCCTCGACCCCGAGCCGTCCCTTGCTCGCACATGCACACGGGTACACACATAGGGCTCCTTTATTCCACCGCTTTGTCTTCTGGAGGCGTCTGGCGTGGGGATCATACGGGTGCGAGGGAGACAGAAACAGGACACGGCATGTGAGGATTACACGGCGGTGCGCAAAAGAGAGAGAGAGAGAGAGAGAGAGAGAGAGAGAGAGAGAGAGACAGAGACAGAAAGAGAGAGAACACTGCGGCCAATGTTCTCGTCGCCGGACACCTCTGGCGTTCTGGTGTAGGCATGATTTCCACAGCGAATAACTTCCTCAGACTTGTTTCATTTTCTTCTTTTTTTTTCGGCTTTCATCCGAGCTGCTTGCCTAACGGGGCGAAAGAGCAATCCTCCGGTGGAGTCTGCCGGCCGGGCCTCCCTACACTCGAGTGCAGCCCCTCTGCGGCGCCCACAGAGCGAGTCAGGAGCGAGTTGCTCGGTTCCAGGTGCCCTCCAGGTGCCCTCCAGGTGCCCTCCAGGAGCCCTCCAGGTGCCATCCAGGAGGCCGTGTCCAAGGCCGCGGCCTTGGGATCAGAATCAAGCCGTCGACAGAAAAAAAAACAACAACAAACAACAAGCGACAATTTTATTTTTTTATTTTTTGACAGGAGTGTTGCGATGACAGACTGAGCTGTCACACGGATAGCAGGCGGATGGACAGCCGCGGGCGAAAAGCAGCAGAGAGCAGCAGTGGGCCCAGCCGCGGCCTACCTGGACAGGTCCTGGACAGGTCCTGGACAGGTCCTGGACAGGTCCTGGACAGGTCCCGGACAGGTCCTGGAGAGTGCACTCGGCCACCGGCTCGCTGGAGACCTGCCCTGCGCCCGTTCCCCAGCTCCAGTCACATTTACCATGTGTCCTGCGCACACGTTTACAAATGGGTCTCGTGCGCCGGGCCGGAGGGAGAAAAAAAAGAGGAAAACCCGACCGAGCCTCTCCGTTTTTCCTCTCACTGGACCGAGACAAAGACGGGGAGAGAAGGGAGTCGGAAATTTAGAATAGAAAGGGGCCGACGGAGAATTAGAAAGGGTGTATTTAATGAAGAGTCTACACCCAGAGAAATGAATTCTAGATTCTTGATCCTTTCAAGAAATATTTCTTGATTCAAGACTTTTTTACTTGAGCCAAGAATTTTTTTCTTGAGCCAAGAATTTTTTTCTTGAATCAAGAAACATTTCTTGAAAGGATCAAGAATCTAGAATTCATTTCTCTGGGTGTACCGGGAGGAGCGGCCCGGCAGCGCAGCCTAGGGGCTTCTAGCGACCACGTGCGTGTCCCTGCCGCGCCCGCAAAGGCAGCGAGAGAGAACGTGTGCTGTGCAGGGTACACGAGTCTAGCGAGGAAGACTTCAAACACAACTGCCAAATAAAGTAGGCGTGATGTTCGATTTATTGTGGAACTATAAGACGTACCAGTCACTCCGAAAATTGGCTTACAATTTACAAAGACACAACTGACGATCGCGATGATTTTAAGCAACGCATCATTTTCGCAAACATTGTGCTCTGCCAGCGAGGATGCGGCCAGCGCACGCAATAATAATTCACGTTTCATTTCAAGAGGGAATGTCCGTCTGAAACAAAGCGATATAACCCGAGGCCGGCTGCGGCTGGCTGCCAGCTCGGGCTGGCCGGCGGAAAGACGCATCGGCAGAACGCGGAACGGCTCGCGATTGATGGTCCATTCGATTCGGCTTTATTTGAAGGGCGTCAGCTCATCCCGATACTGCGCGCCTCGTTGGCGGAAGCGGCGGCCATTCCGCCAGACGAAGATGACTGCACCCGTCTCTCTCGCTCGGCCAAAGCCAGGCAGCCAGCCAGGCAGCCAGCCAGGCAGCCAGCCAGGCAGCCAGCCAGGCAGCCAGCCAGGCAGCCAGCCAGGCAGCCAGCCCCTCCCCGGGACCCTGCGTGTTACCAGATGAGGGTCATTTGTTTTTGAATGAGAACCATCCCTCCCGTTACCACATCCCGCCCCCCTTCCTCATCGTTTCCACAACTTCTCAGCCCCCCTCCCCTCTCAGGAAGCGCACCCACACCATCCCGCTTTCGGAGCGCGTCGGGCATCAGATGTGTGGGATTCGACGGGCTTACTCTCAGGATAAGCGGATCGAGTTATAACAAGCAGGCCTGATTCGCACCGCACTTGGCGCCGGCGACTCCTCCGGCCCTCCCCTTCCCGGAGCGTCGATTTGGCCGTCGTTTGTTTGGTGTGTTTTCTTCTTTTTTTTTCTTTTCCCTCTCGCCATCGAAGGGGCATTTCCACGTCTCCATCACCGCGGCGGTCTCGGCCTGCACTCCGGCATTGACGGTGTCCCGGACGCCGCCTCCCCGGGGAAGCCGCGCCGCCGCCTGCCGTGGCCGCGTTGGCAGCGTGCTCGGCGCGGTGGCACGGCGGGTTGCCTACCCTCCCGATGGCAGGCGCTTTTCCCGGCCCGAGGCACAGTGGGCCAGAAAACCGGCTCATCGGCGCTTCAGCGACTCCGGAGTTGAAAACGCGTCTGGGACTTTGACCACCTCCACCGGTCTTCTGGCCCCCTGTGCGAGGTGGGCGCCGCGGCCAGCACATTAGCGACGTCATCCTGCCGGGTGATGCCGAGGAGTCGCTCTGTCTCTGTCGCACTCGTGCGGCTAACCGGCCGAGAGAGCGACGGAACGACCCTGCGGAATCGCTCGGTTAGCTACCGCGGCGCTTCTCTCTCTCTCTCTCTCTCTCTCTCTCTCTCTCTCTCTCTCTCTCTCTCTCTCTCTCTCTCTCTCTCTTTCTTTCTCTCTCTCTCGTCGCGTCAACTTTTGTCGGCAGCAGCAGCATCAGCAGCTGAGGTGCCTCTGAAAAAAAAACACGAAAACAGCGCGCCCTGCTATTCCGAAAATGTGGGTCGCAAAAAAACGCAAAAATCCGGCGCGCCGCGTCGAACACAAAGAGACAAGGAGCACGCGCGGAGCGGAGGCTTGGTGGGGTGGGTTGGGGCGGGGCGGGGTGGGGGTGGGCGGCGAGGCGGGGAAGTAGTTGGACTCATGCGCTGACGGGTGATTAGTGGCCGTTAAGTATTCAGGACGCGCCGCCGTTCCTGTGACCGCGTTTCCAAACCCGCCGGCGTCTCTGTCGCACCCCAGGGCCGGGCCGCGGCGTGCGACAGAGACGACGCTGTAGCGGCGCTGGGGAGGGGTGGGGGGGTGGGGGCGTCAGTGTACACTGTGATTCGCTGCTCAGCGCACAGCGAGGCGTCGCCCAAGCATCGGCCCGCACTCATGGGATCTCCGGTATGAGTGCGACAGAGACAGAACGAATCAGTGCGCAGGCAAGCAGCCCACAGTGGGTCAGAAGACCGTTGAGGCGGCCAAAATTCTGGACGCGTTTTGAGCTCCAGAGTCGCTGAGGAGGACTCGAGGCGAATGGGTGACCCCACCAACCGATTCCTGCTAGAGGAATGTGCAGACACAGGCAAGAAAGGGACGGAGCTCCGTAGAGCCTCGCCACGTTGACGTATGTGTCCGGCGCGGACTGTACCGCCTGAGAAAGGGGTTCGGCCGGTCCAGCCCAGTCGGTCCCCAGGTCCCCAGGTGAGTGGCGCCTCAGGCTGCCCGCGCGGGCCGGACGAAGAAACCGGGCAAGAAACGGAAAGTACGGCGTGAGGGACGAGGGAGAAAAGAGACACAATAAAACACAAGTTGGCGTGGTCTTTTTAGGAATGCTTTCCATTTGTTCGTGTGCTTCATATGAGGCTACTCTTTCCTCACTGCACACACCCATACACAGCAACACAGGTCGCACGATAACATGCAATTTTCTACGCAAAGCGTAAGGAAGTGGGAGCGCTGCATCTTGGCAACATTATGCCACGTAGTCGCGGCGGCGATCGGGCCAGCCAGCGCCGCCGCCACGGAGCCAGTCCACACCAACACACCGACACGCCAACACAGACGCGGGCCGCGTGTTGCGCCCCAATTAGACGGCGCACAGCGGGCCGGCCGGCCGGACTGGACGAGGATTCAGAAATGGAAATCACCGCTAATCGTGCAAAACGCCCGACCGGCCGGCCGCCGGTACAGGCAGTGCGGGAAGCGAGTACAGTCAGCCAAGAGGAATTACCGCGGCGACGCGCGTTTTCCGATTCCGCTTCCCGTCCGCGTTTCTCCGCTGCCGCGACATTTAGCGTTTTGGTTGCCATGGTGATAATTAAGATGGTGATTGACAGTAACAATCAGTCGGACAAACACACACACACACTCACATACACACACGTAATGACGGCAGAATCAATCAAACCAAAAAGCGACCCCGAATTTTTTTTTCCGGCACGCGGGAAACAACGACGACGACAACAAAAGCAGCAGTAACAACAACAACAATAGCAGGACATCAAGACAAAAGAAAAGCGCGCGACGCCAAGAAAAACATACGATGTGCGGGAGAGGGCGGTCAAGCGGTCAGCGATTTGGCTCGCGGCTGCAGCAGTCAGCAGGGGGTGGGGTGGGGTGGGGGGGGGGGGCGGGGTGCGGTGGGGTGGGGGGGGGGGGCGCGTCCGAACCCACCTGGCCTTTCATTAAGGGTGGTGGGCTTCGCACGCCCCCACGCTGCGGGGCTCCGTTGTTTAAAAAACAGCCCACGTTGGAGGTTGGAGAGAGACAAGGCGTGTATAAAAAAAAGGGGTGAGGTGGGCCATGGCCCGGGAGGTGGGGGAGGAAATGGTCGTAGCAGTGGCCATTAACAGTGCTGTTTCCGCACCGCTCGGCTGCAGAATGGAAGGGGAAGGCGGGGGATGGTTCAGTCAGATGGAGAACGGCTTGAATGCAAGGACACTGCTGAGGCCAAGTACGGCACCCTTCAAAGGAGGCGGCAGTAAAAATGGATGGTTCCGCCCGCGGAGGTGGAGGTGGGGGGGGGGGGGGTAGCCACCGGCTGCTCCGGTGTCACGGAGGGCAGGTACCCGCGCGCACCCGGCACCGCGGAAACAAAACGGGATTTGCTCGTAAGATTTAAAAAAAAAATACACCAAGGTAAGGTTTTATTACAAATTCAAAGGAATCTTTCTTTGAATTAAAAAAAGATATTTTTTTAAATTTATTTGAATACTTTTTTGGGGTTTGAAAGACGCGGTTTCATTCAAAAAAATACCGACTATTGATTTAAAGAAAATTAAATCCTTGGTGTCAATTAATTATTTTTTAAAAATCAGACTGGGCGTTCAAATACCGCAGCATCGACCCTTTTTTTCTGCAGAGGGGCTAGAGACTGCCACCTGAAAGCAGACGCCGGACTGACTACACTGCACATCAGCCCTTTTCCACGCAGCGACGAATGAACATCGCTCAGCATCCACTTGCATGTATTTCCCAGGGGGGTGGGAGGAGGTGTAGGCCGCACACACACACACACACACTGCTACGTGTTTCGTCTGGAGTCATCACTTTCCGCTCTACTTTGCCATGCGCGTGCCCCCCGAGGGGCTCCGGGGCGATGGGCTCCGAACCGCCAGGTGTGCGCGGCCTAGGCCGAGGAGGCCTGCGAGCGAATCACACCGCCAGGTTAGGTTAGGAGACCGCACTAGGCTGACAATCGACAAAGTGATCAGGGATCACTGTAAAAAAAATCCTAAAACCCGTAGTTTAGTCTGGAAATGGCACAGAAAATGGGGTACGGAAACAATGCGGACCTTCCGTCCTGGTAGAGCCTGCCTAGAGGACGACGTGCAGATGCCTCCGGCACGATTAATGTTCACATACGAAGGGGCGGCGAGACCTGGAGACTGCACACGGTGACTCCGGCTGCGGTCGCCCGCAAACGCTGTACCCGACAGGCCGATACAGAGGCCAGCACGGACCGCCATGGAGGCCAGCACGGGTTGCCATAGAGGCCAGCACGAACCGCCATGGAGGCCAGCACGGGTTGCCATAGAGGCCAGCACGGGCTGCCATAGAGGCCAGCACGGGCTGCCATAGAGGCCAGCACGGGTCCGAGGGGGCCACCACCTCGGGAATCCTGTGTACAAATTGACTGGTAATCTCCGGTAATCCATGCCGTAATCACGTAATCCTTGATAAAATTCTGTCATTTTTTAAAGTTTTTGAACCAATTTTCCCAAAATTTTACGCGGAATCCCAAGTAAAATTTCCGTAATCCCGTAATCTTGTGTACATCTGAAATGCGAGTGGCGGCCCCCTCGCACGGGTCGCCATAGAGGCCAGCACGGGTCACCATAGAGGCCAGCACGGGTCGCCATAGAGGCCAGCACAGGTAACTATAGAGGACAGCACAGGTACCTATAGAGGCCAGCGCGAGCCACCTGGCACCTGCCACTGCCGACCAGGCTCTATTATGGATGGAACGTACACCGAAATACTGAACGTGTGGCTCGGCGGTGAATAATGAAAGAGCGGCCGCGGGCCGACAGCGCTGCAACACCTGATTGCCGAGTGAATTAGGGTGTCGGGCCGGCGGGCCCGGCGACCCGCAAAGCATTGTGCCCACTGGGACAAAAGGTGCGGGTTCCCGTGGAAACGAGCTGCGATGCAAATTTGTAGCGTTTTCGATCAGTGCGTTGCAGCGCGGGAGAAAGATGCGGTACGGGTTGGGGTGGTGGGGTGGGGTGATGTGGGCCGGTCGCGCTGTGTGAACCGACATGCGGTGCGCGGCCCGGCCAGGCCAGGCCTGGACCACCGGCCTCGCTCATCCTAAATCTCAATTCCCGCCGACGGTTTCCGAAACGAGGATGAGGAACAGGAAAAAGGAGGACGCCCAAACGAGGAATCGGCGTCACCTTACCTTGATTTAGAGCCGCGGGGCGCGCTGCTGGCCGCGCTGCTGGCCGCGCTGCTGGCCGCCCAGCCGGCGGGCGGGGTCCACCTGCAACGAGGGCAGAGTGCCATGAATACGCGAATACGCGATGGCCGTCCCATAAGGCTTCCTTTACGAGCCGCTTGATGCATAGCGGCCTGCATAGCCCTCGTAAATATCAGTTTATAACCGCTTCTTTGTCAGCGAGACCGTATTTACCCAATCATCGGGTGCCCTGCTTGCTATCCGAACACATATCTGCTGCCGTGCGGGGGCGACCGGCCGGCCCTCATCCAGGGCGTGCGTGACACACACACACACACACACACACACACACACACACACACACACAATGAAAATTCCCTCGAGACATGCGAGGATTTGCATGTAAAATTAACAGTGCATCGAGCTCGATCGACCACCAAAAAAAGAGGGTGAAAGGAGAGGAAGGGCCGTGTGTCGAAATCAGGGCACCACCGACCCAGACAACCGCCTGTTGGCCTGCAACCTTGCCGCCGTGCATTCCAACACGCGCTAACCTTAAACCAGGACCGCGCACCCCACAGGGGGCCCCACCACACTGGCGGCACCGACAGCGGAATACGTGATCCCAGGATACCTCTGCCTGACAAACCCCCCGCCCACACTCCGCTTGCTGCCTCTTCCGTTCAGCCCCCATCCACCTGAACCTTCCCCTACCTGCTTAGCATTCACGCATGCGCCCCCTTCTTTCAATCTTGCTAACAATCCCCCTCCGCCCCGGCCGGCCGCGCCCTTCGCTGCGAGAGGAGTACCTGTTTCGCTAAGGGCGTCCAGAGTGCAGACGGCACCGTGACAAAGGCAGCAGCTGGACTGCAAGAAGGACGCGGCGAGTTTCGGATCCCTCGCCTTCTTTCAGGTTCCTCCACGTCGACAACAAAATTTCCGAAGGGAAAAAAAAAAATATCACGGCGATGCATATTTGAACCGCCTGCCTGAGCGCTATCAGCACAGCTCGCTGGGCGCTCGGCTAGCGCAGTGGCGCGGCTTGGTGGTGGCGATGGCGCTGAGCCTGCCGTGAGGCGCGCGAGTGACTCACCCCAGGTCTAAAAATCCGCTCTGCCCACAGCGGATCCGCTTCATTTTGAGCGGATCCGCTGATACGTCACGGGATCCGCTGAGAGCGTAGTGGATCCGCTAAGTGCTTAGTGGATCCTTTAAGGTGGCAAAGTGGATCCGCTTAGGCCACACCGGATCCTCCTCGATCCGCTGAGGAGAGGATCCGCTGAGCTATTCAGGATCCGCTTAGTACCGGATACACTGAAGCCATACCGGATCCGCTCAGCACTTACCGGATCCAGTAACCTAAGCGGATCCACTGCGGGTTTCTCAAATTAAAGTGGCTATAAAATCGAAAGTTTTCGGAATTTTGACCTCAAAATTGGTACAGGGCATACTAAGGAGATTTCACTAGGGCCATTTGAATTTCATGGCAATCGAACAACATGGTATCGCTATCAGGAAAACCGCTGATGATAGCGAAAAACGGACTGCAGATTTGGATCGGACTCTGTTTCTTTATCCGGAGATTCACTTTTCAAAATATAAATCCCTTTTATAGTCTTTAAAATATAGGTTACATTTTTGCTTAGAGGATCCACTAAGATCATAGAAGATCCGCTTACGCCATCCGCTCTGGTGACCGCATCCGCTATGGTACCACCATATCCGCTGTGGCGACACCGGATCCGCTCTGGTGACACCGGATCCGCTTCTTAGGGGTAGAATTCGCGTCCGCGTAGAACGGGATCCGCTACCGCACACCGGATCCTGTTCCATACAGGATCTCGTATCGAAGCGGATCCGGTGTGCGGCAGCGGATCCCGTTCTAAGCGGACGCGAAATCTACCCCTAAGTAGCGGATTTTTAGACCTGGGACAGCGAGTCATTGCAGCACATTGCAGCACGCAGGCAAGCAGAGGCCAGGCCCGGGGCCTCCGGGAAGGAAGGCTGGCACGCCATCCGTGAAGCGGATTGACTCGGAGCCGAGCGTGTGCGACTGCGCCAAACGCTCGATAAGACATCATGCAACTACTTGATAACAGCTAGTCCCTGCCAGCGCCCGGCCCTCGACCACCCTCGGCCCCAGCCAGCAGACATGCAGACATGCAGTCTGGCAGCCTGCTTGGCCCCGCCTGGCCCACCCGCCTGTAACTATGGCAACAGTCGATTGAAATAGCTGCTCGTAATGTTTCGGGATACACGCTGCCGAGGCGGACACACGGACAAGGCCTTTCTTCCACTTCCGACAGAAGTGGGCTAAGCCAGGCAGCGATCACCTCCCTGGCGGGACGGACGAGCCGCGCCTGCTTCGGTTCACGTTCCTCCTTGATGGATCAGGCAGGTCACCAAAAATGCGTTCCTAGTTCCTATAGAATCATGTGCCATCACAGTGTAAAATAAATATGGTCTAAACGTTAACTGGCGATGTTCAAACGAGACCACTGGTGGACAACAGTACGGAAAAAGTACGGAACATGTCTGGTCAACAATTTGCCAGGACCGTCCGTACTGGCCAAGTACGGAACTTTCTGTACTTTTTTCCGTACCCGTTTACATGAGCTTATATGGTACAGGTACGGACGTTCCGTACTTTCATCCGAACTTCCGTACTATATTCTCCTGTACATTTTCCGTACAAAAGTACAGAATATTTTACAGTGACTGCGACGCGTGAGGGATGTCTTCCTCGCGAGCGGTGGACGTCACCGCGTCTGGTACCCCCTGCGGTCGTCACTTCCGGGTGCGCTGTCCCACTGTGTGCCACTCGCTGCACGGTAGCGTGCCCCGGAAGGCGCCAACGGCGGCCCAAAATGTCAGTGCAAATGTCGAGCAGGGCCACCGCCGCACACACCGGGCCACACAGTGGGCCACACGACGTGGCGTGCGCACGCACACCCCCGCACCCACACAGAGACACCAGAATGACAGGCCAGCCCGCCGCTGACCAGATCAGACATGTTATTTCGGTTAATGACCAGGCAATGCAGACCACCGCAGAGAAAGAGAAAGAGAGAGAGAGAGAGAGAGAGAGAGAGAGAGAGAGAGAGAGAGAGAGAGAGAGAGAGAGAGAGAGAGACAAAGAAAGAGATCGTTCGTCACATTTATTCTCGTCCCCCTCTCAAAACGGGCGGGTGCCGTTACTCTTTGCCGCATACACACATACACACACGTGCGCACACGACCCAACCAGAAAAAAGGCAAAGACTACAGCACTTATTCTCAGACTCTGGCTAAATATACGGGAAGAGCGGCGGCGGCGGCCCTGGCCCTGGCCCCCGCCGAGAGAGCCCGAAACACAGGGGGCGGCGGGGCGGCGCATTGCGATACATGCTGCTGAGGTGGGCAACCGCTGCAGCAATCCGTTCAGAGGCATCACACGAGTTCGCCATCAGACTACCAGACCGATTCGCAGAAAAAGAAAAAAAAAGGGGGGCAGCGCTGTTGCAGGCGCGCAGCGGCGCGGCGTTCCTCTGAATGCCGTCGAGGGAGCGGTCCCTGTGGTCCGACCGGACCGAGATGTGCTTCACTTGCAGTGTGCTTCAAACTCCGTCGCGTGCTAAGCAAGTGTGACTTGTCTCCGCCGCTGGCGGCAAACACTTCCAGAGCGTCAGGGAACGGCGCGGGGTGGGGTGGGGTGGGGTGGGGCGGGGCGGGGTGGGTCGGGGTGGGGTGGGGTGGGGCGGGGTGGGGTGGGGCGGGGCGGGGTGGGGCGGGGTGGGGCGGGCTTCTGAGTGAGTAAAAGTGACTGAATGCTCCAGAGGAAAACAGAAAACACGGGCGCGCCTGGGGCAGCAGCCTGCAGGCACTATCCATAGTCATGAACGAGACGTGTCGCCAAGCCATTAGGCCGTGCAGGTGCGCGGCCGCACAGTGGGCCAGAAAACAGCTGAGGCGGCCAAAACTCTGGAGGCGTTCTGAGCTCCAGAGTCGCTGAATGGGACTTTGGAAGCTCAAAACCCGTGTGGGATTTTGACCGCCTGCACCGGTCTTCTAGCCTACTGTGCGCCGCGCCGGGTAGGCAGTCGCGGCCAAGAGTCTGGCTGGCTTCGCCTCGGCATCGACAACCCGGAGCGGAGTAAACAAATAGCACATGGGACGCAAACAGTGCAAACGGCGCTGGAGGAAAATTGGGAAGGAAAGGAGAGCCAGTGAATCCGCATGGCCCGCCGAGCAAGTCGAGCACGGGCTGAGGGCCTCAGCGCCTCACGGCCGGCCGGCGGGAAGGTAAATAATACGAACCGTCGCACTGCGCGGGGGCAGCCGGTCGAGCGAGGGGGCGGGTCCAGGGGGCGGGTCCGGAAGGGAGGGAGGGGAGGGGGGGGGGGGGCGGACGGCGAGGCACGACCTCCAAGGCGGACAACGACGTCAGGACGTAACCACCGTGTGGCGGAGCAGGCCGAAGCGGACACGCGCACAGTGGGCCAGGTAGGGACGCGCCGCACGCATGCGGCCCAAAGCCCCTCCCGCGGCGCCAGGGCCGCACAGTGGGTCGCACAGTGGGCCGCCACGGCGTCGCATGGGAGAGACACGTCTTCCCGACTCACGCTCCGTCCGTGCGGGGAGGAGAAAAAAAAGGGGGGGAGGGGGGCGTATTTACATGGAAATACGCAATCGTAAGCGAGAATACGGCAAAAGCGGCCCATATCCCTTCCAGGTCCCCTTCCAGGAGCAAGCGGGGGGACCCGATTAGGCCTGCAGTGGCACGGAGAGCTAAATCGCGGCCAAAACAAGTTTCGGAGGATATCGAAATAAAACAGGGACGGGCGCCAGGCCGCCCAGGAAATGACGCCACGCGAAAAACGGGGCGGATAACTCGAGTCTCGTGTAATGCAAACTGCGAGCTACGGCCGGCGGTGCCGGTAATTTGGCAACAGCACTGCTTCATGCTTTGTTTCGACGCACTGGATATTTCAATTAGCCCCGTGCTATCATCCCCTTATTTCCATCGCGCATTATTCACGACCGAAAGTTTGGGCCCCCAGTTGGCGGGGGGGGGGGGAGTGGAAGGGGGCCACTGCGTGGGGCACCCTGCGAAGATACAATGACAATAATGGAGGGCAAAGCCAGCGGTGGGGCCAACCTGCACTGGCGTAAAAGCGTTCCGGATTTCCTGAGTGGTGATCTGATTTTTTAACGGCATTCAAAAAATTCTGAGTGGGCATCTGAAGTCTAACTGCCACTCAATTTCTGAGTGGTTTTGTGAAGTTTGAATCCCGTTCATAAATCTGAGTGCCACCCACTATAGTAGCCTACGCATGTATGACGGATCGTCCCCCCCCCCCACCCCGGTGCCAAGGGCCCCGCGTCCTACGCTGAGGCGTCCCCCGCTGACGCGATTCCAAGCCGATTTACCCGGAAGAGACACCAGCCCCCCTCCGCCCCCCCCCCCCCTGGTCCACAACCGTGCCACCACCGCGCAATCTTGCGGGAAACTTGGACCACTTTGAGAGAGTGATAAAATTCACACCTCTGGCAGGTTTGCACGCAGCGCGTGTGTGATGTACACACCTTCTCAAACATACCCCCCCCCCCACACACACACACACGTGCGCGCGCACACACAGACACGAGTGCGCGTTTTCTTCGCTCGCGACTGCTGGCTGACATTGATTGGGGAAGAAGGAGGAAGGATGGGTGAAGAGGCAAAGGGGGTGGGGGGGCGTTAATTTCCGTCTGTGCACGTGGAGTGGCGGGGCAAGGCGGGGTGGGGTGGGGCGGGATGAGGCGGGGCGGGCCTTCGGCGCCTCCTCGGAGAAAGCCGTCGCCTTGCAGGGTTTTCTGGCTGTTCCCATCAAGAAACATGGCAAGGTGTTGTCGCGCTGCCGCGACCGCAACAAACCACCGCCCCCCCCCTCACCCAAAATTGAAAGGCGGTACACAGTGTCTTACAGGGTACAAAAATAACCGCCCTTAAAGAGCGGCACAAAAATGATCTGGAGAATCCAGGACAGCTTAGTGAATGATCTAAAGCCTGACATCCAAATCCATCCGACAACCTGCATGAACTAAACCGGGCCGGTCCTTCTCTCTCTCTCTCTCTCTCTCTCTCTCTCTCTCTCTCTCTCTCTCTCTCTCTCTCTCTCTCTCTCTCCTTGGCAGGGCCTGGCCCGTGCGTGCCGCGCACAAAGGAGAGGCATTCCGCGCAGGGAGCCGCACAGGGAAGCTCCAAATGCGCACCGAGCGGCAGCGGCCCAAGTTTAGTCGCGCCTCCCTCCCGCCTCGCTCGGTCGCTCCATAAAAGGCTTTTTGTCGGGGGAGGGGGGAGTGATGAACACGGATGAGGATTTATGCCATGTTAAGTCTGGCGCACTATTACGCGCCCGGCGACGCGATATTGCCTAGAAAAATGCACAAACGCCTACCAACCGGCCGGCGGGGCGGCGCGGCAGCAGTGCAGATTGCGCGCCTACGCCAACAAGCAGAGCGTGGGCAGGGCCCCACAGGCAGGGAGCGCACAGTGGGTCAGAAGACCGTTGGGGCGGCCAAAATTCCAGACGCGTTTTGAGCTCCAGAGTCGCTAAATGGGACTCGAAACGAACGTGTGACCCCCACAAATGGATTGCTCTCCAAACGAGAAATCCATTGGCGGGGTCACACGTTAATTCTAGTCCCATTTAGCGACTCTTGAGCTCAAAACGAGTCCGGGATTTTGGCCGCCTCAACGGCCTTCTGGCCCACTGTGGAGCGGCGCGCCTGGACCGGAAACGGCTCCAGTTCCGGAACCACCGTGCGACAATATTTCCGGTCGCGCTTCCGAGCCGACCTTCGCGAGACCCTCGGTCAGCTAATGAGGCGTGCGGCCCTCGCTTTTTCTTCCTCCCTCTCTCTCTCTCTCTCTCTCTCTCTCTCTCTCTCTCTCTCTCTCTCTCCTCTCTCTCTATCTCTCTATCTCTCTCTCTCTCTCTCTGTGTCTCTCTCTCTCTCTCTCTCTCTCTCTCTCTCTCTCTCTCTCTCTCTCTCTCTCTTTCTCTCTCTCTCTCTCTCATCTTCTTATCACTTCCGCTGCACCAACTGCTACTTTGCATCTTCCATACTTCCACGACGCGCTGGCCGCACTCATCGCGACACGGCGCCTTTCTGGGTCAGCCGCACCCCTCCCCCTCCCCCCGCCCCTCGCGCCGTCATTCCGACCGCCCATCAACACAACACATCTACATTTGCAACAAAAAAAAAATAAAAAAATAAGGAGACGGAAAAAAGGAACGGCGTGTTCCGGCCCGTAGTTGTGCCCATTAAACTTCCGTTAAGCGCGCGCGCGCGCTGGGGAAAAATAGTGGCCCGACTTTCCGCATAAAGTGTGCGGTCAGTACTCAGCAGCGCAAGAAAAACAGGCCCGAAAAAAAAGGAGAGGAGGACAGTGTTTGAACCCGCGGAACCCTGGCGCGGCGCGACAAGTGCGCGGCCGGGTGGAGGCCACAGGGAACCCCGGACCGCGCTCGGGTTCGGGGTCGGGACCCTTGGCGGCGGCCTCGTGGTAATCTGTGCCCGAGAATCATCAGCGAGCACATTATTTGCCGGGGCCACAGGGGCGGGGGCGGGGGGGCGCCTCGGAAGGGGTGGCGCCACATCCCACAGACAGATCGCGCTGCCGGCCGGTTCATCAGCCGGGGCTCGGCACCACATCGATTAGTAACCAGCTATTTGATGAGGACCTCGCGTGTCCCCCCCCCCCTTCCCCTAAGTCCGTCCGACCGTCCCACTGTGACCGAAGTCCCCGATTCCGGGAGTCGATGCCGCTGCACGCATTGCTGCGTGTAAACGCGCGCCGGGTCGCCACGGTACTCACCGCCGTCTTGCTTGCGCAGCATGCTTCACATTATTGCGCGCCACACACACACACACACACGCACACCAACTCGGGCCGGCACGCACCACGCAGCGCCATATAAACTTTGTGGGGGCCAACTTGTACTCCGTGCGGATGGATTATGAGTCTTGGCGGGGCAAACACTGCATACCAGTTGACACGGGCAGGACCGCCTCGGCCGCACTGTCTTTCTCTCTCTCTCTCTCTCTCTCTCTCTCTCTCTCTCTCTCTCTCTCTCTCTCTCCCTCTGTCTCTCTCTCTCTCCAGCCAGCACGGTGACCGGAGCCGCGTTACGCTGCAGGTCCTGGAGTATCAGTTCGGTGTCCGCGAGGCCCTTTGCGGGTGGCGATGGCCGGCCCGCCGGCAGTCGGCTCAATGCCGTCTCTCACGGGCCGCCCCACTGGGGTGCGAGAGAGACAGAGAAGCTCTGCAGCACGCCCTCAGTGGGGCGCCCTACCGCGAACGGCCCCGCTGGGCACACAGACGCAACCACAGCCGCAGTGGCGGTTATTATTTTCGCAATAACTGGTCGAGGGGGCGAAACCCCATCAGGGCAGCCGCCACGCCACGCCGCTTTGTGTGATCTTTCCAATTTCCCATCACAACGCGAGTCGCGATGTACTACGTGCCGCGGAGTCACGGTGGGCGGGGCGGCGGGGGTGCGGGGGCGTCCGCTCACTGCTGGCCACACAGACGGGGCGGCGGGGGCGTCCGCTCGCTGCTGCCCACACAGACGGGGTGCGACCTGCCGTACGAAGGCAGCAGCCATGGCGAAGGCAGCAATAGGCGAGCGGGGCGGCAGACGCACAGGACGTCCGAGCCAAACGGCACGCGCTTGGCTGCCTCGGCTATGCAGACTGATTCCGACCGGCGCTCTGTCTCTCTCGCACTCACGGGGCGTCCCGCACGGGCGTGAGAGAGACAGGGCGACGGCAACGACTTCTCGGCGTGCTTGGCGCACTACACTGCGCTATCTTTCACTTAATCTCGCGCTTGATTCCGCTTTATTCGGCCGGCACACTGTCAGACTGGCGGCCCCGGCCGGGGCGGGCACGGCGAGGAGGGCGCGACAACTCGTTAACGGTAACGCCTCGCCTCCGCACGTTTCACTACGCAAAACCTCACCCCGGCTACACCCTCTACAATGGGCCTTTCATGCCCCCCTCACCCACCCGCCCCGCGCACCGGCTGGACCGAAAAAAAAAAGCTGCCGGCGTAGCGGGCCGCTGGAATGGGGCCTACGTCGCGAAATGTCAGAAATCCGCAGGGTCGGCAACAATCGTTTGTCCGGTTATCGGACCTTACAAAGATACTGTTACGGTTTTTTCCATTTCGGTAAAGACGTTACATGGACCGAGCGCAGGGAGAAGGAGAAGTAATATCCGTCCAGGTTCCAGCTTGCCACCTGCTTGGGAGAGGGGGAGAGAGGAACACTCTGCAAAGACATTTCTGGAAACGAAAAAAATTGTCTCGAAACGATGCCACACCTGGTACATAAGGGGTTGTTTTATAGAAATTTAATTTATAGAAACGGCAGGTGGGCAAACAAGAGCGAAGTGTGAGCCATCGCGTCAGGCTAGCCTCGCGCAGGGCGGCGCGCCACGCGGGCCCAAGTGACTATAAAAGCAAGGCCGGCTTGCTCCTCGGCATTAAGGCCAAGCTGGGGTAGGCCGTACGCGGGCCACGCCACGCCACGCCACGCCACGCCTCGCCACGCCTCGCCACGCCTCTCCCTGCGCAACAATTCATGCTTTACACCCAAAACTAACGGGCGGCCGGCGCTGCCATCCGCAGTCACACCGAGTCCGAGCGGCCGCCACCCGACCCAGCGACATCCACGTCGCGGTCGCGGGTTCGAAACCCCTCACCGGCGACCGGCCGGGCAACTCGAGCGCACCGAAAGGGCAGCCCGGTTTAAATCTTTTGTCGTAATATAATTTAATTGACCAGCGCGGGGAGAAAGAGGGACGGCAGGAAAAAGGTCATGACGTAAATAACACACACACAATCTCTCTCTCTCTCTCTCTCTCTCTCTCTCTCTCACACACACACACACACACACACAAAGGCAAGAAGTAGTGAGACTTGCACACAAGGAGGCGGCAGGGAGTGGGAGTGAGACCGACATATTCCATGTTATCGCCGCGGCAAAGCGGCAAGGCGGCTCACTCCAAGGAGAAGACCAAGGAAGCATACCCAGTAAGGGCGGGAAGGGGAAGGAAAAAAAAAAGATTCGGCCCCGCGCGCCCGCCCCGCAACTGCCCACTGTGCGCTGCAACCTTAACGCGCGGACTAGCATCTCGTTTATGTTTGCCATTTCTCCTCGCGCAACTCTCCGCACTAGGGGAGGGGGAGGCTTTTCCGCACGATTTCCACCGCCACCCCAACGACTGTGTGGAAAACCATCCCCTTACTGACCCCTTCACCTAAAATTTGCCATTTAAAAAAAAAAACTTAAAAAAAAACAATTATTTTTTTTGTTGGTTAAAAATTTTGTTAATGCTTATCGTCGTCGACCCCTTCTTTCACCCTTTTTTTCGTACACACTCCACTTACCCCTTGGTGCGTGCAGTCAGCCCTCGGCCAGCTCAGAGGGGAGGCTGCAAAGCATTTCCATCGCCCGTTCTTTAATTGTCCTCCTGCTCTCCATCATTCACAGCCCATTAGGGGCAAGGGTCAACGCGGGCAGGGCCGGTGCTTTTTCTTCCCTTTTACCTCTCTCTCTCTCTCTTTCTCTCTCTCTCTTTCTCTCTCTCTCTCTCTCTCTCTCTCTGTTCCCCTCGCGTTCTTTTCCCTTGTGTGTTCTTTTCATTCACCACACACACACACACACACACACACACACACACACACACACACACACACACACAAAAGCGCGATACACATACGATACAGAGGCACCGTGCAAAATTCAAACCGGCTCCTGGTTTATGGCGTCAAAGAGTGGCCGGGGAGAATAAAGTCAATTTCATTAATTGAATCGATATTCGAGAGCAAACAAAAGGGAGCCGTATAGTCTGCTTACCGTATTAATAATAGCGTCTGGCGCGGGCGGGGGCTTACCTGCAACAAAAATAAAGGAACGCACTTAAAACCTGAGCACACACACACACACAGACGCATACTCTGCCGAACGCGAAGCACTCGCACAAACGCCCAGACCAGTGGACCGGACAAATCAAGCGGATTTTCCGAGTCAATACGTTCCATTTCCCTTTTTTGTGCTGAGCTAAGCCGTTTACAGTAATCAGGTGCCGGGACCGCCGGACTGCGACTTTCGTTCTGAACCGTAAATAAAAGCGCCGAGCCTTTACCGACGAGACCGTTCGCTGCTATCCCCGCGAAGGGCGACGGTCACAGGTCTGTGAAGAAACGCGGTGGACAGCCGGGCAGACCTCAAAGTTGAACTCAACTTTGAAACTTTCTTCGTGAGGTTCACGAAGATTTACAAAGTATTCGAACGCGTCTTCGTCAATTGTTTACAGTTTCCTTCGAATCTTCACCATTCAAGTCTTCAGTTCCGTCTTAGAGCGTCGCACAGTGGGCCAGAAGACTTCTAGCCCACTGTGCGCCGTCGCTTCCTCCTCAGCGCGCGGACGGACAGACACTCATTGACAAGCCAAGGCCGAGCCGGTGTGTGAGACCGTCCCCAGGTGCCCACCAGTGTCCGTCCGGCTGGGCCGGAACAGTGTAGAGAGCGGGCAGGTCGCGATAAAGAGAAGGAGAAGAAGAAAGAAAAAGGAAAAGGAAAAAGAGAAGGAAAAGGAAAAGGAGAAGGAAAAGGAAAAGGAAAAGGAAAAGGAAAAGGAAAAGGAGAAGGAGAAGGAGAAGGAGAAGGAGAAGGAGAAGGAGAAGGAGAAGGAAAAGGAAAAGGAAAAGGAAAAGGAGAGGGAGCAGGAGAAGGAGTACGAGAAGGAGGGCGGGCAGACGACACACACTGCTTGACCCTGTTAGTGTTTGTCCACACGTCGCGGCCGCCACGCCTCGCCCCGCCCACCGCCGTGCGGAAGCAGGTCGTCAGTCCGACTCGGGCACACATCATTTTGGACCCAAGATCAACATCGGAATCGGAACCGCCCCGAAAACAGTCTTGCGCGGACGCGGCCGAGGAGCGGGTCTCCTTCACACCGCCGCGCGCCGCGCCAGCATCATAAAAGGAGGAAGACTTTCGACCGAAAAGGCACAAACAGAAGTGTGTGGACACGGCAAGGGGGAAGCTAAAGCCCTGCTCCACAACGCCGGTGACTTTGTAGACGGGCCGACGCGCCGTGTCGAGATATCGAAGGGGCGATATGATGAAGAGGGATGATGGCCAGAGAGAGAGAGAGAGAGAGAGAGAGAGAGAGAGAGAGAGAGAGAGAGAGAGAGAGAGAGAGAGAGAGTCGACTCAGGACACAAGAAGCCTGTCAAAAAATGTCCTTTAATTTTCTGCGCTAGTTCGCGCAGTCCGGCAGCGCCCTTTTCCCACACCAAGCCGAGGCGAAGCCGGCCCTCCCTGGCAGGCCTTCTGATGCCGCTTCGATATTATGGATGATCCAAGGGCGGAACAGAGGGGGGGTTGCAACGTCTTTACGAGGCTGCAGAGACCCCGAGGATTGGGCGTTGGCTGCCGCGCGCCCGGCGATACAGCAGACTGATAGCTTTCTCCTATCATCTGGACAGGAATGACCCCAACGCGGGGAGAAACAGGGAAAGGGAGAGGGGGGGGGGGCGAGTGCCGGAGACGGAAAAAAAATCCTCCTCGCCGAAAGGCGTCGAAGAATGCAATAGGGGAGAGTGGCCTCACTTCAAACGAAGCACAATAAATTCTAATCGGTTTCGAAGTCTGGCGCTGCTTCTGACCGATTGCCGAGTGCGGTAGCCGAGCCGCGCCGAGCCACGCCGAGCCGCGCCGAGCCGGGCAGGTGGTCCGGCGGCGGGGCTGGAGGTGGAGGTGGGGGGGGGGGGGAGGGATCGCCCGTCGGAGCGACCATCTGTGAGGGACCGTCTGCGAGGGGCTCGAGCCGGCTAACCAAAATAGACCGCCAGAATCGGCCTGACGCAAAGGCGAAACGGCTCCGTGTTCACGCCGCTCACGGTCTTGAGGGAGAAAACAGAGCGGCCCGGGGAGGCGAGGCGCGGGGAATGGGGACGCAACAGCGCCGCTCGGCGTGGAGAATATTTCACCCACGACTCGCGCACGCAAACGCGTCCCAAGTCATCATCGACGTGCACCGCAGTCAACACCAAAGCTTTGACTCCTTTCCGAAATGCAGAAGTAACTTGCAGTGTAAGCGAAGTGGATTGGCCGATGGGGGAATGCCCCAGTATCGGGCGGCGCGCGCGGCCGAGGCAGGGAACGGCCGCGCGGAGTGTTGCTCCTCGTTGCGCTAAAGTAGCCTGACCGACGGTAAAATAGTCCGCGTTGCGATGGCAGTCGGAACGGCATGGCCAAAGACACGCGCTGCTGCGTCGCCTCTCGTGTAGGGCGAGCTAGTTCTGTCCCCCCCTCTCTCTCTCTCTCTCTCTCTCTCTCTCTCTCTCTCTCTCTCTCTCTCTCTCTCTCTCTCTCTCTCTCTCTCTCTCTCTCTCTCTCTCTCTCTCTGGAAAAGTGGTGTTTCATGGGCTATCAGCGCCACCCAGGCTGCGTATTTACGGCCGCATAACTCGCTCAATAACTGATTCGTCTCTCTCTCTCTCTTTCTTTCTTTTTCTTTCTTTCTCTCTTTTCTCTCTCTCTCTCTCTCTCTCTCTCTCTCTCTCTCTCTCTCTCTCTCTCTCTCTCTCCCTCTCTCGTCAAGTGCCGTTTTCAGCAAGGGTGCGAGAGGAACAACAGCGCAATAACGAATCACTTCCAACGACAGCGAGCAGCACGCGCCTAGACCGCGGCCCGCCACGCCAGTTCGATTAATCGAAATGCTGCCCCTGAAAGTTTCCGCCGTCGATTTGCACGTCAGCCACGCGGAATGGAAAAGTCTGTATCGAGGTGGCCCAATTAGCATACGGCTGGCAATCCCGACAGCCACTCTTGGCGGGAACTCTTCCAAGTCGCGGCGGGGCGCGGTGTGGTGCAGTGGGGGGCCAACTGTTTCTCCCCATAATTTATTTGCAAACGAAATGATATCGCGGCTTCCTTGGTCCCTGCTGCCGCCGCCGCGGCGGATGGCGCGGCGCTCCAACTTTTACCTTGTTTCAAAGTCTCGTGCTCACCCACTTGATCGTACTCCCCACCAGATAAAACAAAAAAATAGCGCAAAAAAAAAAAATAAAATAATACAACGACGAAAGAAAGAAAAATGCCACCGCGGGACGGAAAGTTTTTCATCAGCGTTATGGAATGTTGGGTGACGCGGTGCGAGTCCAATCACTCTGCAGCTGCAGGTGGCCCACGGGGTGGCCCACGGGGTGGCACGCGGGGTGGCCCACTGTGGAGGGAGGAACACCGTGAGGTGGGGAGAGCACGGCGTCCGACTTTCAGCAGCCTCGCCGCTCATTGGCTGCGTCCCGTGGGGACCCCCGCTGGAGGCCCCTGATTTACACGAGACAAGTAACACGAAAAAAAAAAGGCTCATATAAATTGCATTAAAAAATCTCTTTTTTTCTGCTAGCAATTATGCGATAATTAGACGTGTAAATGCCAGTGGGAAAAAAAATTCAAAATCAAATCAAAATCAAATTTGATAAAACGTAAGTGCGATTTTCAAGATTTGCTAAAGAAGAATCCAAAGTGCAGTGAGCAACGAGAGAATTAATCTCTGCGCTCTGCCGATCCGAGCGATCGACTCTGCCGATACATTTCACTTCTCGTTGAGGCGGGAGGGCTGAAAGCAGCGCTACGCCCCCGCGGCACTTGCAGGCGGAAGAGCCGCTAGTCGAACAAGAAGAGGCCGCCAGGGTGAGAGAGAGAGAGAGAGAGAGAGAGAGAGAGAGAGAGAGAGAGAGAGAGAGAGAGAGAGAGAGAGAGAGAGAGAGAGAGAGAGAGAGAGAGAGAGAGAGAGAGAGAGAGAGGCAAACAAAACCCCGCGGCTGACTGTAGTCGTTGCGGTGGGCGTCGCGGCCGCACCGTTGATCCGCGTGGCTGGAGGCGGCAAAAACATGACGCCTGATAACAAATGACGCACACCATTGACATGACATCGGCCAGGGCGTCCCGCCGGCTGGCTGCCTGCCTGGCGGCCTGCCTGGCCGCAGGCTGCCGCTGACGTCCTGCCGTGTCCCGCGGTAATGGTCCCGGCGACAGGCTCCACGCAAAACACGGCAGGGTAGCGCGGCCATGAATATTGAGGCGCCGATAAGACGCCCCGGGCCGCACAGTGGACCTGTCGGGAGCGCCGCGGCCTCAAAGGGGCGAATCCCGCCGAATCGCACACACGCGGTACAATGGCTGCCCGTTCAAAGGAGTCTGACGCCTCACGTTTGATTCCCGATGGAGGGTTGCCGAGCTGAACATTTGCCCTGCCTCATGGAGAAAGGCAGTGACGCAGGCTACGCTAGCCTGCGATCTCCCTGCCTGGACGGGGGAAAACTCACGTGTACTCGAACGCGTGTACGTAAGGCCACTGCCGTTACTTGCCGGCCAGCAGGGGCCGCGCCCCCACCCGCCAGGCTGTTTGTGCTCTCTTCCTCTCTCTCGCACTCACGGGGCGTCCAGCAAGGGTGCGAGAGAGACAGTGTTCGGGCCTGGCTGCCCCGCGCCGACAAAGGCGACCAAAATATCTGCATGGTAATAGGGCCTCGCTGGTGCTGCGCGCAGCAGTGTCTGGCAGACACAAGGGCAGCCCGGTGCACAGTGGTCCAGAAGACCGGCGCAGGCGGCCGAAGACGCGTTTTAAGAATCGCTAAATGAGACTCAAAGCGAACAAATGACCCCACCAATGGATTGCTATCCGAACGACGATTCTATTGGTGGTTTCACACGTTCGATTCGAGTCCTGTTTAGCAACTCTGGAGCCCAAAACGCGTCTTGAGTTCTGGCCGGGCCGGTCTTCTGGCCCACTGTGCGGCGGCCCCGGGGTGTGGGCCACACCGACCACATCCTCTCCTTTGCCGAGGCCCGCCGCGCGACACATCCACACCGGGAGTCCACGCTGCGTCAACTACCAGACCGCGTCGCCTCGGGGGAGGGGCAGAGAGACAGATAATGAGAGACGAAGCTATGTGGATAACGGGTGCCTGGGAGTAAAACAAAACAGAGATGGTGATAAAAATACCATGCGACTCGAAATAAATATTTCCCCAAAACAGCCGGGCGAAAAAAAAGAAAAAAAAGCGAGTGTGCCGTTTCAGCCGGCCGGTCACCGACACACACCGTTGTACCGCGCGGCATGCAGTCCGGTCATGCAGCACCATCTTTTATTTCTCGCACACTCAGCGGCCCAGAGGCGAGAGGCCATTTTAATTAAATAGCCTGCTCCGATTCAAAATTGGCTCCCCATCAGCGAGCCACCTCACCGCGCACCAGAAAGCCAGCAGCGGTGCTGCTCTGCACGCTTGCGAGTGTGTGTGTGTGTGTGTGTGTATGTGTGTGTGAGAGAGAGAGAGAGAGAGAGATAGAGAGAGAGAGCGCGTTTGGGCAGGGCGTATATGTATGCGGGATATATTGCTGCCCTAGCCATTCAGCGGGTGCGAGTATGGGCATCGAGAGAGATGCTGAGCTGCGTGCGTGTGCGTGCGTGGGAGGCAGAAGGTCGAACTGTCATCCCCTTCACCCCCATCCCTTCTGCAGCCTCCGTTGCCCCAATCCCCCGCTTTCGATCACAATAAAAAGACGAAACAAATAATAGCATCATTGGAAACGAACTGAAATTCAAACCGCGCGCCTCCATCAGGCGCCCCTGCATCCCCGCTGGGGGCGCCGATGGGGGCGCCCAATGAGGTCACCGGAAGAGGCAAAGCGGGCAAAGCCCGAACAGAGCCGTTCTAAAAACAGCGCGACCAAAAGCACCACCACATGCCCATCGATCTTCCGACCAGTCCAGGCCAGTTGTGCCTTATGCCCTGCCTACCGGGCTTTGGACAAGCTTTTGGGATCACACACACACACACACACACGCACACACACACACACACACACACACACACACACACACACACACACACATCCTTTGGTGGCGGCTATTCTCAGTCAGAATAACATCCACAGAGACGCGCGCCCACACAGGCCCTGCCCGATCCACACCTGCCTCTCGTCTCACTACACTACACCCAATACGGCTTTCGACGAGGGCCCAGGCAAGACACCCACTGACCCAAAAACCACGACCGACTTTAAATTTTCAGTTTCACGCGACGACTGTGGGATGACTTGGGCCCACTATCTCCCCCAACCACAGCCTGGTCCCGGCGTCGCCCCCGTCGCTCCGTCTCTCTCGCGCCCCGACACTCCGTGAGTGCGAGCGAGACGGAGCGACAGCGTGCGGTCTGCAGGGCCCGACCCTATCGCCAGTCAAGCCTAATAAAACACGCACTGATTAAGGATGACGCCTTGGCCGGGGTCGCGGCACGCATCGCAGCAGGGCGGGGTGGGGCGGGGTGAGAGGGGGGGGGGCGTATGCAGCGCGACGCCAGTCTGGTGCCGCGGGGTCGTTTCGCGGGATTTGCGTGGGGGAATATGTTGTTCTGATAACGCACATGTTTCTGCCAGCAAGAGGCGGTGTGGTGGTCTAGAAGTGCAGCGCGGCGTGCGGCCCGCCGGGACACACACACACACACACTCTCTCTCTCTCTCTTTCTTTCTCTTTCTTTCTCTTTCTTTCTCTTTCTTTCTCACTCTTTCTTTCTTTCTCTCTCTCTCTCTCTCTCTTTTTCTCTCTTTCTTTCTCTCTCTCTCTCTCTCTCTCTCTCTCTCTCTCTCTCTCTCTCTCTCTCTCTCTTTCTTTCTCTCTCTCTCTTTCTTTCTCTCTCTCTTTCTCTCTCTCTTTCTCTCTCTCTTTCTCTCTCTCTCTCTTTCTCTTTCTCTTTCTCTTTCTCTCTTTCTCTCTCTCTCTTTCTCTCTCTCTCTTTCTCTTTCTCTTTCTCTCTTTCTCTCTCTCTCTCTCACAGAGTAATTCCCTGCTTTACCACGCGGTATCTGTGTGCCGGCTGACCGTGGCCCCGCTGCACTGCATCCTCGTCGTGCTGCCGGCCAATCCCGCTGGCAATGAGTGCCCTGCTCCTCACACTTTGAGCGCGGAGTGTGCGGCACTCTCCCCCCGCGGCACTCGGTAACGTAATTAGGGATCAATCCGCTATTTTCTTCGCTTTCCTTCTTCCGCTGCTTTCCCCGGTGGCCGTGGGGCGCCCGGCAGGCGGGGGGAGTCGAACCCGGGCCAGGCGCTCGCTCTACAATTCGTTCACGTCCCTGCGCCTCCTCGGCCGGCCCCGCCCCGCCAGCCTGATTCGTTTGCACTCATTGTTAAGGGGCGTGGCGCGGCGATGCCGGCAGCGCCGTGCACACTGTTCTTCCTCCTCCTCCTGGTCCTCTTCCTACAGCGGGAAAAAAAAATTCTCCTTGCGGGACGCATGCGAAGTCACCTGGAGCGAGAAGCTGTGCATCCCATCGTAAGGCGCATGTGTCTCATGTGGCAGTATTTTTTTTTTTCAATTGTTTTTCAATTTTTGTTTTCGGGGAAGGGGTTGCTGCTAGAAATGGGTAGGGAGGGTTAAAGAGGCAAAAAAAAATGGGGTGAAGCTTTTTAGCAGATGATACCTTTATACTTTGAAACATACTGTGGTGATACGGCTTTGTAAGCCTCCACCACCCTTTCCATGCACTAAGTCAGAACACGCATTTATTCGCGTGGCAATACCCCGCTCGGATCCAGCCGCCAGACAGCGGCCGGCTGCGCTACCCTGCGCGTCAGCCGTCCGCAGCACAGCTTCAAGCTTCGCGCGTCCCGAACGCGCGGCTGCCAATCGAAGCCGGTCGCGCCGGTCGGGTCCCGAGCGGCCCGCCGGGCCATCCCGAAGCCGAGCCCGAAGCCCGTCGCCGAGCCCGGCCGCGAGCCTCAGCGCGGCCGGCCCGATCGTCACTCCGAGTCCAGCCAGCAGCAGCGACACATCGTCCTCTCTGCCTCACTCGTCCCGCGTCGCGTCTCTCAGACCTTCGCACCGCGCAACCCTCTCGACTTGTACTTGATTACTGAACCTGCTCTGTGTACCAATAAACCTTGTGTTTATAAGCCATACCTCCTACTCATCTCTCTAGGAACCTCCCTCTTAAACCCGCATTATCACAGTGGTGGCAGCGGTTAAGAGGAGAGAGGAGAGGAGAAGGAAAGGTGCAGGGCGTGGCAAGAGCCAGTCCACCGCACTTTTCAAGCACTAGCTGCGGGTCTTTACGACAGCGGCACCGGTGCTTCCTAACGTTCACGCGCGACTACAGGTCAGCGGGAACTTAGGCCCCAGGTACACAGACGCGGCCACGCGCGGCACAAGCCAGCGTCGCCTAGCCACCCAGGGCTCTGCGCGGCTCAGTCCAGCAGTCCCACCCTGACGAGAGAACCGTTATTTTGAACGCAAACAGTCAAAGGTAACGCGCGGCTTCAGCCAGCGTACCGCCCGGGCACTGCGCGGCCCAGGCCAGCAGTCCCGCCCCGACGAGAAAACCGTTATTTTGAGCAAAGGTAGCGCGCGGCATAAGCCAGCGTAACCGCTGCAGCGCGGCAGAAAGCCTATCGGAGTCTAGTCTCTTGAATCCCTGCGTAGCGTCCCTACTGTGTGTCTAAGGGTAAGTCTTTGAAGCAAGTGAACAGTGTTAGAACCGCGTAAATTGTGCGTGTAGGTAGGGCTTCGACCACCGAGCTAGTACCCGCTGCGTTGAGCGCGGTCACAACCAGCTCCTCGCGGACGGCTCACAGCCCCGCCCCGCTTCCCCTCGCGACAGGCGCGGCCAAGCCAGTCTGTTGCTAAGGGAGCGCGCGGTTTCCCGCCAAATCGCTACCCGTTCGCTGCCGTTCGCTGCCCGAGGGACCGTCGCTGAGCGTGGTTCCAACCAGCTCGCGGTCGCCTCCTCGCGACAGACGCAGCCCCCAAGCCACTGTTGCTAGGCCGGCATTGCATCTTCCCGCCAATCTCCACCGGCTGCTCGCTACCCGTTCGCTGCCCGAGGGACCGTCGCTGAGCGTGGTTCCAACCAGCTCGCGGTCGCCTCCTCGCGACAGACGCAGCCCCTAAGCCACTGTTGCTAGGTCGGCGTTGCACCTTCCCGCCAATCGCCACCGTCTGCTCGCTACCCGCTCGCCGCCCGAGGGTCCGTCACTGAGCGTGGTCTCACACCAGCTCGCGGTCACCCCTTCGCAACAAACGACTCCACGCCACTGTCACTAGGCCGGCGTTGCGCCTCTCTGCCGGGTGCTCGCCACCCGCTCGCTTCCAAGGGCCCGTCCTAGAGCGCGGACCAGTTCCAGCTCTTCGACCCCTTTTCCCAACTGCTTTTCTTTGCGCGGCGCGGCTACCCGCCAGCCGCTTGCGAAATCAGCGTTGCTCACCGGCTCGAATAACAACAAAGAGGAATGGCGCCAACCAGAAAACGTCCCCCAGCGCGTCAGAAAATGACGGCCGGCCCCGCCGGCCTGGAAGCAGGCGATGCGGACGCTACAGACAGCTCCGCGCCGATCACAGCCAAGGCCGCCGACGTCCTAGACCAGGCCGTGCTTGACCACCTGCAGATCGCAATGCCAGTCAACATCCCCAGCACCGACGCCGCGGCTCAAGGCCAGGCCGAAAAAGCTGTAGCGCGCACTCCACAGACTGGGCCTACACGGCCTCCGCCATTTTCCCGCGAGGACGCCACCACTAACTCGCTGCCCTTTGCCTTCACCGCGAGGCGCGAAACAAGCACGGACACGTTCCGCCACGAAGACATCTCAGCCAGCGCCCTGCAAGGCGAGCGAGGCCCTGAGCCAGCTCCGCTCCAACGCGCGCGCACTGCAAGCGCCGCGCCCTCTACATCGGCCCCGTGGTCCAGGTCGAACGTGCTTCTTCACCACGCACACCTAGCGAATGCAGCATCAAGCCAACCCGTGCAAGATGGTGCTCCCCAAGCCCAGCACCGTGTCGTATCCACGCCTTCCTGTGCCCAAATTGCACCAAGCCTAGCCACCCGGTCCCCAGAGCGTGCATCCAGGGGCCGCACACGCGGCAGTCTGCGCGCCGCACAGCGCCGCCGAGAGCACGGCGACGACGAAGACACCTCCCCGTCAACATCAAGTGGCTCGGACACGACCTTGTCATCCTCCACTTCCTCTATTTCGGCGCCTGCACGCAGCCAGCATCGCCGACGAGTTACGGCCCAGAGTACTCCGAACAGGCCCCCGTCTCCACCAAGACGCGTCCGTGCCCAGGTCCACGTCAACGCGGCGCCTCCACACTCCGTACGACATGGCGCCGACCGCCCTCAACCTCACCCTCGCCGCGGCGACAGCCAGGCAGAGGGCCGGCCTGCAGCACGACGGGCACGCTCACTCACTCCAGAACCTCGCAGCCGTGAACAAGCTCGCGACCACCTAGTGCAGTTCACTCCACGCTCTCGCCAGCGCCGCGGCTCCGGCCAGGTGCGAGGCAGGAACGAACACCGAGCATCACGCTCACGTACTCGTTCACGCTCGAACCCAAGACAGCGGCGCGCACGCACTCTCTCCCGCCGAGCAGCCAACCCCAGGGCGTCCAGGTCAAGCTCGCGGAACAGGCGCTCTCTCTCGCACACACGCCGCGAGTCGCCACCAAGAGCCTCACGCTCTCGCTCGCACTCACGCCGACACGGCGCCAGCAACCACGCACGTCGCCGTGACGCGCCACGCTCCAGGTCACGGTCCGAGCCACGCCAACCACGGCGCCAGCATCATCGGCAGCCTGGCCCAAGCCAGCCACTGCAGAGCACCACAGCTCACTTTGTCGCTGCTGTAGCCGCAGCCCTTGCAGTAGCAAACAGGCCCCAAGAACGCCCACAACGCTTCCCAAACCCTGAACGCTACACTGGCCGAAATGACTACCGTCTGTATCGAATGCAGTTCGACAGCATTGCCGATGCAAAGCGTTGGGACTATACGCTACCCGCGGCATCATGCTTAGCAGTCACTTAGGCGATGACGCCTTAGTGGTCCTGGAGCACATTCCCCTCCACCTACGGAATGACTTCGCTACGCTCGACGCTGCGTTAGCAAGACGCTTCGGCGAAGAGCAACCTGAACCCAGGGTGTACCGCCGCCTGCTGCAGGACTGCCGCCAGCAGCACGACCAGACCCTGGAGTCGTACGCCCTCCGCGTCGACGAGCTCGTCCGGCGCGCCCACCCTCTCCTTGACGCCGCCACG
The DNA here is from genome assembly GCA_030522485.1 of Stenchaetothrips biformis. Taxonomy (NCBI): domain Eukaryota; kingdom Metazoa; phylum Arthropoda; class Insecta; order Thysanoptera; family Thripidae; genus Stenchaetothrips; species Stenchaetothrips biformis. Next base: position 17,136,637 of record CM060094.1, on the reverse strand, counting down.
CAGGAGCACTACAAGGTTGAAACGTTCGTCGACGGCCTACTCGACAGCCTCATGGCCAGCCTAGTCAACTACAGCTCGCTCCCCACCCTGGACGAGGTTCTTAGCGCCGCCAAACGCTTCCGTCGCGGTCAGCCCTCCCAGGCTAAGGTCCGAACAGCAGAAGTGGACCACGCACTAGAACGCGAGAAACAGCGCGATGCTAAGATCGACGCTTTAGTTAGCGCGTTCAACGAACAGCTAGCTAGAGAGCGGTCACAAGCGCAAGCAGTAGCGGTCCAAGCAGCACGGCCGCGATCCCCGTCTCCAAACGATGCGGAAGTACAGCAATGCACGTACTGCAAGAAAAGGGGTCACACCCGCCTCATCTGCCGCAAACGAATGCGCGACGAGGACGAAGAGTCGCACTCTCAATGAAATTCGCGCGTCCTCCGGACAGCGGATTTGCGGCCGCGAGAACCCCCAATCTTGCTGCCGAACATCTTGACCCCGCGTGACCTCGCTGCGTTCACTGCACTCATCATCGCGGGCTACAAACCTTGTGATTTATGCACCCTCCCCGAACTGCGTGGCAACAATTACCGCGGCTCATCAGACCGCGGGCCGCCTCAGCCCATCTTACGCGGTGTGATCGCGTGCCAAGCCGCGTGTCTACCCCACAAAACGCATGGAATCGACAAAAGGACAAACGATTTTCTTGTCTGACTTCGAACAACGCCATGCTTAACTGCGACTGCCAGCAATGCACTCCAACCCTTCCTCCCCACTCCGTGTGCTCCGGCGACGCTGCCGCGGGTTCGCGTCCAGGACGTCGACTTTGACCGCCCTTCACCGCCCGCGGTGACAGGAGGCGCATCTCCGCGGATCCCGGAGACGCCGTTAGCCGGCCCCAGCCCCGCGACAGGCCAGCAGGGCCAGGGCCACTAACACAGCGGGATGAACACGACGCGTCCAGCGATGCTACCCCGTGGCACGCCCCGACACACAAGCACGAGAGCAGACCTAGCCTGGGCCCGGGTAATGGTCTGGCTGCTCTTTCCCCCGGCCGTGCACCTAAACATTCCCGCGGTAAGCCCCGCCGCGGCGTGCGATGAACAGAAAAATCGCCGTCATAAGCCCCGCTAAGGCACCCGGCTTGCCACAGCCAGTCGCGCCTAGTCAAAATTCCACTGGGCCGCTTGACAGCTTGTGCGCTGAATTTACTAAGCTAGGACCGTGCACGGCCACACCCACCCACCATGCAGCGGAGCGCCACTTGGCTCCATCACCGAGACCGCGTGCAGCAGCGACACGCGGCACTCAGCGCTCGCCATCCACAACGCGCGGCTAAATGCTCGCTTTAACGGATTTCCCAAAACGCCGATATTACGCTGAACTTCCACGCCGAGCGGCTATTCCTCTCCAGCTCCGCAAGCGAAATGCCCATCCGTGAGCTCGCCGTGCCACACAAGGACACGGCGCCGCACCAGCGATCAGCCCTCCCTTCGTTTGCGTCGCGGAAGCCATCCACCCCGTACCACGCGCCTGGCACGCAGGCAACCCTTCCGTCAGCTCCGCCGCGCAGGCAACCCGCTCGGCCTCCCTCACGCTCCGCGGCGTCACGCCGCGCCGCCAGCCCACGCCCTAACGAGCCAGTCCGGCCCACGCATCACAAGCCGGCAAGGAACTCAAGCTTCAAATTTCCCCACTCTCGCCAACCAACCAACGACTTAGAGACGACACATTAGAAACCGCGGCCCGTCACGGAGCCCACCACTCTGAGCAAGCCATCCGCGCCCCACCTGCCCATGAGCGGCACGGCGCGCCAAAGGTGCGCGCCACGCCACGACACGGCCTGCTAGCCGCGCCGCCACAGCACGGCACTCCTTGGAGGCAACGGCGAGGCACGCTACGAGACCGCCGGGCCGTCCCCCTTCCTCTTCCACTGTGCGCCGCAGCGCCACGCTGGCCTCGCTGGCCGCGGGCCACACCGCCTGCCCGGCCTCACGCTGAAGGACTTCTCTACTTTCCACAAACTCACTTATCATGCACTGCGTGATAACCAGCAACAACTGCCAAGTAAAGCTCTACCGCGCGGATGCGCCAGCGGTACGGACAGCGCTACTCCATCTTGGACCTCATCGCCACGACGCGAACATCGAAATGAACATGAGCGGCCGCGTCATTAACATGACCAGCACCCTGAATGACCCGCGGCGCGGCCTCCCAAGCACTGAAAACTCAAAAATGAGCCCGCGGGTCCCACCATCAGCTCCCTCAGCACGTCACCAACCAAACTCTAGGCCGCACCACGACCAGCGCTCGCGTGACATTCAAGCACGCGGCGCCCACCTCAACGATTCTGCTCTGCGCGGCGCCAACCAACAGTCCGCGAAAAATCCAAAACTCCCCGCGAGGCGATAGCCAGCGGAGGCCAACAAGTCCACCACGCTGGACCCCATCAAATCACGTCAAGAAACCCCCGCGCAGTCCATCACACCTGCCCGTCACCACTATCGCCACTGCGGGCACGACCCTTCGCGGCGGCCTCATCCGACCCGCGGCGAACGCGAGAAGCCAGAACCGCGGGTCCCGCCCCCACCTCAGCGCCTCCGAGCACACCAAGAACGCCCCCGGACCGCCACGTCGTCCCCGTCACTAAGTCTACGCTGTGCACCAGCGCCAGGCACTCAACATTAGGCTCGCGGTGCCAAACCAGAGCACAAACGCCAATCCGTTCAACACCGAAAACGTCAACTGACAGCTTACTGCAAAGAAGAAAGGAAAAACAACAACCCCCGCCTTGCTCTTTGTCGGAAGAAGGGTGGAGAAGGTAGCAGTGACTGCACTGCTATTGAATGTTTTTTGGAAGTACGAGTTGTACGCTGACACCGCGGCGCCCAGCCAGGTTAAGCAAAACTCAGATTTGTTTCGGGAAACCCAAATCAAGGAAGCTCTAACTCCCAAACTCAACGCAGCAGACGTGTTTACATCTGCCAGACCTTATTCGCCCTTCACAGCGCGCTATCGGCACTCGCTCCGCGTCAGCCAATGACAAGCCGAGCCGCCAAGGCTGCCAGCCTCGCTGCGTGAGGCGCACAATTCGAAAGCAGCTCCCCTACTCGCAGGACGGCCGCACCGTCAACAAACAAGCAGACGACGAGCCCGAAAACGAAAGAAGAGTTCACATCGTGAGTCTCCGGACAGCGATCTCACCAGAAAATCAACGCGCCTCGCCAGGATTCGAACCAGCGCCAGACGACAAGCCGACGTTGCGAGTCTCAAAGACAGCACTCGACCAGTCCCGCCTCGGTTTCGAACCTGCGCCCCCGGACGGCGATTCATCAGTACGAGCGTCGTTTGGACAACGGTTGCTTCAGGAAAACAACGCGTTCCTTTCCGGATTCGAACCTGCGCCCCGAACGACGACCCACGACGCCCTCAGGACGGCCGAGGTTTGACGGACTGCACTTCGAACTCCACGAGGATGTACACTGTTGCCTGAGCCACAGAACCACAGCGAGGACATCAAACCCCAAACAGAAGTTAAGTTTTCTTTCTAATCTTTCTCACACCCATGCAGTAAATTCAAATTTCAAATTCAATTTTAAATCCAGTGTTGTGGCTTTACCTTGCCCTGCATTAACCTTTAAATTACAGCCTGGTCAATCACCAGCCAAGTTGTACACAACTACATCGTTTCCTTCCCTCAATTCAAACCTAAACTTGTTAAGCGAGTAACGCTTTCCCAATTTAAAAAGCCTTCAGCAAAAAGTCTGGCTTAAACTCACTTTGGTCTAATTAACAGTTTCATTTTGCTCAACTTGAAGCTTTTCCGTCTTAATTCTAGCCGATTCCCCCAAAATTGAACCATCGTGTAACAACAAAAGCCTCTCACCAGTTTGCACTGTTCTAGGTCAGCTGATCCGCTCTGAGCATCGTCCCTGGACCTTCAAGATTCTACGCCAGAAGCTCTACGATGACTCAAGCCTTCCCTCGCCCGCTCACCACAACGAATCTACCACTTCAAGTTCTACGCAACGATCGACTACCAGCAGCACTACTTCATGGACTTCAGCCAGTCTGTCTCCAATCTGATTAGTGCCTCCGAGGCTCGTCCAGAGTTTTGGGTGGTTTTCTCTGGACCTAGCTGCGGCTAGCCCATATGGGGAGCAGTGCTTGACCTTTGCACTTGTGTCTGCTAGCTTACTCACTACAAGCTCAGCATGACTGCGTTTGCCAGTTAACTACAAACGCTAGGCTTAGAACACTCGTTGGGACCGCGTCACACTGACAGGTCTCGACAGAGGCGTTAACATTTGGCGCGTCCAACGGACAGCCAGGTGACCCCAGCGTGTCCAGAGGACAGTTGGAAGGCCGAGGCCCACCCGCCTGTTTTCCCGGAGAAGGGAGGGGTGATGTGGTGATACGGCTTTGTAAGCCTCCACCACCCTTTCCATGCACTAAGTCAGAACACGCATTTATTCGCGTGGCAATACCCCGCTCGGATCCAGCCGCCAGACAGCGGCCGGCTGCGCTACCCTGCGCGTCAGCCGTCCGCAGCACAGCTTCAAGCTTCGCGCGTCCCGAACGCGCGGCCGCCAATCGAAGCCGGTCGCGCCGGTCGGGTCCCGAGCGGCCCGCCGGGCCATCCCGAAGCCGAGCCCGAAGCCCGTCGCCGAGCCCGGCCGCGAGCCTCAGCGCGGCCGGCCCGATCGTCACTCCGAGTCCAGCCAGCAGCAGCGACACATCGTCCTCTCTGCCTCACTCGTCCCGCGTCGCGTCTCTCAGACCTTCGCACCGCGCAACCCTCTCGACTTGTACTTGATTACTGAACCTGCTCTGTGTACCAATAAACCTTGTGTTTATAAGCCATACCTCCTACTCATCTCTCTAGGAACCTCCCTCTTAAACCCGCATTATCACATCCGCTGCCACCACTGTGATAATGCGGGTTTAAGAGGGAGGTTCCTAGAGAGATGAGTAGGAGGTATGGCTTATAAACACAAGGTTTATTGGTACACAGAGCAGGTTCAGTAATCAAGTACAAGTCGAGAGGGTTGCGCGGTGCGAAGGTCTGAGAGACGCGACGCGGGACGAGTGAGGCAGAGAGGACGATGTGTCGCTGCTGCTGGCTGGACTCGGAGTGACGATCGGGCCGGCCGCGCTGAGGCTCGCGGCCGGGCTCGGCGACGGGCTTCGGGCTCGGCTTCGGGATGGCCCGGCGGGCCGCTCGGGACCCGACCGGCGCGACCGGCTTCGATTGGCGGCCGCGCGTTCGGGACGCGCGAAGCTTGAAGCTGTGCTGCGGACGGCTGACGCGCAGGGTAGCGCAGCCGGCCGCTGTCTGGCGGCTGGATCCGAGCGGGGTATTGCCACGCGAATAAATGCGTGTTCTGACTTAGTGCATGGAAAGGGTGGTGGAGGCTTACAAAGCCGTATCACCACAATACCTAGACATGTAAGTCACATAAAGGTGCAGCTAGCTTTAACTCTCGAGTACAGAAACCAAGCGTGTATACTAATAATACTGTGCCGGGCGGGATCGTGGCTCTCTGAGTGCGGCCGTGGCCGGGCCGCAGCCTGCGCGGAACATCAACAATGCCTCCCCGCGCCCAGCCCCAGCGGAGCACGGCCACTCGCGCGCGGGGTGGCATTGTCGCAGGCCGGCCAGCAGCAGCTCCTTGCACGTGGGTGAAGCGGGTGAGACCAAAGCCTCTGGAACCGCTCTACTCTGCTCATGGAGGATAAGCACGTATGTAAGGCAGTTGGGACGTTAACCTGTCCGGGTACGCCTGCACCCATATAGCGTTAAACAAGCTCAAAGCAGAACTACTGATTTAGACAAAACATGAGGAGTATCATCTGCTTCCATTACCGTTCATGGAATGGGATTGTTTTTTTTTTTACTTGGGCGCGATCGGGTGTCGAACCATCGCCCGCTGCACCTTGCTAGCTAACGAGCAGCGCGGACCGCCACTGCAACATTACTCCCCGCACCAAACCCCGAAAAGGGGGGAGGGAGGGAGAGGGGGAAGAGAGAGGGGGAGAGAGAGAGAGAGAGAGAGAGAGAGAGAGAGAGAGAGAGAGAGAGAGAGAGAGAGAGAGAGAGAGAGAGAGAGAGGGAGGATACTGCAGGGGCCCGCCGCACAAAGGTGTGGTGTTTGTAGGACGAAGGGACGAGGCAGCCAAAAGGCGAAGGACGCGGAAATGGAAACACCAGTGACGTCCGCAAGGATGCTGGCCCAGGCCAAATTCTCCTCTCAAGCCTCGTCCTCGAAAAGTAGTATAAAAGGTTAAAAACACGCGAATGAATTCTAACGTGGCTGCAAACCGCAAATTTGCCAATAGGGCAATCACTGTTCATGGACTAACCAAACCTCCGTGTTTTGGCTGCATCATTACTTGCCTTGGAAAGCAGAGCGAGCCGCCGACAGTGTACCCACGGGGACACACTCCCCGCAAGCACACGCATCCTGACGCACATGGCGAGGCGTCCCGAAATAGAAGAAAAAGGGGGAGGTCCTGCGGGATGGGGCGAGGAAGGGCCACCGTTCCAGACAAGAAGTCCTGGCAACGCATCCTTCACGCTACTGCTCAAAGGGCGGCAGGCCCAAGGGCAGCGGCAAGGCGGCCCAAAGGGCTATGGCCGGCCAGGAAGCGGGCAGCAACATCCCCGCCCGGCTGGCTGGACATCGTCACCGCCTCGCGCCACCAGGCACCAGGCAAGCGGCAAATTTTCGTCATTTTACTAACAATTGATTCCTCTCGGTAAGATGAACAGTAAATGGCAACTCATGTCGTAGGTTGCAAGTTGCAACATCGAGTGCGGTGCGAGAAGAAGTAAAGAGTCGCCTGTTTTCTGGTTAGGTCCTACTGTCTCTACGCCGCATCGCGACACCATGACGCGGCCGCTCGCCGCCCTTTCACGCTATTCGATAAAGCGACTGCTGCCAAGAAGGCGAGCCGCCGCCAAAAAGAACCGCAAAACCCGACGACAAAAGAAAAACGTAATAAACATCAAGCCGCGGCGCGCGCGACCGCGTCTCGCGACCCAAAGCAGCGCAAAGTCACCGTGCAAAAGGAGAGACGAAATAGCCAAAGCAGCATGGGGCGTCTCCAACCGGCATCGCCGGCCCGCGACGCGCCTTCAATATGAAAATCTCGCAAGAAAATGGAAACGGCAACCGGCGGCAGGGGCGGGGCGGGGCGGGGCGGGGTGGGGCGCGGCGGGGCAGGGCGGGGCGGGGCAGAAGGGAGGCAGCAGGGGCACAAAATGGAACGGCGTGTAGCCTTACCTGAAAGTCCACGTAATTCGTACATTCGCCGCGAAGGGGCCAACGGCGCGGAGAGGATTGCGTCGCGACGCGCTCTGTTTCCAGAGAAAGAAAAAATTGTGAAAAATATAAATATTACATCGAAAGTTGTATTTGTGGAGGCAGTGGCAGAAGACGTTTGCATGCATCACGCACCTCCAGTCAAGGCCCTGATTAGGAGTCTTCAACTCGCAGGGCTGGACAGCACAGAATGTAATCATGGAAATTTTCTTTTAAATTAAGTCTTAGTCTTGCTTTCGCTTGCGAGAACTTATGCTTTTTGCCGTTGAAAAAAATAGTCTCGATTCAAGTTAATTTCTAAGTGAATTGTGATGAGTCTTTTGAAGGTCTTATTTGCCTCGCTGCACATTTTCTTTCATCTACTACACGGAGTGCACCGAGCAAAAAATGTAAATTCAACACTTTGAAAAGAAAAAAAAAATCTGCCAGACTTTGCGCCACGCTATTGCCCAGCCCGGCCGAGGGCATATCGGAAATATGCGGAATAATTTGAGGATGAGGCTCACGGGAGCGACGGGCTGTCTCTCTCGCACTCGTGCGGGACGCTTCACGAGTGCGAGAGAGAGAGAGAGAGCCGCTCGGAATCAGTCTGCAGAGGGGCGATACCTTGCGAGGGAGGGCCCGCTTGGCCGGGCGCCAGGGCGGGCGAGGTGCCAGCGACGCCCCCAGTGCCCCCGTCCTTTCCCCCTGCGTGGTAGAGGGCCGCCGCCGGCCGCCCCGTCGACCCCAGCCCGGCGGCCAGGGCCAGGGCCAGCGGGAAGGACAGCCCGACGACCCTTCGCCGAACTCCTGCACGCATCAACTATGCGCTTGGACGAGCCAGCCCTCTAACCTCTCGGCGCGCCACATACACGAGCGCACACACGCATAACGCATGCGCGCGCGCGCACACGCACACACACACGCACACACACACACACACACACACACACACCACATACACCACACACTCACACACACACACCGTGCTTTTTATTTCAGCACGTGCCGCGCGGAGTGTGAACGTGGCCGAGTGCAAATAGAACAAGTCAATGAAACGCCGAGTCGCTGCGCCGACTGGGCCAGACGACCCGACCCAATGAGAGGCTTCTCCCTTAATGTTTTCAAGGCGGCACGTCACTTTCTTATTCCCTTCACCTGCAGGGCGGCGGGACGCAATGTGCAGCGCGCCAAATCCCCCTTTACGGGGGGTAAGACGCTTACATGGTCGGAAAGCAAAGAGAATGGCGACCCTCCTGGGGCGCGGCGGGGCGTGGCGGGGCGTGGCGGGGAGTGGCGGGGCGCGGTGGGGCGTGGCGGGGCGCGGTGGGGCGTGGCGGGGCGCGGTGGGGCGTGGCGGGGCGCGGCGGGGAGTGGCGGGGGCGCGGCGGGGGCTCAGCGAAACCGTACAGGTGGGGTGCGGAGCAGTCCTTTAACGCTAGACGGAGAGGGCCAACTGCCTCTCGCCCCCTTTCCTGCCGGCATAAAAGACCCGACCAACATGCTCGTAAATTGTTATTCCCCCGTTTCATCAAAAAATTTGCCTCTTCCTCGCTTTCACTGCCGGTTTCCTTGTGTTTCTGTTCACGGTGTCGTGCAAATCTCCAGGCCGGCCATAGTGCCGATAGCTGGCGGGACGCCGCTAGGCTAATAAGCGTCAAGTCTTATCAATTAGCTCGGATTGGAGCGAGCCGTCGAGCGGGCGTCGAGCACCAGTGGGTCGGAAGACTGTTGAGGCGGCCAAAATACCGGACGCAGTTTGAGCTCCAGAGTCGCTAAATGGGACTCGACTCGAACGTGAGACCCCACCAATGGAGTCCTCGTTTGGAGAGCAGTCTATTGGTGGGGTCCTACGTTCGATTCGAGTCCCATTTCGCGACTATGGAGCTCAAAACGGGTCTGGAATTTTGGCCACCTCAACGGTCTTCTGACCCACTGTGCGGCCTCCAGCAGTCAGCGGGGCTCCACTACCGCCTCCGCCGCCACGTCCTCCAGCACGGCGTAATCCAGCAGTACAGACTGGACTTAATCAAGACCTCAAAGCCCTGCCTGCTGCCTGCCAGCCCTGCCTGCCCGGCCTACCCGGCCCTTTCAACACCGGCCCATCAACTATCTCGTCAACCACACAGGACGGCAACCCCACGACGTGCATGGGCCGTTCGAGTGGGCCGCATCATGACCCCTGACACCGACACCAAGCCAGTACAAGAGGAGCACATTATAAAGTTGGGGGAATATTTTCGGAGCTGTTCTCTTGTCCGAGTCTGCAGAGTCAGGCGAGTCGCCGCGGAACTTTTCCGAGTTGGCTTCGGGGCGGGCTACGGCGCGCCTTACAGTGTCAGAGGGCAAGGTGCAGCACCGCGGGCGGGGGAGCTAAACTGATGGACCCGGGGCGCAGCCAGCTGGATCCCAGCTCTCTCTCTCTCTCTCTCTCTCTCTCTCTCTCTCTCTCTCTCTCTCTCTCTCTCTCTCTCTCTCTCTCTCTCTCTCTCTCTCTCTCTCTCTCCCTCTCTCGCGGCCGTGGGGGACGCCCCTCGAGTGCGAGAGAGCCGGCGGCGCCTAGGGACCGTGCCCTTGCATGCCAAGCAGTACCTGCGCCGCGTCACTCGATCGGGGAACTTTCCGAACGCGGTGCTGCATTCAGGAAGCAAGTCAGTAACGCCGTTGGAACGTTTGGATGAATTCCTGGTAGTTTGTGCACTGCTATTCAATGAATTCATATTCGTTAGAAAGTGAATATTGTCAGGGTCGTTTAAATGTGATGTCACACTCGCTTGAATGCAATTAAAATGCAGCCTGTCCCAAATTATCCCAGGTATTCAAAGCTGTCTCCCATTGATGGTATGACGTCACGTTCGTTGAATAACAGAGCGGGCGCTGCGACTGTGGAAGCCGCTGCACCGCTTTTTACCATGCGAACACACGCGGGCTGTTTGCACGGCCCTGCACTGGATTATCCTCTTGTCTCGAGGACCCCGACGGGCGGGCCGCGGAGCCCCGCCTGGGCCCCGTCGGGGGCCACCAAGCCGCCGAGCGAGCCGCATTGTGAGCAAAAATCTTTATTTACCCGCCATTTTTAAATGAGAAAGAGAAAGGCAAATATTTCTCAAAGGATGACATGGGGGGCGCGCGCGGGGCGGGGCGAGGCGGGGCGAGGCGGGGCGGGCAGCCGAGAGGCGCGGTGCTGCCCTCGCCCGGCGCCGCCGAAATAGACTTTGGCGCAGACAGTAGCGCCTCGGCTACGCAGCGCTCCGCAGTGCTACCATTAGAGGCGGCACGGTCTTTGCTTGATGTCAAGGCGGATGGCTCGCCTCATGAATAAAACACAACGTAATCACCCTGTTAACGCGTCTTTGTTTTCGGCCCTCTGTCCCTCGGCCTCGCAAAAAGCCTCACCGTCGTCAAAGCCATCGGCGCCAGGCCGGCACAAGGGCAGGCTGTCTCTCCCGCACCGTTCCGGGGCGCTCCGCGAGGGAGAGCGCCTCCCGGGCAGATAGGCAGGCTTATCGACGGACAAGTAATGCCTCGCCCCGCCTCGCCCTGTTCTTGCCGGGAACGCACAGTGGGCCAGAAGACGGCGCAGGCGGCCAAAACTCCAGACGCGTTTTGAGCTCCAGAGTCGCTAAATGGGACTCGAACCGAACGTGTGACCTCACCAATGGATTGCTCTCCTAACGAGGAATCCATTGGTGGGGTCACACGTTCGGCTCGAGGCTTATTTAGCGACTCCGGGGCTCAAAACGCGTCTGGAGGTTTGGCCCCCTGAGCCGTCTTTTGGCCCACTGTGCACCGGCATTACGGCTGACTTCGGCCTCCTCCGAAGTCCTAGTCGCGCTCCGTCTCCCTCAAACGGAGCGCCGGCCGTGCAGCGAGACGCGACAACGCGGAACCGGCCGTCAGTTCGATACGGCGGGCCGCGCTCCTCCGCATCCAAGCTGTACAACAGCGGGACCTGCCTTCGATCCGCTCGCCGTCACGTGGCGCACGCACGCACGCAGTCAGTCACGCGAGTTCACTCACCGTGTTTGCGATTGGCTGATTGGCCAGACTGTAATCCAGACGGTGCAGCGTCCCGGTCGCTATCTCCCGGCAACACAGACACCACAGCGGCAGCACACTCACACAGTGTCACAGACTCCGCGGAGCTAGGCGGCAGCGGCCGGGCGGCGCGCGGACACGCACGCGGCGAGCGCGCGCACGTGTGCGGTGGTGCCGTCGGCGTCGCTACGCTCGCTCGGGGCGTCGCTACGCTACGCTGCTCTGCGTCGCAACGCTGGCTCCCTCCCTCCCTGGTCGGCGGCGCGAGGCAGACTGGCTGCCGCGGCCCGACGCGCCCGGCACCGCCCCGGCACCGCCCCGCCGCCGCGTCAACACACTGCCCCCGTCGCCGCGCCGAGGGGGCGGGGCAGAAACACATGGCTGGCGAGGGGGGGGAGGGAGGGGGGCGACAAAAAAAGAAAAGAATTGGAAAGAGGAGGAGGAGGAGGAGGGGGAATCAGAGAGTAACGCGCAAGGGGCCGTGTGATGGATTGGAAAGCCCGGAAGGCGTGCGGTGGCGATGTGAACCCGATTCGTCCGGCTTTGAATTACGGGCGCGATGGCGCCTCATCGGCGACCTGGCGGCCTCATGGGCCCCATTGGGGGCGCGCAGCCCATCGCCGAGACGAGGTCATCCCGGCCCGCTAGCACCGGCCGCGCCGCACGCAGCAACCAGTATAAATTTTGCGGTCCCGTAAAGGCGGGTCGGGGGCGTTCGCCTGGCCCACTTTGCCCCCTGTCCACCGCGGCCCTGCGGTGGTACACTGGCAAGGCCGCGGAACCTCGGAGGGCGTTTAAACACTTCATTAATCCGAGCTGATGACCGTCGTGCCGAGACGAGCCGCGATGAGAAAAGATGGAAGGGGTGGGGTCAGCCGGCCGTGGCGGGGGAGGTGGGGCGTGCACGGCGCGCACGTCGCTACGTCAACTGTAAAACGGCGGGCACGCCACGCCGCCGGCACGCTGGAGAAAGTGGTAAACTCTTAAACGAGCCTCCCCCGGCGCGGCGCGGCGCGGCGGGAATGAGGCGACGTGCTGCCGCCTTCCTTGTTGTGCGCTCGCCACGCAGGAACCAGACTGTAAACGGAGTCTAAAGGCGCCTCATGAAGGAGGAATGATGGCGATTTCAGCATCCCCTCCGCCCCCTTCTAGCCGCCTGTTGTTGCGATGCAGCCGGCGTGCAGCCGGAAGCAGGTAGTTGGCGCTGAGGAAATAAATTCGCCCCTAGGGTGTCGTCAATAGCGAATATCGGGCTGCCGGCTCAGACCGTTGCGTTGGGTCGCGCTGGCAGCGCAGTGCACAGGCAGCGTGTTGTCGAAGTCCTCAGGTGCTCACCAGGTCACAGTGGGCCAGAAGACGGCGCAGGCGGTCGAAACTCTACACGCGTTTTGAGCTGCAGAGTCGCTAAATGGGACTCGAACTGAACATGTGACCCCGCCAATGGTTTCTTCGTTCAATGAGTAATCCATTGGTGGGACCACACGTTTGGTTCGAGTCTCATTTAGCGACTCTGGAACTCAAAACGCGTCTTCGGCCGCCTGCGGTGGTCTTTAGGCCCACTGTGAGGAGGAGGGTTGGCCGGTTTTTGAGTGTCTTCGTGCTCATTGTTCGGTCCACGTAGTACGCAGGGCACCGCCAAGATGGCGGCCGCAAGACGTGCATTGTGAGCCCAATTTGTGGCTGCTGGAGACTGCCTACAATGTTATCAGGGCACGCTGGTGCACTATCGCCCGTATCTCACCACTCCCTACACTAATAGCACGAACAGCGCGTTGTTTTGCCCGCCGCGCCGCGCCACGCCGGGGTCACACGCCTTACCTCCGCCAGGTGGAGCCGCATGCACAGGCGGGCCGAATATCCTGCAAACAAACAGAAGGGCACAATGGTAAAATGCGTGTTGCATAGCCTTTCCTTTCGCAAAACTAGAGAGTATTTCTCGCGAGGAAACGGCCTGGTTTAAATCTCAAGCAGCCGTGCAACGCCGCTCGAGGAGTCGCAACGGAAAATGGCAAATTAATTCGTCAAGTTTTGCCGGGGACCTCCGCTGGGTTAATCGCTATAATTGTCATGTAATTTGCACCCGGCGCCGTCGCCCGCCGCGCCGCCGGAAACGTCCGCAGACCTGGTCACACCCCGCCGCCAGCCCTCGCGTTATCCAACGAGGATTTGCCGGTGAAATATGTACGAAGTTAGAAACCGCGGCGACGTGGTCTGTCTGCGGTCGCCCGAGAGGTACCGCGGGGAGGGCTGCTGACACTGCTTGGATGAAGTCATACGCGCCACCCCTAGTCCCCCCCTCAATCGACCTCATCCCGTGCAAGGGCTCCAAAAGTGGCGGCGCTGCCGAGGGCCCCGTGCACAGTGGGCCCCACCGATGAGGCCGTGGGCGCCGCTTTGCCGAGCGTGTTTGAATACACGCAGCAGCCCCCAGGGACCGCACACGTAGGCCGGCCGCATTTCCCTCACAGTCACGCGGACACACCACGCAAACGAGGCAGGGAACACTGCTGACGACAAGAGCCCTTCGAAGCACACTGGGGGAAGTAACGTGCATTTTTTGATAAAGAAATGTTTTGATAAAGAAATTTTAAAGTTAGAAAATACCCTTTTAAGATTATTTTTTTTTTATAAAAAAAAAACAGCATCGGATTATTGAGAGTTATGACGTTTTAAGTGACTTCTTGGAGAGCCCCGTCAAGGACCGCTAAGGATGATAAAAGGCGTCCTCGTTCCCGCTGACCCCAATTCCCGGCATGCTGAGCGCGCCCCGCCGGGTAATTCGATGAGATGAGGAGCGCCCCGCCAGCGCCCTGCCACGCATGGAGCCCCACCCAGGCCCACCTGTGCCGGCGCAGTCGCACCCCCTGATGTATGGACCGGGGCCGCCCAGTGCTGTGTCGACAGTTAACAGATTAAATGCACGCCCTCGGCCACGGCCGCGTACCCAGGGGGGTGCTCTCCTGGGAAGAAGGCAACCAAGTTCGGCATTGCGTGTTTGCTGGCCTAGGGCGGCGAGGCGCGGCCGAGGGTACGGCGAGGCGCGGCCAAGGGTACGGCGGACGGGCGGACCTGAGTAAGACGGCCGGTTTCGCACATGCCTAAGAGCCCCAGCCCTGCTCAGCCCTGCCATTCCAGTCCGTCCATAAAGCAACAAAGTCGGCGGCATACAGCCGGAGGCAACTCCAGCGGATTTCCAGCATCCCGGCTTTCCTCCGCCAGCACTGCAACACATTTGAAGCAACGCTCAGTAGAATGTTGGAATTTTAGACACTTTTTTAATTTATATATGCAAGCAATTTTTTTTCTCGCTAAAATAATCTTTTTTTGTAAGTTTTTTTTTTAAATTATTAAATTTTACGAGTCAACATTTCTGATGTATTCGACAGGAATTTGCGAATTTCTGCATTCTTTCGCCAATGCTAAGCTATCTAAGTCCAGTTACTCTTGTTTCATGCCTCTTATAAAATGATTTTTAGTGAGCACTACTGTATCGGCTACTAACGGCATGTTTCCTAACCCCCCCCCTCCCCCCCTGGCGCGGCGAGTTCAATTTACAAGCAAGCTCCGCGAGGGACTGCGGGGCGGGTGGCGCGTCCTTAATAACAGAGAGTATAAAGTTGGCGACCGCAAGCTGCCTGGAACCCCCTGCCTTTTGTGTCGTGGGGTGCGTCTGCAGCGCCACCTGTGGGCCATCGCCACAAAGTTACGGGGTGAAAGGCCGCGCCGTCGCCAGGGGACACCCATTCAAAAAGCCTCTAAAGAGGTGCGCGGGCCGTTCAGGTGTGCCTGCACTGTTATTCAACGAATGTGACGTCATATTCGTCTGTAAGAGTGTGTGACGCAATTCCGGCAGAGACTTTTAAAACAGTGGTCCACACCGTATCAGCCTACTGTTTTCTGTTTGTATTCTTTTGCGAGGGAGTTTTTCTTGGAAAGGAAACAACAATTCGGATAGGCGTTTGAGAGGAGGATCGCATTGAATGCTCATTGGCTTGCGCGACTCACGGCTCCACTTCTTATTACCGGGAGACAAGCACAAAAGCGGGAGCGGGCGAAGCAAATAATCACTAGCTGCGTGCCGAGACGTGCCGGCCGCTTCATGCAGCCAATTTCATTTCGGGACGCTGCCGAGGAAAATATAAATTAATGCTAATTAGGAGTGGGAGTTGTTCACCGTCCTGTTCTTTTTTTTTCGCGCGAGATGCAACGCGTTTCCATGGTGATGTCTCTGCCGCACTTATTCTGAGCGGAGCATGATAACTTGGTGGGGATAACGGAGGCGCCTTCGTCACCCATCATTGCCCCGCATCACATCATCCCCACAAAGTCCCTTGTCCCTTTTCGTCCCCCTGCCGGGCCCTGCAGGGTCTATCCGGGACCAAAAGGGCCGTGGGGACGGAACGGGCCGGCCCTTCACGCCCTTGCTGGGCCCTTGCTCGGCCCCAGCACAGAGATATGAGCAAGGATTTCCTGGAGCCAACAACTACGGCGCAGGAGTATTGCACGCCAAGCCCTGGCAAGCCGGGTGACCCTGTGACACTGTCCACTGGACTCTGTCCAAGGCAGGGATCACTCCGAGCTTTTCATCCCTCGGCGTCCCTTTCGCATCCTGCCTCACCCCTAGCACCTCCCGCCTGCGGCCAATTAGACCACATTACTACAAACTTAGAGCTAAAGATTAGAAGAGGAACATGCCTACACCAACTAGGCAGTGGTCAATTAGTTTGCGAAGCACGAAAAGTTTCCACCTCTGATGCCGCACTCTTAAAACCTTACGAAGTATTTGAGCATACATATAACAAACAAAAATACTTTGTTATACGAAGAAATAGTTTGTAAATTACGAATTATTTTCTTCGTAAGCTTAAGTATGCTCAAAATACTTTGTTATACAAACTACTTTTCTTTGTAAGACCCGAAATAGTTTATAAGGTTTTCTCAGTGCGGATTTAGGTCTTTTGAAACCGTCTCCATCTTTGCACCTCGCCAGGTTTTGTACACCGTGCTAAGCTAGCTGTTGGATTCCAAATCCATGACTGGCAGCGCCGAGAAGCTTCAAATGATCCCCCGCCTCAACGGGCAGTCCCTTTACGGCCACAATATGAAAAGGCGCAAGTTGAAAACCGCGGCCTCCGCAAAGACTCCCTAGGTCCCCTCATTTCGTCCAGCATTGCGACACCTCTGTTTTGCAAACCGGACAACCGGAGCGACGCCAACCCTGACGGTAACACCCATCGTCATTAGCTGGGGCCGTGCAGACCAGGCCTGGCAGCCAGGCACGCTCGGACCATTCAAAGGAGCGACTGGAGAGGGAGGGAAAGAGACATCGAACGGGGTAAAGCCGGCAGGTCCACCTGCTAATGGAACTTGAGCCCTTTAGTCGCCTTCGCCGAGCACCCCTCGGGGACAGGGCCACGCACGCACTCAGGGAAGTACCCTTGTCAAAGTCGCCTATAATTCTGTTAACTTTTTTAGTCACTTCAACCTCTTAAAGGTGGACGACCAAAATCAGCAGCATGTTAAACCTCCCGAGAAACCAAGTTTTACATTATTTGTCCTCAGTCCAAACAAGCCTCGTCACTGGGGTTCCAAAAACTAAGAAGACAATATATCCAAAACCAAATTTTGATCAATCCCATTTGCAAGGACACGTGCTCCGAGAAGTTCGCGGTTCCAATCTTCATAATGATTCTGGGCGACTCTGGGGCCGCGCACACGTGGCGAAGACAGTGCCAAAAAGGGGCGCAAACATGGAAATAAGGGCTAAGGAGAGGTGCAAACGAAAGACGGAGAGGCCCTAGGCACCTCTTACTTACTCCAAAGCAAAGCGAGAAAGGGGCAGAGCGAGAGAGGCAACCACGTTACGAGTACGTGCGCGGCGCACACGCCCAAGTGGGCACATCTCGCACACAAGCAAAGTGAGCAGAGGCGGAGTAAGCCAAAGAAAGGACACGCACACACACACAAACGCACGCACACACCTCTAAACACAAACGCGCGCACACAAACGAGGGATGAAGTGCAGAATGAGCAGAGATGGAGAAAGAGGGAAAAAGAGACAGGGAAAAAGAGGTGGAAAAGCGGGCTTTGCAAGCTAAAACATCGCTTGACTTGGACCAATTTTTTCGCAAACGCATCCTCCGCGGGTCCTTCGCCATTTGTCTTAGCCGTCAAACCTGTGCCGCGTCCTTGGAGCCCCCTCCCCTTCTCCTACCGCAGCGTGGCGCAGCCTGGCGTAGGTAGGACTGTTCCAGCCCAGCCTCGCCTCAGCCCTGCCTGCCGCTGAGAGCTACTATACTGCACGAAGCAGCGCAGCCTCCCAACTTGGACTGATTTACGACCAATTTTGCAGGCTTCTGACATGTGTGTAGTGTAGTGCTGATTAAAGCTAAGGCCGCTGCTGCTTAACCTGAGGCGACCCGCCGCGCCACCATTCCAGCGCAAGACGCCAAATGAAATTCCTCCACCCGCACTTCCGGTGTGACAGCTCTGTTTGGGCCTCGCTGACGCCGCTGTGTGCATCTGCGCAGAGGGTTCGGCAGCGCGCAACATCCAGCGAGGAGCGGGGCAGGTCGGGCCTGAATCGCTGATTGATCATTTGAGTTCCAGCCAGTGATAGAGACGGCAAGCCTCGGAGGCGCAGTCAGAGCCTACCTGCCAGCAGCTTTCCTCCGCAGCGAAAATACCTTTGCTCCGGGCAACGCTGTAGGGAGCATAGCAACAGAAACTCGTGTTTGAACGCAGTTCCAGCCAATCTCCTTGGTGATACCCCTCTAGGCCAGTAGGTGAATAGCCCACGCGGCGGGATGTTCTTTTTACGGTGTGCTCGGCATAATGAGGCACATCAGTATGAAAAGAGGCAGCGCGCCAATAGCTGAAAAAAGGTGCCTTTTCCTGATTAAAACAGCGTCCATCGCAACAAGAAATTTGAACCGAGAGAACTTTCCTTTCTGTGCAGGTAGTGGGAAGGAGCAAGGCTTTGCTAGGGTTGTCCAACTTCTAGCCGCACAGCAGCTTAGCCAGCGGGGACTTTGACTTTGTCGGGCAGACCCGAAATGATTCATGTGAGAACACAAGCTACCCTCAAAGGACAGGAGGGAGGAGTAAAAATAAAATCCCGGGCCAATTACGACGGGGCTACTCCAGTCCGGCCGAGACTCTCCTTTCAGAGCGGTACCATCAAGCTGCCGGGCTGCCTGGAGTCTACAAAGAGGGGCAGGGGAACAACACAGCGCTATGCCGAGGTAGCAGGAGAAGGGTAATGAGGTCACACCTTTACTCTACTCCACCAAAAACGTCGCGAAAACCAACCGCAAAGCGTCGCTCAAATGCCCGATCAATCCGCCGAAAGTACTTTATCCGAAGTAAGCTGAAGGCAGCACCACCACCGCCATGCAAAACTTTAAAGCTGTTCTTTCCCTGTTTTAGTAGGCGATGATTTACGTCCAGTCGCCCGCGATACATCAATGTCCGGCACAAGCCCGCGCGAGCCGCAATCGCCCTCGGATATGTAAATCCCCGGCCGGAGAGAATGCGGGTAAGTAGCACAAAGTGGCGCACCTCCGGCCGCGGGACCCTAGAAAAGAACTGCCTGAGTGGAGCGTAGGAATCAATTCTGGTATGGCATAAAACCAAGGGGGTGTATACACCCATCTCTTGAAACTGCATTACGGAACATGGGCAGCGGGCCTTATTACTTCTGAAGTAAAACAAAGCCGGCGAGGAGTCCGCCGGGGGCACGCGGCCCACGCGGCGTCTCTCTGATTTGATAAGGCGCGCGTGAAAGCTGGACCCAGTGCCGGGGAGCAGCACAGCAGCGCCGAGGCGCGAGTCCGAAGCCATATGGCGGTGCCGGGTCTCCAAGGGCGCCGGAGGCGCCAAAGAAGCGCCGTGACAGTCGCCTTACAATGCCCCGGACTCATCCTGGTTTTCTTTGGCGCGCAAAGGACACGCAATCTCGTCCTTTCTGAAAGGCGATGCCTTGTTACGCGCCGTGCCCCTATGTGTTATGCCCCCGTCCGCTCTGATTTCCCTGCTGCGCCTCTGCCGATTCGTGTCTGTTGGGGCAATCTTTTTTCTGTCAATCTGCCGCTGCACCCTCGACGTCCCCCTAGAGGACATTTCCCCCTCGCGCAACGTGGCTTTTCAAGATGACAAGACTGCTTCTATGACCCGTGTAACAAAACACTATTGGTAGTGAAATAACTAATGGCGAATCTAGTAATGAAAAGATATAAAAACCACAGGCAGGACTGGCCTGAATTGAGGTGTCACGCGGTTAAACATAACTTAGCTTCATGAGGAAATGGCGTGTGCGCAAAAGCAATTAAATCGAAGTCTACCGGACCTCCATTGTCACATGAATGATTGAGCAACAACGTCAAGCCAGAAAGGACAGCACCACGTTAAACTATCCCGCGGCATGCCATTAAATCGTCCCTTGTGACCTGTCGTGTTCCTGTCGTTGTAACGATTTCGCACACCGTGGTGCCGGGCCGGCGGGAAGTTAGCTTTTAATTTGTTTGGTGCGGCAGAAGCAATGACTCACTCTCTGACAGGGACGCGGTGGCAGGCCGTGTAGCGGTCAATACGACGCGGCACGCAACTTGCAGTGACGGCAATTGGCCTATTGTTGCAAATTTGGGACCACAGAGCATTTTCATTTTACGTTTGTCAGTATGTGTGGCATAGAACAAAAAAAAGTTTGCACTTCAAAAAAGTTTGTTTGTTTGTTTGTTTGAACAAAGCGACCCTGACCATTTAGGTCTTCTGAACGCAAATTTTTCACTAGAGATGAAAATAAAAACTTTTTGTGGAAGAGGTATTGGCAGGGCCAAAGCACAGGGTGGGCGCAGGCCGCAAAAAGGCGCCGCACCATCCACGTGAGTCTCGTTTTAATGCACCGAACAGGCAAGAGGGACGCGCGAAACAAAAGGAGCTCACCACACAAAGGGAGGGCCGACCGGCTGCTGGCGTCGAGGCGCGGCACAGCATGGGGACGCCCATGGACAGAGGTGTGCGTCTTTTTGTTTTGTTTTTATTTTCTTTCTTGGCACGCAAGTGCGAAAGGGAGCAAGGAACGAGTCCCTCGCGCGGGAAGACAAAAACGCACCTGCCGCTGGCATCCACTGGCGTCGCAACGGGCCCATCATCCGCGGCGCCACACCTCACCGGTCGCCCAGTCATGAAAACGCGAACATTCTGCCGATTTTTATTCCGTTTGTGCGCCTCGCCACGAAGCAGCGCTAAAAGCCATTCCACTTTATACGACTGGGGCATGATGCTGACAGTGTGAAAAAGACGCACCGCCGGTAAAACCGTGCCACGCCCGCGCACCAACACGCTCGACCCGCAGGTATAAATTCCCGCCGCCTGTCAGCTCCAGTCGCGATCGTGTTAATCTGAGGGCGTCAAATTGAGCATCCACCACCGTGACTGCTAGCAGCGCCAGCAGGCAGTTAGCGCTCCGGCACGACTGCCAATTAGATGACTCTTTTGCTCCACAAGAGTTATCATGCGACCTGGCCGCTCCACATGAAAATGTTGATTTTACCAGTTGGTTCAGTCCGAAGTTGGATAATCTGCCCTGAGCCAGCGTGGACCCAAAGTTGCCGAGGAATCACTTGACCCCACACGGACGGACGCTGTGAGGCTCTTTCTTGTCCGAATGGATGCTTTTTGTACAACCAGACGGACAGCCACTTCAAAGTGAGAGGAGCGGGAATTGTGGGCGGCGGCCCAGCTGGATTTGATGGCCGGAGAGGAGAGGACGTTATAACCTGCAGAGCAAGAAGAGGCGACCTCGCCGAGGACGCGAGACGTCATGGCAAAGGGGAGGAAAGGCCCTGCCTTCAGCAACCAAAAACATTTATCAATATTACAACATTTCTCGTTGTTTTTTTTTCTTTTTTTCTCGACTTTTATTCGGCTGGGTGTCCACTCCGAGCTGCGAGCGCGAGCGACGGCGCATTATTGTGGTGTTTACAGCCGGCCATTGCTGTGCCGTGAACAAAACGCCAGGGTTTGTTGGACCAGCGGAAGGGAGGACTCTATCCAGCAGAGCACTGATGAGACAGTCAGTGAGTGACGCTGTTGGTGAGTGTACCTCTGTGTGTGTATTTAGGTGTGTGTGTGTGTGTGTGTGTGTGTGGTTTGGTGGGGGAGGCGAAGAGCCATCAGCCGCAGGCGAGGACTGGTGCAATGGCCAGCATCGGTCACGCTCGGCCAATCTATCAGGGAATAATTAGCAGCCCCTGGCAGTGTTAGGCAACCAAGCACTGTTCTCGACGCAATTCAGTGCCAAGCCCCCTGTCCCCAATTTTACATTCCCTCCCGTCGACCCAACACGTGGCAGCCAATCCATCGCGTTTCCTAGGTCAGATGCAGGTATTGGTTGGCAAGAGCTTCGCCAGAGCCCAGTGGGAAGAGAAACTGCCTGCTGTCTAGACACCGACAAAGACGCGCCTTTTCAATTTCCGGGACTGGCGGACGGGAAATGCAATTACAATACGAAAATGGCGAGCCCGGAGCCCGCCGGAACCTTGACAATGTCGGGCAACAAAAGGGTTCATCAAGTCGCCAAATGAAGAAATACTTTAGCTCCGATCACCGATGGCGAGAATCAGAGAACGGTGTCCGTGCAGTCTGACCAGAAGGAACACGAAGAAGACTGCTGGGAAACATCATTTCGGGATTTTAATCTAGACCGCGCCTCCGATAAGGCTCCTGCCAGTGTCGCCAAACAGAACTCGGTGGGGCAATGAGACGTGAATTAGAGGCACAGGGCTGAAGGTGGCCAAGTCGAGGATGATGAGGGGGTTATGAACAGCGCTCCTATAGGCGCAGCTAGGCGCGGCTCGGCGCCAGTGGCACAACTGCAAAGCAAGTTGTTTGCACACCGTCGCTTTGCCCAAACGAGAGGGCTCTGCTCCAGCTTTTGCTCTGATGCAGGCGGGCTGCTGGACCAACAGACGGCTAGTCAGACGAGCCAGCGGTTGGCGCGGGCAGGCAAGCTTGATGCTTGGAGCGCGCCAAAGGCAGCTACCTCATATCAAGCTTTTCTGAAGTCGAGCACCACAACCAGCATCGTAAGACCGTCCCACTGTGAAGTACTGACGCCACCACGCCCCAACGCCAACAACCAGTCTGGATCGACAAAGGTTTGAATGGTGTGTCCGGAAAGGTCCTGGCCTTCCCTCCCTCGAGGCCCAAGCGTCGCGCGGCGCCGTGCCCTTGGCCATGCCCGGGCCATGCCCCACGGCGGTTGTCCGGGCCGACACCGGCTCTGCCGCCGCCCCGAGGCCGCCCTCCCCGCCGAGCCGCGCAGTGCCGCCCAGGCCAGGCTCAGGGCGGGAGGTAATTTAATAGCATTGTTAACTCCTGAATGGGAAGCACTCGCGGCGCCACATTATTCATGCCAGCGTTCCACGGTGTCAGTCTTTCTCGGCTGAAAGAGACGCTTGCAGCCTTTCGCCCAATCGCCAGTCGGCAGCGCGTCTTCCGGTAAGGATAATGTGATTGTTTCCCCAGAAAATATTTGGGGATTCCACAGCTCTTCAAAGCTTGGTGGGTGAATATGATAGCTAACGTTGGTAACTTATGCTTTTGTTGCAAAATCATGACAGCGCGTCAAAGAAAAAAAGAGAGAGAGAGACAAACAAACGCTGTCAGTTAATCTTTTTTTACTGATATTCCATAACTAAAATACCTTGATGCAACATTCAGACTGCAGCGTTCAAGATGCCCCCCGTCAGACGTCACCTCGCACCCCTCATCTCGGCACCCCCACCCCCGCGTGCTGCTTAAAATTCTAATTGAGAGTCTCCCTCCCGCCTGCGTTCCGACTCCCAGGGTCGACCTGCAGATTAAAATGGCCGGGCTGCGTCTCGGAGGTGCAGCGCGTGCCTGCGAGACCCGACCGAGTCTCAACGCACTAATTCGGCAAACAGTCTGAGAGCGGAGCAACGAAGAGCGCAACGTCGCGTCGTTCAACTCGCTTCGGTGGTTGTTCAAAAATACCGATCGAACCACCTCACAAGATGACAAGATGACTCTCACTCGTTTCAGAAACTTGAAGGAAAATGAGAGGAGACAAAATTTCTGATGAACCAGTTTACAGCGATGCTTCGTGCGGAAAGAAAATATACGTTATACAGTGCGTCACAAAACGAAGCGGCGCCTGTTCATACAGAGCCATTAGAACGGACAAAGTGCGCGCGATGGCAGAAACACGTCATTAAAAGTTGCCGACAGGAGCGCGGCCAACGGGTGACGTCGAAACAAAACAAAAAAAGTGCTTGACAAGACAATTGAAGCATCGACTCATGCGCGACCAACGGGTCGGGCACAGCGAGACGTAAATCGGACGCTAATAGACCTTAACGCCCTTCCATCGGGGATTGGGCGCACCTGCCGCGCCACCGCCTGCCGCGCCACGCAGCTGCTCCCATCCGCACCTGTCCATGGTTGCCTTTGCGAAACAGCCAACACTCTTGGCAGTAAAAAGTTCAACACGTTCATCGCAATGGGTGTATTTGGCAAAAATTAATCAAACGTTGAGCAGACCGAACCATCTGACCGTCGTGGAGAAAGATGGTAGCAAAGCCAGCCCCCTCCCATTTTTCTTCCGTCCTTTTCACTTTAGGGGGAGTGGGGGCCAGTCCGCTGTCTGTTGACGCGAAGTGTGCCCGATTGCTCGCCGTCTTCCAGTGTAGTTCAGTCTGCCCCACTTGAAAGAGGGGCAGTGGCTGTGCTGCGTTGGCAGTGTCCGACCAACAGTGGACGATGGCACGAAAAGAAAAAGGTCGAGCGAATAAAAGGCCTTAGCGACGCACAGTGGGCCAGTGCAGGCGGCCAAAACTGAACACGCGCTTTGAGCCCGAGAGTCGCTAAATTGTATTCAAGTCCAACGTGTGACCTCACCAATGGATTGCTCTCCAAACGATGAATCCGTCGGTAGGGCTCACACGTTCGGTTCAAATCCTGCGAGGCAGGCAGGGCTTTAGGGCTTCGCCGGCTTTCGAGGCGCATCGTGCATCAGGTCGTCATTCAATATGCTAAGCTTGAAAATGAGCAGTGTAAGGTTTCAGTTATAGCTAAGCCACTGCGGGCAGCGGCGCGCGCGAGCGCCTGGGAGGTAGGCACGTCGTGGACACCCCTGAGCGGCGGGCCTGCCTACACGCCTTTCCAAGGGGCCAGGGGACCGCCCCAGCCCGGCCCCAGTCCTCTGCCCCAGCCGTTCGCTGCTACGTGCGGCCCGGTGAACCGGCCCTCAAAGCCGGCCCGGAAGTGCGCGACCAAGGCGCTGCATTAGGCAAGCCGTCTATAGAACCCCTACAGGAACCAAGGAGCCCCGCCGTGACACGTCCCTAAAATTTGTGTTTGGCACACGGAGGCGAGGCGAACAGAAGAAAGCCGCGCGGCAATCGAATTTCCCGCGGCCCTGCCAGCGGCAGCCAGCCTCCAGAGACCAATGAAAGGCCCTGATTGGCGCAGCTGCGACCGGCCGGCCCGGCAGGCGGACACCCTTTGCGCGCCACTTACATTAGCCTCTGTTCATCTCAGCAATCGAAAGGCAGTGCGTTACGTGGTGCCTGCACAGTGGGACGGCTGGCACAAAATCCTGCTCTCCGTCTCTCGCGCTTGCCGCGGTCGACTCCGGGCAGAGATTGCGCGCAATGTCCCTTTATTTTTGTGGTCATTGGGCGGCCGAGTGAGGGAGACGGGCTGATGGGCTCCCGGCCTGATACTGTGCCGCCCCCGCCCCAGCAGGTGCTCGGCGTGGAGGGAAGGGAAGACAAGCCCGGCCCGGCGGGGGGCCCCGCGGGGGGCGGCGCGGATAATTTGATAACGGGGCGTGGCGTGGCGGCAAGCACACGGGACCTAAATAAATTGTTATGCAAATGGGGTGACGCCGATGGAAACCGGACCGGATGTGGTCACTTGCGGCTTGCGGCGGTGGCGTCCCCTATCCGGGCCTCTGGGCCACTGGCGCAACGACCGCCACAACGCCGGCCCAGTTACCCGGATTCGAATACCGGCTGCAAAGAGACGCTTTCCTTTTTCTGCTGCTTTCTTTTTTCGAAGCCCCACGCCGCGGCGCTGTGCAGGGGACACCCAATCTTTCCCTTCTGTTTCGGCGCCCTTTTCCAGCCCTTTCCTGCCCTTTACGTCCCGTCCAGCGGGCCAGCCGAGGGCCGGGTGGCCTGCGTGACCACCACAGGCCACTCCCTCCCCTCAGATTTCTAACCGCTTTCCCGACTCTCTCATTCGCCAGATAGCCATCTGAGGTGCCGCGGGCAGCGGGGGTGGAGGGCTAATGCCGGATTCGTGACGCCGGCGGTCAAGTCCAAAGGGCCAAATCCGAAATGCAAGGAAATGGGGGTCTATTTTTTTTAATCTCCCGCGGTAAGCGGTCAGTTCATCGGCTACCGTGCCTGGCTGACCGCCAGCCCCCCCCCCCCCCCCCAATCCCGCCTCGGTCCGGAAATCGACGCTGGAATCGTTTAGGGCTGAAAAAATTGGTCGCGTCTCATTCACGAAGAAATAACAGGTTTTGTAGGTCAAGCCCAGCAAACCTCGAGCGCGCAAAGAGCGACCGTATTTTGTGCATTTTTAAAAAGAGGTGGTTTTCCAATGTTTGTTATTTCCGGTGAAAATACTCGTTTTTGCACAGCAACAACACACATATCAATACAATTTTCGTTTCAGAGACAAGTTGCGGTTTGTGTTGCCTTGTATCCCCGCCTTGAGCCCAGCACGGGGATCACGAAGGCGCGCGCGAGGTGGCAGAGAGCCGCACGCTATCGTTCTATTCTTTATTTGGGGCGGGGCATTGCCTTTTACCGCCTTCGCGCCCCACCCTTTTATTTTCCGGCTTTTTGGTGACGACGAGAGGTGCATGGCGGTTCCATATAGGCGTGGCGGGGCGTGGCGGGGCCCGGCAGTAAATCATCGCCTTGCTGATTTATCGGGAGCGTTCCGGGACGACATCTACAGCGGAGCATCAGGCCTGCCAGCCTCGCGGCCCGGCTGGCTGACGCGCACCGCCAGAGTCACACTGTTGCGATGGAAAACAGTGTGTCGCCGGAAGGGGTGGGGGCCACGGGCGGCGGCTTCTCATTTATCACGGCCCACTGTGATCAAGGATGTAATGGCGTGTATTCCTCCCCGTTTTGTTGGCTGAGCGATTTGATATCGAGCTCTCGGGTGACGGTGACAGGTTATCCAGATTACAAGCGCCGCCATCAAACACTTTGCTGCGCCGTCCCGCTGTGTTCGCGGCGCCCGGCAACCGAGCGATATATAAAGTGTCCCGCGCAGCGGACAAAAATTTCTAGCCATTTGTACGGGTAAACAAGCAGCTGAGTGGGGAAAAAAGTCACTGTGAAATAGCGCATGAATAAGGGAAAGACAATCGATCGGTTCCAGTCCTGTTTAGCGACTCTGGAGCTCAAAACGCGTCTAGAGTCCTGGCCGCCTGCGCTGGTCTTCTGGCCCACTGTCAAGCGTCAAGACGATGCCGGGGCGCGGCATCCGCTGCAGGTCCACTGGGCGCCACTCTAAACCGCTCCAGGCTGCTTATTCCCGACGCCAGAGTAAATCGAAAAGTCGCGCTCCGTGAGCATTCACCGGCCCGCTGCTGCGCCACTAATGAATCACTTTTAATTATCTGAAATAATCGCATTGCTTTGTTTTTTTCATCCCCACAGCGTGACAAGGCGAGGCTTGAGGTGAAGTCAGATATTCCCTTGGTACTGAATAAGTCTTCTAAAGCTGGTGCTTCCATTTGCAGCTCCATTTTACAACAGTTAAAACCGCTGCAACGCTTTTCCGCAGCATAGCAGGTTTAAAAAAAAAACAAAAAAAAACACAATAAAACACTGAAGCAGCTATTAACGTCCTGGAAACTTGCTCCGAGTGACTTAGTGGCTCCATTAGAATAGTGGCCATGCAGCGGTGAAGGCTTACGCGGACCACTTATCCAGACACTTAAGCTGCATTATCTAGGGCGCAGCGCGGCCAAGACGCTGCAATGGGTAAAGATTCAGCACGGAAGTTTACCGTTACATCGAGAGAACGGTAAAAACAGGCCGAAGTCAAACGAGTTGCTCGCGGTTTCGAAATAAATGCCAACCTTTTAAGTCTGACACAAGCATGAATAATCCAGTACAAGAGTATCAGCTTGCTCAGCGGTGCGGTCCAGGTCTCGCGGTACTCCGTTTGAGCTCCGTTTTGTTGCAGACTGTACCGCGGCACGGCGGGGTTCGCTTTATCTCGACTCGTTTTGCACGCGGGGCTTGGCGCGGAGTGCCGCAGCGCGGCTCGCAAGCGATTTCCAGCAGAGAGCTGCGCACCGAATGCTGCCGCCCGCGGCGGGAGACAGCTATGCATGAACCACGCGCAAAATTTGTTTCCGTTTGTTTTTTTTTTTTGTTTTGTTTTTTTAACACAGCTCATTGCGTGGTTGACTGAAGGCGGCCGCAACAGCCAGCCTACGAAGAGGGCTAGCCACCCGCCAGCGGTCAGAGCGCTACAACTGACCACAGGACCGTGCCGGCCGCGGAACTCCGGGGCCGAGCGCGGTTGGCTTCTTATTGCAAGTCTACAAGTGCCTCGACGAGACCACAATGTTGCATAGCTCAGACAAAGCACATAATCCGGCAGGGCAGGACGCGGCATGTCGGACTTGGCGGTGGTCAAGCAGTTTGCCCTGCAGTTTAGCCTCGCGCGAGGAATTGAGGATAATAAAACACGCAAAAGATGGCGCGAGTCTCGGTGCAGCGAAGCTGACAGCGCAGCCCACTGTGCTCCCGGCAGCACCTCTTGCGCGACAGCAGCGACCCCAATCGCCCGCCAGAACACACCTTTCCGCCGCCCCCACCCCCCAAATCCAACCCCATTTTCTATAAGCCCCACGCACCCGCGCGGCGCACGGCCTGCAGTGCGCCCTGCAGTGCGCCCTCGAGACTCTGAGTTCGGCTGTCACATCCGAGCAGGAAATTACGTAGATTGGATTAGGGCGCGTGCCCCGCGAAAGGTCACGAGGAAACAGGAAGGTCAGCGGGAACCGCGTCGCGGTGCCACAGGGCGCGGCCAAGCCGGGCGAACAAACGGCAACAATCCGGGAAATTTTATTCATTAAAGTCGCCGTCAGTTTTTTTTAAATCAAAAAGATCGTTACATACAATACAAGCAATCAGTGAAAATTATACTGACAACATACACCTCATGCAACTTTTTCGCCAAGTGGAGGTAATGCAGGTTTAATATAAAGCTTTGGGAAAAAAACAGTAGCGTCAGATAATTTGAATCAATTTCGACGCCGAGGCAGACCCTGACCGTAAAACTGTTGCACTTTCCATGCCGTCCCCGCCTGCCCGGCCCGGAGAAACGCTCGTCTTGTAACGCGTCGCGGCAGCACCCGCTATCGAACGGCGATCTGGACACAGAAAGTAATGAGGCCGATTGCATTCGAGTAATCAAGACGCGACAAACCTTTATTGCCGCGAGACTAATTCTCGCTGGGTTCGCGACACGCACGGGCCCACTGGTCACGCCACAAGGCCCACTGTGGCGTCCACCCCCTCCGCTGCTTTTACATTTTCTTTGGTGACGGCGAGACCTTGGACGGAACAGAAAAGTGGGCGGCGCCAGACCGCGGGCAATTCCACGCGGGGGAAATCTGGGCGGCCACTTACAGCACACTGGCACTGTCAAAGGCAACAACAGTGGACAAAATAAACAAAGAGGAGTTTGCAAAACGGGGGCAAATGAGACGACATGGGGAAAGGCTGGCCACAAAAACCTTTCTGTTGCAAGACGTCACCGCACAGTGGGCCAGGAGACTGCCGCAGGCGGCCAAAATTATAGACGCGTTTTGTACTCCAGAGTCACTAAACAGGACCCGAACCGAACGTGTGACCCCACCAAAGAATTCCTCGTTCGGAGAGCAATCTATTGTTGGGATCGCACAGTCGGTTCGAGTGCCATTCAGCTACTCTGGGGTTCAACACGCGTCTAGAGTTCTGGCCGCCTGCGCCGGTCTTCTGGCCCACTGCGCGTCGCCGCCGCCACGTAAGCGTGTTTTCCGAGAGCGCCGTGCTCTCACTCTCCGCGCCGTCCTCTTTTTGGTGGTGACGCACGCGCACGGCCCTCCCGGGGACGCCGCCCGTTTTGTGATTATTACAGTTCCGGCAGAGTGCGCCACTTCCGCGGCGGCGTTCGCGGTAATATGCGAGCATGCGGAAGCCGGACCGCGAATCCTCTTTGGCGCCGCAACTTTTGCGCCTCCCATCCCCTCCTCTGGTCCACACACCTCTGGCCAGGAAATATTCCGCACCGCGGCAAAGGCGGTTGCGCTTCTTTCTGAAGGGTGCGGTCGTGGATTTTTTTTTCCCTCTCGGAGGACCTTTTCGGAGGGCAGAAGATGCCGAGTCAGACGCCGAGTCCTCGTCGCGCAACTTTCACAATGGCGTGTCGGTTTAACTGGCGGTGGTAAAAGAGCCCCGTTTTTGAGTTGGCGCTCCGGCTCTCGTAAAGCGACATGTGCGCATGTCCGGGCCGGCCGCGCCAGACGCCATCAAGTGCATGCCAGCTGCGGTGGACGAACATCACCCACCCATCCCTTGACCCTCCGCAGGCCACACGCACTTACCTGTTCCCACCACCTGACGCCTAGTGTCCCTGATTTCAGGCCGAGCCCCCCCCCCCCCCCCTCGACAAATGGTGCAATTTGCAGCGACAGCCTGCCGTCCCTCGCATCACGTGTCACTCAGAGCAGCGGGCCATCGTTAGGCTCGGGATGGCGTAGCCCTGGCGCGCCGCTGGCTTCGTTCTTTCTACCTGCCCTGGCCTGGCGTGCATTGGCTCGTTATTCACGCGAGATAACAGAGGACAGGTCAGTGCCGCACAGTGGGTCAGAAGACCGTTGAGGCCGGTTGAGGCGGCCAAAATTCTAGGCGCGTTTTGTGCTCTACAGTCGCTAAATGGGACTCGAACCGAACGTGTGACCCCACCAATGAATTTCTCGTTCGGAGAGCAATCCATTGGTGGGGTCACACGGTCGGTTCGAGTCTCATTAAGCGCGACTCTGGAGCTAAGAACGCGTCTAGAATTTTTGCCGCCCCAACGGTCTTCAGACCCACTGTGCGCCGACCCCAGGCTTCCATTCTGGCCTCCGGGTTGTGCTCGTGGTTGTGCTCCGGGTTGGGCTGCGCATGTCACGGAGCCGGCAGTAAAGCCCCTCAGCCCGCAATGAACCGTGCCCAAGGCGACACCGCGCCCCACCTGCTGCAACTGCTGCGCGCACCTGTCCCCGCATGCAACTGCAATGTGTATCCAAATAAAGCGCGCGCGCTCCGGGCGGCGCTGCCAGCCATTACGGGCACAAAGCGCAGCGCCTGAAAAAAAAAAAAAAAAAAAAAAAAAAAAAAAAACATTTTATAAAGAAAGCAGGACGAGCGCAACCGCTCGGAATCAGAGTTCAGCCAACTGTGGACAGCAATCACCAGTTTGTGAGGACTTTCCTGTATCCGGTGCCGGTCAGCCCAAAGCCAAGCAGCCCGCTTTCAAGCCAGCCCTTTGGCCGTCCCGGGAGACGCCCCGGGCACGTAGCCCGACGTGCGGAGCGGCGCCCCTCCGTGAGCCTCGCTACGCAGGCGGGCTGTTCATAGACGCGGGGCGTTCCACTAGTTTCGAGGCCTCGCTGTCGCCTCTCGCGCATCAACCATGCACCGTGCACCGCCAGTCTTTGACTGCGTGTGCCGTGATGCTGCCCGAGATAGGCGCCGCGCTGCAAAGGCCGAGGCCTCTGGTCCACTGTGCCCCAGGCCTGTTAACACGCGTGGCGACACAAAGCATCACGGCCGCGTCTCGCCACGTCGTGCGGACGCGGCGCAGCAC
The DNA here is from genome assembly GCA_030522485.1 of Stenchaetothrips biformis. NCBI lineage: Eukaryota > Metazoa > Arthropoda > Insecta > Thysanoptera > Thripidae > Stenchaetothrips > Stenchaetothrips biformis. The sequence continues at coordinate 17,105,405 of CM060094.1, read as the reverse complement.
GGCGACTTTTTGTGCCGACTCGGGCGTGACTTGGATGTAGTTGTGTTGTTCTGGCAGCACGCCTCCATAACTTTTGGCGCCGGGCATCACCGCATCCTCCAACCCAGCCCCTGTTCCTCGCATCGCAGCCGCCAGAGGACAGCTTGCAGTAGCAGCATGCATTCGCATTTTTCGCGAGAGGATCATTTTCGATCGCGCTGTGTGTGAAGTTGGACTGCGGTGACAGGTTACATCTCTTCAAAATTTCTTCTCGCTGCCGGGCCGGGCCCCGATTGCGCTGTATCTCAGCCGTCCCTTTCGCGCTTGAATTTGATTTTCCGAGATGAATGCGACATCGCCCGCGGGCGTCCCTGCCCTGCGCCGCGCGATCGCTGTTGGACGCCTCCAGAACCCCCTCCGCCGGCAGGGCTCTACACTCTGAACACGGCCTCGAACCCCGAACCCAGATTTATGTCCCGTCCCTGCTGCCCCGCCCGGCACGTAGACGTGTCGAAAGGAAGAGGAGCGCCCGCCGTTAGCGCCCACCCTGTCCCAGTTAGCACCCCGGACAGTTTGGCCAACGCTTTATAGGGCTGCCTGTCCTGCCCAGCAGGGGCGATTCCTTTTTATCTCCGAATGCACTGCCTGAAGCAGGTGCTGCTGTGATAGTGTGACCCGCTGGTGAAACGCAGACGGCCTACAGTCTGACTTGTGAATGCGGATTCTACTTGAAACTAGACAGCGCCTTGCTGCTTTCGCACCCTGCACATTGGGCCAGGCGGTCAAAATTCCAGGAGTAGCTAAACAGAACTCGATACCGAACTTGTGACCGAACGAGAAAATCCATTGGTGGAGTCACACATTCTGTTCGAGTTTATTTAGCGACTCTGGAGCTCAAAACGCGTCCAGAGTTTTGGCCGCCTGCGCCGGTCTTCTGACCCACAGCGTGGCGCCCCGCGGCCCCTCCATATTCGATGCTGATCCGGGCCGCCCCGCTGACGTGCCGCACCGGAACAAGGAAAGGGTTGCAATCGGAAGCAGTCTGTCCGCGCTGCATCAGAAGCAGACGCGATTACACCCTCACCAGGCTGAATGGGGGTCCTTAGCGAGGGGCTGTCTTACGCTTGGCCCCGCTATACACAGTGGGCCAGCGCTGGCGGCCAAAACTCCAAGACGCGTTTTGAGCTCCAGAGTCGCCTAGCCCGACTTTGGGGCTTGCATATCAGGTGAACATGCACTGGCTTCGTCCAATCTCCGGTTTTAAAAAACCAGAAACATCTCCACCACACTCGAATCAAAACAAGCCGAATCTACCTGGTATTTGTTCTCTCCTCCAAAAATTCCGATTGGAAACGGCACGCAGATCTTCCGACGGCGACAGATGATTCTGCGTGGCTGGGCTTCCCCCTTTGCAAACGACGCGGGGCTTCAATCGCGTCGAGAGCGCAGACTTGGAGAAGAACCATCCTCCCCCGCCGGCTAAACACCGAGTAAACAGGTA
>CM060094.1:17048681-17102925 GCA_030522485.1 Stenchaetothrips biformis | reverse complement strand
TCAATCGGACCCGCATGCATGCCGGGCCGTGCAAGCGAGAGCGGCGGGAGGGGAGGGTGGCCGTGGGTCGGTGGGGGAGGGGGAAGTCGGGGGCCCGGGGGAAGGGGGGGGGGACACCGCATCGTCCTGCATGGAAACGAGGTCCCCAAGACAGAGGATGAGGATCGTGCGGGGGTCCGCAGAGGCGGGGCTGGAGGAAAAACAGCAGGGACAAGATGAAAACACTTCTTTTATAATTCAGGATATGACCGCTGCCGTGGGCGCGGCAGTGCGGCCCGGGGGGGGGGGGGACCACGAGCACAGGGGCTAGGCGGCGGTCGGGTCGGAAAAAATAACGGAAGGGGAACGGCGGGGTTGGTGTCCCTCCAGCATAGGTAGGCAGGGCTGACCGACTTTGCAAGATGGTCACGCTATGCCTCGCCCCGCCACGCGCTGCCGGTAGGAGGGGGACAAAACCCTCCATTATCTTCGCTGACAAAAGGTCCGAAATGGGAAAACGAAAAGCAACAACCTCGACGCGGAGTGCGGGGAGGGGACGTGGAGGGGGGGGGGGAGAGGGCGAAGGTCGCTGACCAGCCATCTTGTAAATCAGCCGTTCCTCTGCCGGTCTGCAACGGAAGCGGACAGGGCGACTTTGCGGCGCAGCATTCTTAATGACTTCCGTGCGGCCGTGCAGCTTGTTTGGGTCGTTCAACCTTAGAGCCAACATCCCTGACCGTCCTCGCCCTTCCATGCCTTGCTCAAAGGGCCAGAAGATCGGCGCAGGCGTCAAAATCCCGGACCCGCGTCGAGCTTTAGAGTCGGCAAACAGGACTCGAACCGAACGTGTGACCCCACCAATGGACTGCTATCCGAACGAGGAATCTATTGGTGGGTCCCACGTTCGGTTCGAGTCCTATTTAGCGTCCTCTGGAGCTCAAAACGCGTCCGGGATTTCGGCCGCTTCCACCGGTCTTCTGGCCCACTGTGCCTTGCCGTGCCGTGCTCAGGCCCGGTGCGAGGGCCTCTGCGCAGCAAACGTCCTCCATCGTCTTCCCATTACCCGGCAAATTAAGACAAATGACATAAGCGATCACGGAAGCCGGGAAAAGTGGGGAAGCAGGGGCAGGACAGGGATGGAAACCTGCAGGCAGCAGCGCGCACGGCCAGTGTTAAAAAAAAACAAACAAAAAAAAACAGGGAAAGTGGCGATACAAATTGGCAAATCGTTTGGCGTGTGAAATTTTTGAGAGTGCAGGAAAAGCATTCCGTTCCCAATCCGCTACCTAAACGCTGAGTGCATTCACGCCGCGGCGTCGGCTGCTTCAAAAGCGCTCGCCTCGCCGCTCCGCCCGACCAGACTCACTCAAAGGCCCGGTCAGCCACCAACTACCGCCTCAATGGGACTCGCAGCAATAGACTGCATACTTAAATTGCGGGCTTCTTTTCAGTCGGCGAGACGAGGGAACAAAGGTACCTTGTAATCCCGGTAATGGCAGAGCCTGGGCGGAGCGGAGCAAGGTCTCAGTTCGGGGGTGCGAGCGTTTCAGGACAGGCGTGGCGTGGGTGCATTCAAAGAAGTCTACGAAGCATCACTGCTTCATAAACACGAAGAAAATGAAGGCATTGTAGCATTGCGTCGTATTACGGAGGATGTTGCTTCACAATGTGAAGCATTTTTTTCGAAGATTTTACAACCAGGAACCGTTTCCGCCGTGAACATGACGTCACATTCGTTGATGATGTTGTCCTTTTCATTTGCAAGTCACTGGGCCCCTTTCACTAACTCGTCCGGCCACACCGCTCCTCCTTCCTCCGCAGGAACTCTCCTTAATCAAATACAATTACTGCCTCCTCTTTCTTGTGGCGGTGAGCCGGGCCGCCCGGCCTCGCCGCATCAAGTTTGCAAATTTATCGACACAAACTCGACTCGGCGAGCATTAGGCAGGACAAGCAGTGCCGCCGGCACGCCAAAGTGGAAATTACGACGAACCCACCCGGCCCACCCGGCCGGCACAGCCGCGATAATGTATTTTTCAATCTGAATTTCGCCCCAAAGCTAAGAGGGCATCGCCCCACCGCTATCACGCTAATCAAATGCTATTTTTCATGCCGTCCGATGTTCGACGACTGGCCCACTGGGTCACGTGGCCGCGAGCCGCACGGCCTCGCCATGCCGCCTTGTAAAAACGGCACTTGGAAACTTTGCGGTGACGCGAAGGGCAATTTTCATAAAACGCCCATTTTCCTCACTGTTAGAAATACGTTGGGAAAATCCGGGAGAGCGACTTTCGAAGCGTGGGGAATTTCCGGAATCTTCATTTTGTCCAATACAATAGATCAAATCTGTGCTACTTGACCTGTGGAAAACACTAAGCTAGCTCTCCTGAATGCAGGCCGAATGACACCCTAATGGGTTCGCAGGCTGGGCGCCAGGACACACACAGAATCACCCCAAGTCTGCCCCCTCCCCTTTCCCTCTCCTCCTTTCGCATCACATCCCGATAGAAGTTGGTCGAGGAGGTCGTATTAAGACGGGCTTAAGGCGGCCCGTGTGGCATAAGCGTAAATCTCCTATGCCAGGCCGGGAAATTATGTAGCGGGTATCCCGCAAACCCGTGTCTGCCATTCCCCCCCCCTTCCCCCCCCCCTCCCCCCCTTCCCTTACCCACTCCCCCACCCCCACTCCCACCCCGGCCACGGCACTAATGGCCACGGTTACTACCAGCGTAATGTGGGATCCCCGTTTTATTGCATGCATTCGTTTTCACGCTCGAAGCGAAAGAGTGCGATGCAGTCCTTGCGGGGGGAAGACCTCCGGGAAAATATGTCGCGGCGAAACAAAAAGGGGTCGAGTCTATTAGCGAAGGGGCCGCGGGCTTAGGGTGTAGAGGCGGCCGGACAAAAATAGCGATAGTAGACGCGCCCCAGTATTCGAACCCATGACCAGACAGCGCGCGTTTCGAAGGCAGCCCGCGGCGGGGAAAGGATGAAGAGCGAAGATTCGAAAGAAGAAATCATATTCATGCCAGACGGTGTGACCGGCGCGGTCTATGGCGGGGCGGGGCGGTGGGCAGTCCCATTGCATTGTCATGGAAATGCGGCGCCGAAGTACAAGTGCGGCGCGGCGTCGCGGAGACACTGGATCTGAATTACAAAGAAAACGGGGATGGCGTGGCGCTGATGACCCGGCCCGGCCCGGCCCGGCCCGGCCCACTGTGAGCGGCTCGGCTAGTGTCGGCGCCGCCGCGCTCTTGGCGCCTGCAAGCCGCCCGGGGCAACGCGTGCAGCGGGACGGCGGACCGGTCGGCGCCCGCGAAGTGCAGGCTGGGCCAGCCCGCCGCGCACGCGTGTGCAGCGGGACTGCATACCAGCCAGGCGCCCGCGAAGTGCAGGCTGGGCCAGCCCGCCGCGCACGCGTGTGCAGCGGGACTGCATACCAGCCAGGCGCCCGCGAAGTGCAGGCTGGGCCAGCCCGCCGCGCACGCGTGTGCAGCCGGGACTGCATACCAGCCAGGCGCCCGCGAAGTGCAGGCTGGGCCAGCCCGCCGCGCACGCGTGTGCAGCGGGACTGCATACCAGCCAGTCGCCCGCGAAGTGCAGGCTGGGCCAGCCCGCCGCGCACGCGTGTGCAGCGGGACTGCATACCAGCCAGGCGCCCGCGAAGTGCAGGCTGGGCCAGCCCGCCGCGCACGCGTGTGCAGCGGGACTGCATACCAGCCAGGCGCCCGCGAAGTGCAGGCTGGGCCAGCCCGCCGCGCACGCGTGTGCAGCGGGACTGCATATCAGCCAGGCGCCCGCGAAGTGCAGGCTGGGCCAGCCCGCCGCGCACGCGTGTGCAGCGGGACTGCATACCAGCCAGGCGCCCGCGAAGTGCAGGCTGGGCCAGCCCGCCGCGCACGCGTGTGCAGCGGGACTGCATATCAGCCAGGCGATCCCTCTTGGGAACAACGTGTCCCTCAGAATGCCCCACATGTAATGCGTGTAGCACGGCCTGTCACTGCACTACGTCGTGCACTGGTTTAAATACATCGCGCCGCCTTTTTGACGCTGCACTCACAGCGTTTCCATTCAGAGCAGTGACAGAAGTTAGTGTTGGAAGACTAGACGTGTGTGAGCGTTGTTCCTCCTCCCGTTCGACGTACGCCTTGCATAACAGGGTTCCTCTGCGGTGGCCTAGTGGTTGGAACTCCAACGTCCTGTCAGTAGGAAGAGGTGTGTGTGTGTGTGTGTGTGTGTGTGTGTGTGTGTGTGTGTGTGCGTGCGTGTGTGCGTGTGTGCGTGTGTGCGTGTGGTGGATGCGACCGACCCCATTAGGCGTTGCAGACCTGTGTCGGCACCGCAGGTGGTGGCGTTGCATCTTGGCGAGCAGGAGGCAGACAAGTTTTGCGCGGGGACTAGAGCCTCGCTCCCCGACGAACATGCTCTACATTCCGAGCTAAAAATCACGAAACGGCTCATTTTTCTTCTTTTTAATTCTTAAACAATTTCGCGTGTTGTGCGGTGCGGCCGCCACGCCCACGCTATGCCTGCAAGCCGTTATTACCGTCGCCATGCTTTTTTCTTCACTTTTTTTGTGTTTTTTTCATTTTTATGTTTTTGTTTTGCATTGTCCTGCAGCGCCATACTCCACCCTGTCACACCACCACTCCACCAACTTTAATATGTAAACTCGTGCTAAGGGGCTGATTACAGTCATATAGTGTGTGTGTGTGTGTGTGTGTGTCCGCGCGCGTGTGCGTGTGTGGCTGTGCGTGAGAGGGCGTCCAGAGCAAGCTATTATACATTACGTAATAACATGTTGAAAGACGCCTTGACTCCTTCAATAGCATATTTTTTTCTCCACCTCGCTTTGTTTTGTCTTTTTTTCGTAAGCAGCTTGCAACTTCAGAAGCTACGATCATCCCCTCAGCAAGACTAAAATCCACTTAACCTAACCTTTTGTCGTTTTTTTTTTTTACACAGGTGCCTCGAGGAATTTTTATCATGGTTTTGTCGGCAGTGTTGCAGCTCAAGCAATGCCCCCGCCCCTCGACGAGTCTTACACATCTACAATCCCCTAATTACGGAGCGACTCAATTTTTTCACCGCCGCCTCGTACAGAACTGCTTTGCGTGCCTCGCCGCGTTTAGGCGGCGGTGGCCGTGATGAAGGGGCTGGTCGTCCACCGCCTGCTTTGATGCCTGATATGACGTGTCGTGGTACCCATTGCTGCTGCCTTTGCCCCTCGCCTTAGTGCCTCGCTGTTTGTTGGCTTGTCAGCGAGGCTCACGGCTTCCGGGAACCAAACGTGAACCCTACTAACACCGACTTGTCGCTCGACAGTCGAAATAGTATCGGCAAGTCGATAGCCGATAACTAAATTTCGTTTGTTGAGCGACTGTCGACGCATCGTCGCGCGGTCGACATTTGGCGGCCGATGATTTCTCGTTGTCGCCATTCTATCGGTTGGCCGATAACGCGCTTCCGACAACGCTGCGATAGTCAGTCGATGATGACCGGCCGTTGTCGAGGAGTTATCGGGACCGATGTTGGTGCGATGCTGGAATTTCGAAAGTCGCGCTCCCGACAACGCAGCGATAACGACTCGATGGCGACTGACCGATGTCGAGAAGCTGTCGAACTCGATGTTGGCTCGACGGGGAAACTTTGAGGAAACTCCGATGGTCGTGCTCCCGGCAACGCTACGATAATGACTCGATGACGATCGGCCGTTGTCCGGGCGGTAAGTTCCTGAGCGCATTTGTGGCACGCCCGACGAAGCGCTAGGAAGGCGACGCGGCCGCCCCCGAGCAGTGAGGGGGTTGATTATCCTCTCTGCTCTAAGAGACGGAGGTACTAGGACGCTTCTCGGGGCCTTTGTGAGTGGTCCGCGGTGCGTCGGGCAAATGCAAGTGGGCTGCAGACTATCTCTGGTGAAGCCGGCCAGCTGAGCGCAAACCAGGAAAGTGAAGGAAACCTCACTAGCCGGCGCCAATAGGGTTCACACGCTCTCAAGACGCACAAAAATTCTAAGTCCCGATGTTGGCGTTGGTTGCCTTGGCGGGCCGCTCCGCACCCCCCTCCACCGCGCGCCGCAGCCGCGCGCTTCCCGCCTACCCCCACCCCCGCACGCAGCAGCTCGCTGCGGCCCGCCCGGGCCATGTGCTCGGAGCCGCGCGGCCTTCACCCCCAACAAGTCCGGTAGTCTCGGGGTAAGCGTCCGCGCTACGAAGCTACAGGCCCGGGGTTCAACTCCTCCCGGCCGCGGGCGCACAAGCGTCGTTCGGCGGGAAGGCGAGAATGGTCAGCATGTTAGAAAGGACAGATAGAAGGCACCTAACAAAAATCGGTTAAGGAAAACAATTTTTATCCCGCGATCTGCCGAAAATTTATCGACCACCGGATAGCGAGGTGATATCGCATTCTGATGTCGAGAAATCATCGGCGCCGATTGTCGTACGATCTCGGAAAGTGTGCCATTCCGATGATTTAAAGACGTCGGGACCGACGGTCGACCGACAATTTTAAGCCGAGGTGCCGGCAATCGATCGACAATTTTTCGACTGATCTGTGCTACTAGGGAACGGAGCCAAAATATGAGAGAGAGAGAGAGAGAGAGAGAGAGAGAGAGAGAGAGAGAGAGAGAGAGAGAGTGAGTGTGTCTGCGTGTGTGTGTGTGTGTGTGTGTGTGTGTGTAAGTGTCATACTTCTTCTCCAAACAGCCCGCCGTTTTGCCCTGTTTGACTGTGTCCTTTAGAAGGCGGGGCCCCGGGTCGTTGGGTAGGGGCCCGGGTATGGGATGGTTAAGGGAGGGGGGGGGGCAAACACAGAATAAGGCTTGGGGGCGTCACCCAGGGGCGGAACAGGAAGGAGCCAGTCCTGGATCCAGTTGTTTAATTGTGTGCCTCCGTGCAGCGGCGGGGCGGCGGCCATCCCTTCGGTCTGGCCAGCGGGCAAGGCTTGCAAGCTGTGAGCCCTAATGAGGGGAATCTGGAGGGAGAGGACAGAAGGAGAGAGAGAGAAAGGGGGGGGGGGGGGCAGACGCAGCCCGTCATAGGGAGCGGAACAATGCCGGGTCCAACACCTCCTTAGAGTTGTCGCCGGGAGTCGGCTGGGACAGAGTTTTGTTTCGATGAAGTCGTCAATGTTGGCCATTCCGTTTGTCCTATGGCGCGTCTCTCCAGGTTTCGCTTCTAATGGGAGACCTCCATTTTTTTTATTTTTTTTTTTTAAATTTTTATTTTGGACTATCCCTGCTTTCTCCCCATAAAGGCCGAGGAAGGGGTGTGCAGTTCCAATTTTTATTTTATTTTATTAATTTCCCTTTTGAAAGTTCTGGATAATCTCCCGGCTTCTTCCATCAGTTCCATCGTGACTGCAAAGTCAGAGTGCTGTCACCCAGCCGATAAACAGGGGAAACAGCAAAACAAAACGAATATGAAAAGACTTACGTGTGCAGAAGGGCCGCTCGTCACTCTTGTCCTCGCAGTCGTCGCGGCCGTCGCACACCTTGTCCAGCGAGATGCACTGGCCCGTGTCGCAGAGGAACTCCGACTGGCGGCACGCCCCCGCCGCCATGCCGACGCCGAGGCCCCCGCCGGGGCCCGGGCCCGCCCCCAGCAGGAGCAGCAGGGGGGCCAGCAGCAGCGCGCACAGCGCCATGGCCTGTAACAGCGCGATGGAGAGTCAGCGCCATGGAGAGTCAGCGCCATGGAGAGTCAGCGCGATGGAGAGTCAGCGCGATAGACAGTCAGCGCGATAGAGACAGCGCGATAGAGAGTCAGCGCGATGGAGAGTCAGCGCCATGGAGAGTCAGCGCCGTGGAGAGTCAGCGCCATGGAGAGTCAGCGCCATGGAGAGTCAGCGCGATGGAGAGTCAGCGCGATGGAGAGTCAGCGCCGTGGAGAGTCAGCGCCATGGAGATTCAGCGCCATGGAGAGTCAGCGCGATGGAGAGTCAGCGCGATGGAGAGTCAGCGCGATGGAGAGTCAGCGCGATGGAGAGTCAGCGCGATGGAGAGTCGGCGCGATGGAGAGTCAGCGCGATGGAGAGTCAAAGCGATGGAGAGTCAGCGCGATGGAGAGTCAGCTCCATAGAGAGTCAGCGCGATGGAGAGTCAGCGCGATGGAGAGTCAGCGCGATGGAGAGTCAGCTCCATGGACAGTCAGCGCCATGGAGAGTCAGCGCCGTGGAGATGCAGCGCCATGGAGAGTCAGCGCCGTGGCGGACAACAAGGTTCCGCACCCCGAGCCGTGCAGCATGCGGCCAAAATTCTAAACGCGTTTCGAACGTGTGACCCCACCAATGGATTGCTCCCCGAACGAGGCATCCATTGGTGGGGTCACACGTTCGATTCGAGTCCCATTTAACGACTCTGGAGCTCAAAACGCGTCTAGAATTTTGGCCGCCGGCGCCGGTCTTCTGACCCACTGTTCCGTGGTGGCTGAGGTGGGGGGGCAGTTCAGCGCCCTGAGGGTGGGCAACAAGCATGACATTCCATACCTGTAAGTACCCTGCTATCCAACGAATGTGACGTCATAGTTCGCTGTGTACACTCTTGAAGTAATCGAGCGACACATGTCCACCCTAATTCGGTCGAAGTGTTTACTGCGCTCGCGCCCCGCCTCCACCCCGCCTGCGCTACGCTTGCGCCACGCTTGCGTAGGCGGCAGCAGGAAATTGGATGAAAGGCGAGCGTTTTAATATTCATGAGTCGCTTTGGGATCTGAGTGCGAGTGCCGCTCACCTAGGCGCCCCAGCACCCTCGCAGTGTGGGGTCAAGGTGGTCAGGGCCGCTGTGAAATCACGCTCCGTTAGTCCCAGCGGTGGAAACGAAGTCCAAAAAAAGGACAACTTGAAAAAATATTTCAAGCATTATTATCGTTATGGGTACCTTCTGTGTCCCCGTGAGGAGGCATCGCCACCACCAAAGGGGCGCGAACGTCCTCGACAGTGATGTCATTAACTCGGAGGACTTTGAAACATTTTTGTCAGAGTATGTCGCCTCGTCAGGCTGCCGGGACACAAGCGTCTCGTTGCGTCCCGCCGGTCTAATCTCATTTTCGACTTCAAAGCAGACGGCGAGGGCTTTGACGCTTTCCAAACGGAAGAAAATGAGGACAAGAGTACCGTATAATTCTCCGCTTTTTTTCTGCTCGCTTTCTCACTTTTTATCGTCGTTATTTGGAAGCTCCCCGCTAGGTGAGTTTTATCAAGTGCACTGAGACGATTCTCAGCTTTGTCGTCTCAATCACGTGGTTCGCCTTCTGGAAACGTTTTTCTGTTTTTTTTGTTTCCGAAGTTGAAATCAATCCAGCAAAAAACCGTCGCAGCTTCAGCGTCGGCTCAGTGCCTCCCCCCCCCCATATCTCTCTCTCTCTCTCTCTCTCTCTCTCTCTCTCTCTCTCTCTCTCTCTCTCTCTCTCTCTCTCTCTCTCTCTCTCTCTCTCTCTCTCTCTCTCTCTCTCTCTCTCACACACGCACACACACACAAACACACACACAAACACACACACACACACACACAAACACACACACAAACACACAAGCGCGTGCGGTGCACTCCACTGATGCATCCGCTGCACCGAAAGCAAGGCACGCAAAGACAATCGATCCTCATGACATGCGAGGCGGGCAGAGCAACCAGAAGAAGGGAGACGGAGAGAGAAAATTCGGGGCGAAGAGAAAGGGAGGCAGCAGGGCAGCGACAACCTGGCTCTCTTCTTGACAGTCGAGAGGCAATCTTGACAAGCCAGCGGCGCCGCGTCCTTCCCTGACCTACTTGCTTTTCTCCTCTCTCTCTCTCTCTCTTTCTCTCTCTCTCTCTCTCTCTCTCTCTCTCTCTCTCTCTCCAACTCTCCCCCCCCCCACGCTTGTGTGACAAAGGGTGGGCAGATGCACCTTGAAAAAATTACTCACAATTTTAGAATTTACAAAGTTATTTTGAGGACATGAAATGCCAGCGTCGAGAATAGCGAAAACGGCAAGTTTGTGCGAGACAGCGCGATCGAGTGCAGAGCAGAGTGCAGTAAACTGCGGCGGCGGTCCGGGAAGACAAATATGAGCGTAAACAATGGCCTGGCATTAAGCCATGCAATAAAAAAATAACGCAAAGGGCGAGAGGGATGAGAGAAATAACGAAGAAAGAAAAAAAAACAACAAAACGGCAGCAGCAACAGAAAAAGTACAACTGGCAGCTGAAGACGTGGCTTCCGCCAGCAGGATGGAGGCGGCCGCGGTGGGAGGGGTGGGAAAAAAAGAGAGAGATACTACCGGTGGAGAGAAAAGTGATGTGAACCAAGCTTCATCACACAAGATTAGTGCTGTCTTTCTTTGGCCGTTTTCTTCGTGTTCCGGGCATGTCCGCCGTCCCGCGTCGTGATTGCGGCGTCGCAACAAATACGCTTTATATTTTGGATTCGAGACGCGGAGGCGGAGTGGGGGGGGGGGGAAGCGCAGGCAGCGAGTGACCGCGTTGCACCGCCTTGGGGGGGCTGTAAAACGCAACAACGGGAAATTATACGGCGCGGCTGTCTCCTCAGTCTAACTGCTGGCTATCAAGACGCGGCCCCTAGTCTCTTTTGTGCCGGCCACCTAACCTAACCACCGCCTGCACTGCATGATCACCCCTTTAAACCGTCCTTAGGGGCAGACTCGACCCCTTATCGTCCCACTCCCTCTTTTTACTTGCGTTGACTTGCACGAGGAAGACGCATTTTTTCCTGCATGTTGACCGTTCTCAAGTGCCTCGCTCAAGAAATCCGCCGTTCCGCAAACTTGATTGCCTTGATTGCGCAAAATGGTTGGCCAATCTACCCACCAATCCGGAGCTAGACCATCGCGGTGAACGTTCACGAACGCTATCCCGATGTAAATTAATCAAGCCAAGGGAACGAAAGCGTCAGGCGAGCGGACAGGGGGACCGGCGGACGGACAGACGGACCGACGGACGGAAGGCGGCCCACAGTGCGGGTGAGTTTTAATGTCATTCACCACGGCCGCGACTAAAATCGAACAGTTTGATCGTTCCTCGAATTAAGGGCTTTGGATGCCGCCGGTGAGGCGGGTGCAGCCCAACTGGCTAACTCGATCAGAGAGCAGCACGAAACCGGAACGGGGGACGCCGCCGCCGCTGCTGCCCTCTAGTGGCCGCCACTCCGACTGGGGCTGCAACTTTGTTTCAAGAGCGGTGGCTCGCCTCAGCGGAACAGTGCACACCCAGGGCGGCCAACTTCACACCTCAGCGCCGCAGCGGAGGACGATGACTCACCTGCGTCTAAACCACGTGGCCAGGCTCTGCTGGCCTCCTTGGTAGGGACGGGCGATTTCAACATTTCACTATCGCGATTGCGATTTCTCATATATCGCGACTTCTTGCGATAAATCGCAAAATCCCAATATCGCAAGAAAATAGCAAAAAATCTCAGAGTCGCAAAAAATCATTTCCCCGGTATGGTCGTCAAAGAGATGCAGCGGACACAATATTGTTCATGCTCGGTGCGATTTTTGCGATTTTTAGCGATAATGCGATTTTGCGATTAATCGCAGCGGTCTAAAACACAAACTCGCATCGCGATTTTTAGAAAAAATCGTATCGCACCTGCGATTAATTGCAAAATCGCCCGTCCCTACTTGAGACGCTCTCCTCAACAACCCTCACCACGTAAGGTATCGATAGACCATGTCAGTGAGCTCACTCAGTGCTCAAAACTTTGTGAAAATTTCGAAAAGCAACGAAATTTTTACGGAAACCTTTACTTTTAAATTTCCAATCCAAATCACGTACGTAATAACGTAATCAGACGTACGTTGCGATCGAGTATTTGTTGAAGCGTGCTCATTCACACTTGCAATCAACTCAACGGTCGACCGTCAGGCACTACACCCAGAGAAATGAATTCTAGATTCTTGATCCTTTCAAGAAATATTTCTTGATTCAAGACTTTTTTACTTGAGCCAAGAATTTTTTTTCTTGAGCCAAGAATTTTTTTCTTGAATCAAGAAACATTTCTTGAAAGGATCAAGAATCTAGAATTCATTTCTCTGGGTGTACGGCGGTGCTTTGCAAGCAGTTTATCTCCTTTTCAGAATCCAGCCAAAGCCGCTCCCAGTTTTCCGCGTGGAATCAAATACAACTTGTAGTGTTTGGCGGGTCCACATCAATCGTGCATAGTGTGCTCAGATCGCGCGTGAGCGTGTGTGCGTGTATCGCAGCTGCTCACGCGGGCGTGTTTGAGTGAACGTATTTGTAGAAGTTAGTGTGCGTGCGCGCGTGCATGCGTGTGGTGTGTTCACGCGTCCGTCTAGTTGGCAGTATTGGTAATGAAACTTCACGCGCCAACGTCAAATACTCTTGCGAAGCCGTAAACTAAACACCTCACCCATTCGGATTTAGACCCCCGCTCTTTCACTCGCACGCACCCACTCAATATCTCTCTCTCTCTCTCTCTCTCTCTCTCTCTCTCTCTCTCTCTCTCTCTCTCTCTCTCTCTCTCTCTCTCTCTCTCTCTCTCTCTCTCCCTCTCTCTCTCTCTCTCTCTCTCTCTCTCTCTCTCTCTCTCTCTCTCTCTCTCTCTCTCTCTCTCTCTCTCTCTCTCTCTCTCTCTCTCTCTCTCTCTCTCTCTGCCCTTTGCGGTGCAGGCATGCAGTGCTTGCGGTATGCGCGGCCGGACTGGCGTACTTCCGCCCCGGCTCGGCTCCGCCTTGGCCCATCCAGCACGGCCCCGGCTCGGCTCGATCCACGCAAGCACTCGGCTCGGCTAGGCGGAAGTGAATTGGAGCCAGGACTGGAACGCAGGGAGTTCAGGTTCGCCAGCAGGAGAAATGGGGCAGCCATCCGAGACGAGTGCTCGAACCCTCTGGTCTTCCCTTGTGCTTCTCCTCCGCTACAAGAGGGTGACTATCCAGAGGGGACAAGATGTCGGGATGCTCGGTCTCGAACCCAGCACCAACGTGCCCGTCCGTCCGTCCGTTCGGGTTGCCAGAGCCAGGCCACACCAGGTGATCGTCCCGCTGTGTCTGCTAATTGCGTCTGCATCTGTGCAGCGACCGACCCGAGAGCCCATTGCCGCAGCAATCCCGGGGGACGCTGGCGGCGCCACAGTCCCAGAGCCTGTTGCGCAAAAACGGTCACGCACTTTCGTCATCCCGCTACGCCAGCGCCGCACGGTGGGCCAGAAGGCCGTTGAGGCGGCCAAAACTCTAGACGCGTTTTGAGCTCCAGAGTCGCTAAATGGGACTCGAACTGAACGTGTGACCCCGCCAATGCATTGCTCTCCGATCGAGGAACCCACTGGTGGGGCCACACGTTCGGTTCGAGTCATCTTCAGCGACGCTGGAGCCTAAAACGCGTCTAGACCTTTGGTCCGTCTGCGCCGCTCGTCTGGCCCACTGAGCGGCGCTAGCTCCGCCCGCGCGCTTGCCGAAGCACCATGCGCGCCAACTTTGGCCCCGCACAGTTGGTAATACTCATGCAGAGGGTCAAAACGGGCGGGAGCGTCAAATGGCGCGGCTAATAGAGGCATTGTGGCGCCACTGTCGGCGGGCAAAAAGCGGCGGCGGTTGCAAGGCCTGCCAACGTAAGCACTTAATTGCCTAATGAGAGACCAGGGCCGGCCGCCATAACAACGCCAAGCCCTCAGTCTCTGTGTGTTCGTGTGTGTGTGTGTGTGTGTTGGTTGGTTTGGGTGGCAGCTTCTGTATGTGTGCGTATGCGCAATAGCCTCTGAGAAATTGTGTGTGTGTGTGTGTGTTTGTCTGTTGGTGTGGGTGTCGCCCCCCCCCCCTCTCTCTCTCTCTCTCTCTCTCTCTCTCTCTCTCTCTCTCTCTCTCTCTCTCTCTCTCTGCCACCTCCAGTAGTGCTATATACACAAGGACAGTGTAGAGGCAATGGTGTGCGACATGTTTCGCTCGGAATGAAGCGGAAGCGACCAGGCCATTCCACAAATGAGACGCGCGCAGCGACTTTTATTTCCACCGTGTGTGTGTGTGTGTGTGAGTGTGTGTGTGTGTGTGTGTGTGAGTGTGCGCGCTTTCTAGTCCTTTTTCGGCTAGTTCGCGTCGTCTTCTGATGCATGAACTTTTTTTGTGCCTCGTCAGGGAATGTCCCACAAAGGCTCGCACCTCACTCTAGTGAGGTGTCATTTTTGCCTGGGCTCGACTTACCGAGCGAAAGGCGGCGCACAGTGCGACGCCATCGGCAGCGCACCTTGGGTCCGGATCATCCCCGCCACTTACGAGCGGTAAGTGAATGTAAGGGGCGGAGACGAAAATAAGCCGGCCAGTCGATGGGGATAACGCTTCGGCCTCGGCCGTTCCGTTGCGAGGCCCGGCCGCGTCCGAGGCCCTTAGAAGGGATGACGAGCAGAGGGCTGCCTGGCCGTGGCCGAGGCCGGGCCTCCTTCGCCGTGATTTGAATAATCGATTGGACTGGTGCGCGAAGGAGAATAGGGAGCGAGGCCTCTGCTGTGGTTACAGCCGCCGAAGGGAGGGGTCCACGGCAGGCCTTGCCATAAACCTGCCCACCGGTATGAGAAATGCAGAGCCCGCCTTGCGGAATCGAGGCCTGCCAGGGCCGAGGCCCGCCGTGCGGCACCGGTGAAAAAATGATGAGGCACACCGGCCCAGATATTTCACCGCACCGCCGCCGCCGCCTTTTTCGGCGCGGCTCTTGACACGGCCTTGGCCACCGTGACGCCGAGGCCGAGGCCGGGGGACGCGACGCCGGCGGCGGTGGGACGACCTCCTCACTCGAGGAAACGAGCCTGTTAAGGGAAACGGCCCCGGCCCCGCCTCAGCCGCCTCCGCCGGATGCGAGCAATTAGAAACGAGGTCCACGGCCGTATGCCCTGCGCGGCAAAGGGCTCCTGGATTTCCAGGTAGCCTGCAGGGAAGACGATTTCCAGCGAGTTCCTCGCCTAACCGTCACGGCGGCGCACAGTGGAACAGCCAGAAGACCGTGTTGAGGTGGCCAAAATTCTTGACGCGTTATCAGCTCTAGAGTCGCTAAAAGGGACTCGAATCGAACGTGTGACCCCACCAATGGATTCCTCGTTTGGAGAGCAATCCATTGGTGGGGTCACACGTTCGACTCAAGTCCCATTTTGCGACTCTGGAGCTCAAACCGTGTCCGGGATTTTGGCCGCCCCAACGGTCTTCTGACCCACTGTGCGGCGGCCTGCTCCTGCCGCCGGTCTTTCTTCCGGCCTATGCACGCGCCGCCAGCCCCGCGCCGCCAAGTTTGAGCCGCTGCTACTTCCTGCGAGAATTAATCCGCCTGGCCCGCCCGACGTTTGTTTTCGCGAGAAAATTAATTTCTTTGAATTCCCATTATAGAACTGCTGCAATAGCAGACGGCAGGAACGAAGGCGGCGGCGCTCCCTCTGTTCCCGGTCGGCCCTTGTTACACCGTGAAAAATAAAGATCACCCAACATGGCACTTTTAACATTTACCTTTTCGCCCGTTCTTTTGACTCGTACTTCGGCTGGTTACTCGCAGTCACACGTGTAGTACACTCCCATTAGATGTGCGCCAGTGAAGAAGACTGTCGCGGGAGTGAACTGCCAGGGATACTTTGCTCAGGGTGCACGAAGCTCACGTTGGACGTCCGACCTTGCAGTGTATTTGGCTAACTCCGTTTGTTTCAGGGAGGTGAGAATAAGCGGCGTGTCGCTGAGGCAGCGAGCTGCCAGGCAATCCGCCGGGTGATGCTCCTGCTCCGTAACTGCCGACAACTTGGCGTTCGCTTCGCCGCTCCGCTTCGACACGTGTTTCGCGCCTAAGTTGGCCGTTTACTGCCGGCGAGCCGGCGCACAGTGGGCCTATGGCGGGCGGCAGAGAGGCCGGGAGGCCAAAACACGCCTCCGAGACTCATACGCACACAGTGTGGCGCGTCGCGCCACGAGTCTTCTTCACCCCCGACTTCCATCGAGAGGAGTTGTACAGTGAGCTACACGCGCCAAGTGGGGCCCCCGTCGTGGTGTGGCCCGCCTTGTACTTTTAAAGCAGCGGCGGGGTGCGGCGCGGACATGTCTTGTCGACTCACAACTCCTTTCCCCTGAACACAGCAGCTCGCCAACGCAGCCAGAAATCATGCCAAGGAGCAGTCGTAAGAAAATTATGTGCAGTGAAGGGCCGAGCGCGCTGTCTGGTCAATGCTAACGTGTTCCTGCTGTCAGGTGTAGGGAGAGACGTGAGTGTGGGTGTGTGTGTGCGTGTGTTTGTTTGTTTGCATGTGTTCGTTTGGAGGAGGGGTCAGCATGTCAAGACCACAGCAGCTCGTTAATTTTAGAGCAGTCGAACAGTTCGGAGTCTGAGGCGCTCTCCGACAAAGGCACGACTCATCACCGCATTCCCACGGAGCAGCCTGACATACACACACACACACACACACCCACCACTGGAACACGCACGCTTCCCCAAGAAGAGGCACCCCAAACTTTTATCCGCTAAAACCGCGCCAACGCCAAATGCGGCCGGTGGTTTCTCAGCAAGCATGCACGCCTTTGGCACTGTGCGCCTACACTGTGCGCCTGGCACAGCCGCCCGCCGCCTTGTCTCATTATTCTTCTCGCCTTCTTCCCTCATTGCCACCATCCGGTGCTCCCTCTCTGGCTGCAGCGCGCTTGGTACGGCCGTTTGATGTGGTTCGTCTAACCGTGAATGAACAACAACGCCCCGGACCCGCCCGGACCGGCCGGCAGGGACGGGACGAGCCAAGTCCGAGTCGGCCGAGGAGAGACCCCCTTCTCATGTTTCTCCTCTCCTCCCCAACAAACACGCACACGCTCTCTCTCTCTCTCTCTCTCTCTCTCTCTCTCTCTCTCTCTCTCTCTCTCTCTCTCTCTCTCGTTCTCTCGTTCTCTCTCTCTCTCGTTCTCTCGTTCTCTCTCTCTCTCTCTCTCTCTCTCTCTCTCTCTCTCTCTCTCTCTCTCTCTCTCTCTCTCTCTCTCTCTCTCTCTCTCTCTCTCTCACACACACACACACACACACACACACACACACACACATCTGTGGCCTAGCTTTAGCGCATGGCGCAAAAGAACGCAGCCAAAAGGCCGAAAAAAAATAAAAATAAGCAGCGTGTAATAAACGAAGAACCTTATGAGGGCCGTCGTCAGGCTCACTCACGGTGCGGTGGGCACCTGCAGCAGCGGGGAAAAGCTCCGCCAGCAGAAGGGTGGGGGGGGGGGAGGGAGGGGAGGGAGGGGAGGGGCATAATGTGCCGCACAGTGGGCCGCCCTGAGCTGAGCGATACGAACTAGAGAATACGGACCGGACACCACAAGCTGAGACCAGGGTGGGCTCAGCGTCCAGCAGGCACCCTCACATGCATTCCCCCAGTCTGTGTGTGTGTGTGTGTGTGTGTCTGTCTGTCTCACTCACACACAACGCATGCACGTACGTACTTTTTCCCCTTTCCAAGCTCCACGGTCAAGCTTTGGGCTATCTTTTACCCACCCTCCCACTCGGACCATACTCACCATATCCCTCGGCCTTCCGCGCCAGACACCCACCCCTTGTATGCAGTGTGGCTTATCCTGACCGAGGCAGCTGACCCCCCCCCCCCCCCTCCCCCACCAACTCAACTCACTACACGCTACGCTGCCAAATGCGGCAGGCCGCCGCCAACCGCCCCAGTGCAGCGCCCCACAGTGGGCCAGAGAACCGCGGTCCTCTGGCCCACTGTGCGCCCTCAGCGCACTGGCGCCACCGCCAGCGCGGGCTGGCCGACGACTGGACTGTAAGAAAATTAATTTACCTCCGGTCCCAGCAGGTGGACCGAATAAAAACAATGCGGAATCTACACCGAAAAAAACAACAACAAGAAGAAAATAAAATGCGCGTGCGGGGGCGGCGGGGGCGTCGCGGGCAGTAAAAAAAGGGGGCGTAAAAAGGGCGGCGTGCGGTATGGCGGCGGTCGGGGAACTGGGACACGAAAATACGGACGGTGGCCAAACCGCAGCAAGGCACGGCACGGGCTGGCCGCCGCCAAACGTCCGGAACGACAACAACAACAACAACAACAAAAACAACAACAACAAAAAGTGCCCACTATACGGCGTATTAACTCACGGGCTCGAGTGGCAAGACAAACACACTTTAATTCCTGTTTGTCCTTACAAGGATATTGCTCCCCGCAGGACCACGACGCTGGGCACGGTGGCCCTGCCCCGTGGCCAGCAACAACAACAAGTCCCCGCAGTGTAAGAGAGCGGCCAAAGTCCGCTAGAATTAGAAGAAAAGGGTTGAACGCGGCCGCCCCTTTGGTGGGACGGGAAATTATTTTTCGTTTGAATAGAATGACGGCAGGCCCAGCGGCAGCGGCGACCGTGCCTCCGGATTAAACTCAAATTTGGGTCGAGTTTGTCTGGAAAGCACCCCGGTCCGTCCCATTTTTTCAGGGGGCCCTCGTAACGTGGTCACTAAACTTCTAATTTAAACTGTGCCAGAGAAGAAATAGTCCTATTTTCCTGGCATGCTGCAGTGCTTTTGCAAAAATGCCCCATGCACCCCGCTGGCCCAGACAGACAACCGTCTTCACTCACAAATCGCAACGAAGTTCGAATTGATGTGACTCTGAGCGGTCCTCCATAGCAAAGAAACAAAATAACGAGGGAAAAAAAAACACTCTCCAATCATCCTCATTGGAGCGGGGAGTGGCACGCCACCTTATTACAGCGAGCAATCAACCTCCTCGACATTTCTAGAACTCCTCAAGTCTCATCGGAAGTTGGACACAAGAGAAAGAGTATCCCAGAAAGGCCAAAATCGATATCTCATCACGATGGCATAATTATGGGCCGTCCTACTCCTTCCTTCCTTCACTCAACGCCTTGCAGCGACCTCGCAAAATAAAACAACGAAACAAAAACACCAACCTCATTGCAGCCACACAATCGCCCAAAGCGGACAAATTAGATTAATTATTAATTAAAATCTGAATATGCAGCTCGTGCTTCTTTCCACTCCATTTTCCCACAGCCACGACCACGACACAATAAAACCGCGAAAGATTTTCCCGCCGAAACGAAAATGGCCGAACTGCTTCTCGTTTTATTTGTGGCTTTTTGGCCAACTACAGGGTTGGCCTCTACCGGTGTACCTGTCGGACCGGCTGACCCGCGAGTCCCAGCTGGAACAGGTGTTACAGTATAGTCACGTTGCGTGAATTATTACCAGTGAGTGCGAGAAAGAGAGAGACAGACATAGCGTGGGAAAGGGGCGGGGGCAGGTCGTATACCTTAGCCCGGACCGGTGGGTGGGGGGCAGGGAGGGGGGAATCTTGGTAACACGGTGCACCTGGGGTGCTGCTCAATAGAGCCTCCTACCGCCCCTCCCCCCGCCCTCTCCCCACCGCATACACGCGCGGTTTCCGCGGCCAAGCACAGCTGTTGGTGGTCGGCGCAGGCCCCTTGTCCTACAACCCCAACCCCTGTAGCCACTGGAGTCGGGCGGGGCCGAGCCGGGCAGTGAGGGGCGGCAAGAGACAACTGACCCTGACTGCTGGACGGAGAAGAGGGTTGCGGCCCCCGTCCTGAAGGGGACGCGCGCCCGCACATACACATACACACACACACACACACACACACACACACACACACACACACACACACACACGCACACGCCCAAAGCGCGATGCTAGCGCTGCAGTGACCGAGGCGGCGACCACCTGCGACTGAAGCTGTGGCCGCAAGACTCGGCTTTGTACACTCCATGGGGACCGCACGACCAGCGCTGCCGCGCTGACGCGCAATCACGGCACCGCGGCGACGCGCAGTGGGCCGGAAGACCCGTGGATGGATGCAGTCCAAATCCCGGGCGGGTTCTGAGCTGTGTGACGGGGCACTGCTAAAAGACTAATTTTAAAAAAATAATTTAAAAAGGAACTCTACACCCCCTCCCCAGTCTTAATGGGGAGGCCTCCTGCTTATTTCGGTGTTCGGGATGGGAACCGGTGCTATCAGGTTACTGGGGTTAATCCCGTCGGCGACTTCGATATCGTACGCCGGGGGACCCAGTAGGACCCGAGCCGCTCCCCACGGCCCAACATGGGCAGAGTAGAGTAAGGCAGAGACGATAGAGAGACAGAGAAAGAAAGAAAGAGAGAGTAGTTTTGGGAGCTTTTGTTTGCGCGGGGTGTTCTGTACCCACAGTGGTACACCCGCTGTCCGGCGCTCCCAGACTCTAACATGCAGTCAGTGGGCCAGCTTCAAAGGACTTATCAACTCCATCCGACGAATCGGAATGGACCCACTCGCGACCAATTTCGAGTGGCTGGCTCGATCGGGGATCGAACCAGTGCCGAGGCCAATTAATCCGCCGAAGCGGACTGCTTCTTAGACACCCAGGTGTAGTGGCCTGGCATAGACGACCTAGACCACTACACCACCTGACTTGCACGTCTTCCGAGTGTTGGACGACGGGTTTGAGTCTCAGTGGGAGGAAGCCAGTCGAAAAATGAAAGGAATTATTGGGACTCGATCCCCGAACTTCACTGTCGGGGTCAAACGCCTTTACTCTCAGCCACCACGACTCATGGCAAGCGCCGATTGAAGCGGGCTCTTGACGTGACAATGAGCAGCGGTCAGAGAAAAAAGTGGCGAAGTAATAAGATTTCAACCGCCGATCCTCGTACCCAGCCACCACGGTACATGATGGGCACCGCGCATTGCTGTGGGTTTGAAGAACACTGGGGGAGGCAGTGAAAAATAATAAATGTTGAAAGTTGAACCTGAGACTCGGGGGTCGGGTGCAGATGCCTCTGCGATGTTGGTCTCAACTGGCCCCCTGGGTCAGACAGTTGGAAAAAGATGAGGAGCGTGGGGATTTGATCGCCCGCTCCCACTGATGAGAACCTGTACCTCAAACATCTCGGCCCTCACAGTAGATATAGGAACACGGCTCGCATCAGCTTTGTTGGCCATAAGATAGATCCGAAGCCTCTACATGCGTTTCTCGGCTAACAACCCAGATGATGTGAGCCGTGGTCCACGGTCCAAGGTTCAACTTTCAACATTTTTTTTTTCACTGACCCCGGTGTGCTTCAAACCCTCGGCAACGCACAGTTACCATCATGCGCCGTGGTGGAAAGAGGTTGGTATCGCGTTGGTATCCCAGTATGAAGGTCGGTGGGTTGTAATAGTTGTGAGTCACAACTATTTTCTCAGACCGCTGGTCATTGACGCGTCAAGAAACCCGCTTCAATCGGCAGCCAACGTGAACCGTGGTGGCTGAGATTGGAAAGACATCTGACTCCTACTGTTAGGTTCGGGGATCGAACCCCAATAATTGTTTTCTGCTTTCGACTGGCTTTTTACATAATCTAAAATTATTTTTTTTGCCTCTCTGGTCCTCGCAAGGACCGTAAGGCGACTGTCTCCTTACCCCGCCGGCTGCCAAACAGCGACTGGTTACGTGACGGCGACGACAAAGACGGCGATAACAAGGCGTCATCCGCTGCACATTCAGCAGGTACTGCTCGTTACGGGGCCCTCTCTCTCTCTGTCTCTCTTTCTCTCTCTCCTCTCCTCTCTCTCTCTCTCTCTCTCTCTCTCTCTCTCTCTCTCTCTCTCTCTTTCTCGATCCGCGGCCGGATTTGGCTTGGAGTAAAGGGGGGGGGGCTAGGGGGGGGGCTAGGGGGAGGGGCCCTGAGCCGTGCGACACTGCCACACGCACGGACCCGCAGACAAACGGAAAAGGAGCAATGTTTTCAAATAAGCCGCGACCAAAACTTCTGCGGCTGTCTTCGTGTGGAGTGTCACGACGGTGGGGAGAGACGTCACACACTCACACACACACTGTATAGTGCCAAAAAGTGGCCAGGAGTCATGACCCCCGAACCTCCTCCCCCCCCCCCTTTTCGCGTACGCCAAGACAGACACAAACACACGCACATATACATACGTCGCTCACATACCTGACCACGCATAATGTACCAACAACTCATACCCAAGTTGCGCAGCAGAGATGGTGTCTGACGCTCTCTGTGTGTGTGTGTGTGTGTGTGTGTATTCGTGTGTGTGTGTGTGAGAGAGAGAGGAGATGGTGTGTATTGTCGCTGCATGCGGCGCTAGCTCCGCATTCTCGCGACATGCCATTCCGTCCCAGGACAATGTGTCGATCCACGCGCGCGCCTATGCCCGGTATGGCCAATAACGCCCCTTGTGGCTGTTTTTGTTGTTGGCAGACGCGTGGTCCCGGAAGTAGAGGCGGCTCGTTAAGGCCGCGCACAGTGGGCCAGAAGACCGTGCAGGCAGACAAAACTATAGATGCCTTTTGAGCTCCAGGGTCGCTGAACAGGACTCGAATGGAACGTGTGACCCCACCAATGGAATGCCCGCGAAACGAGGAATCCATTGGTGGGGTCACAACGTTCGATTCGAGTCCCATTAAGCGACTGTGGAGCTCGAAACGCGTCTAGAGTTTTGGCCGCGGTCTTCTGGCCCACTGTGGCTCGCACGCCGGCCAATTACAAGCGGGTGAGGGGGAAAAGGCGGGGGGGGGGGGGAGACAGAGAACAGTACAACTTTTTTTTATTTTTGGCCTCGTTTGACAAAGTGGGCCCGACACGACGAGTGTACAACAGTGACGGCGGCGCACACTCCTCGCGCTCGGCGCGTTGGTTCGGAAGAGCAGCGCTGCTAATCCGCATTCTCTCCGACTTCACCTCCTCAGACACCCTACGACGGAGCGTTGACCCGGCGCAGAGGGTGGAGGGGGGAGGGGGGGGGAAGCACGCGAAAACCCTCGGTGCCAATCAGGCCGAAAGAGGGGCAGACAAACGAAGCGAGTGGAGTGAAGTGTCAATAGAGGGACGATGATAGTGCCCAAGACCAGGTGCCGAAGGCATTGAGTGAAAGGCGGCGCGAAAACAAAGCCGCGCGCTTTCCATCAGCACCGTGCACGGAAAAAAATTATTTCGCTATATTAGCGAACATCTGTTTGCTAGAGGAAAATTTGCTGGAATGACAAACAATTTCGCTATTTCAGTGCATATAGGACGCCGATGTAGCGAACTTCCACTTGCTGTTCTACCGATAATTTATTACTTATTGTCCAACGAACATTTTTGCTGGAGAAGCGAACAATGTGCGCTAACTTTTGAATGCTGTTCGAGCGATTACCTTTTCATTGCCATCCAACGAACATTTCTGCTGGACAAGCGAACAATATTCGCTACATTGGTGCTCTGTGTGTTCTCTAGATACCAAGGCTTTCTAAGCCAAGAGAAGACCTCTGGCCTCTTCTCCTCGGGTCGCTTAGTGGTCTCGTGGCAAAGCCTTTGAGTGCTAACAAAGAGTTCGAGGGTTCGATCCCGGCCAGAATTGGGCAAGGTTTACCATTAGTACCCTGATTACGAGATCGCCGACATTCCAGATCATCGGCCGATTGTCTTTTTAAAAGTTGCCAACAAACTTTCGGTCATTACGTCAGCGAAAAGTGTTCGCTAATGTAGCGAACATCCTGGCAGCAAACCCAATTTCGCTGGTTTTTTTTTTAAGGAGATTTATATGGCTGATTTAGCTCATATTTGTCGTTCCATCAGTCAAAAATGTGCGCTAGAGTAGCGAATTTTCAGTAGCGAACAAAAGTTAGCCCGCTCAGCGAACAAATTCTTAGGTTCGAAAATAGTCATCAAAAATTCGCTATTTTAGCAAACATTTCGCTGAAACAGCGATTTTATTTTTTTCCGTGTGCGCCGTCAGCGTCTGAAAGCGGGAAATGGAGGGGGGGGGACAGGAGAGAACGGGGAAAGACTCGCCGATTCTGCACCCATGACGGCGCCGTCGCCCGCGCTGCTGCGCTCGCCTCGCCGGGGAATCAAGAACCACCGCGGAACACACGACACAGCCAGACGTCAGGAACGCGATCAAAGTGCAGGCGGTGCCAGCGGACCCGGGCGGGACGCACCGGGTACCCGATGCCGGCCTCACAGGTAGAAAAAAAGTACGGAAAAAGTACGGAACCTGTCTGGTCAACAATTTGCCTGGACCGTCCGTACTTGCCAAATACGGAACTTTCTGTACTTTTTTTCCGTAACCCGTTTACATGAGCTTACATGGAACAGGTACGGACGTTCCGTACTTACGTCCGTACTTCCGTACTATATTCTTCTGCACATTTTCCGTACAAAAACACAGAAATTTTCACAGTGCTCCGCCGGCGGGGCCAGAGCAGGGGCCAGGCCGCGCACAGTGGGCCAGTAGACCGGCGCATGCGGCGCCAAAACTCCAGACGCGTTTTGACCCCATAATAATGGATTCCTCGTTCGGAGAGCAATCCATTGAAAGGGTCACACGTACGGTTCGAGTCCCGTTTATAGCGACTCTGGTGCTCAAAAACCCGTCCGGGATTTTGAGCGCCTCCCCCGGTCGTCTGGCCCACTGTGCCGTGCTCGCCGGGGTGTGGATTATGCGCGCCAACAGCGGGCCGATTCCGAAGGGCGCGAGAGAGACAGAGCGACCGGAATCAGACTGCACCACAAACTGGATTTGGCCGCGGTAAAGGAGAGGCCCTCGCAGCGCCGGCAGCGCCCCTGGCGGCGATTTCAGGCGGATCACAAATTAGTTGGGGGATGTAGTCGATGAGACAGGGCCGGGGCCGGGCTCACGGGAGTCGAGCTCGGGGAATCAAGGTGCGGAGCGACAGAGGAGGCACTGCACAATTCCAGGTAGGATTCGACTTGAACCCTCCGCGGCACGGATCACGGATCCAGCCCCCGGGGCGGCAAGACAAATAATTAGCAACGAAACAACTTCCTTCATTTACATAACGACGGCGTTGTTGTTGGGGATGGAAGCCCACCATTCCGACCACGTCAGTCGGCGTTCGGTTTGCGGGAGATGAGAATGCTTGTGGTGCAGGCCCCTGATAGATTTTCGAGATTAACAGCGAAAGTTATCCCGGAAGGAGGGCAAGTTTAACGAGTGGGGAGCGGCGGAGGTTGTCTTGGCGGGCCGGCGGAACACGGCTGCTCCAACTATTTCCCTCAGTTTCGTCTAATCCACGGAATAAACAGCTCTGGCCGTGCGCTGGCGAGGCGCGCCTGGAGGAAAGGGGCATCCTCCAGATGGGGCGCAGGTTGAGGTGTGTGTGTGTGTGTGTGTGTGTGTGTGTGTGTGTGTGTGTGTGTGTGTGACAGTGGGGCAGAAGACGGCGAGGCGCATACTAAATGTTTTTGTACAAATTTTGTTCGAAACATCGCAGTTTTTTTGTGCAGATGAACTTTTCGTACAATTTTGAACGAGATTTTGTACAAAAATAGGGAAACTTGTGCAGATTTTCGTACGATAACTGTACGAAAAGTTCGTCTGCCCAAAAAAACTGTGATGCCTCGTCGTACAAAATTGTACATAAGATTTAGTGTGCGGGTGTGGCACAGTGGGCCAGAAGACGGCGAAGCGGGCGTGGCACAGTGGGCCAGAAGACGGTGAGGCGCGGCTTGTTCGTTATGAGCGCCAAGGGTGGAATTCCGGGGGAGATGACAAAACGCGACATTGAGATAGGGGATTTAGAGCGCGAATAGGGGCCGCCGGGCCCCGGGCCGCGCAGGGCTGGGGCGGGGATGACAATGAAACAAGATTGGAAAAGAGACGGGTGGGGACGCCACGCGCCGCGCCGCCCGTCACACGGTAAAATATACAAACCGGGGGAAAAGGGGTGCAAGGACGCGACTTTGGCTTCTCTTCGACCAGCAAACCACGAGCGTCAACCGCTGTACCCAACGCAACACTACAGCATACTCGACCACGCCCACACGCTCCCACGCACGCAGAGAGAGCGAGAGAGAGAGAGGGGAGAGAGAGAGAGAGAGAGAGAGAGAGAGGAGAGAGAGAGAGAGAGAGAGGAGAGAGAGAGAGAGAGAGAGAGAGAGAGAGAGAGAGAGAGAGAGAGAGAGAGAGAGAGAGAGAGAGAGAGAGAGAGAGGGACAGACAGACAGACAGACAGACAGACAGAGACAGACAGAGAGACACCACATATATATACGCACACGCCTGCGCGCGCGCCCATACACACACACACACACCAACAAAAAGACAAATACACATGCGCTCCCCAGGAGTATTTTCGTTGAGGAGGCTGAGAGGGATACGGGATAACGCTGCCTCAGGAAAAGCTCTCCCACGGCTGGATAGAAAGCCTGGTGGAGATTACCGCGGGGGCCAATCATACCACAGAATCGATTCTATAGCTCTGCTGTCTCCCCACCAACACACCTAACAGCGCTTTCAATTTATATGGATATCGCGTCTCGATTCAACCGCCCCTGAATACCACATCACACAGGGGTGCCCCCGTACTTTGCGGGAAACATTGTTATTATTATTATTATTATTATTATTATTATTATTATTATTATTATTATATTATTATTATTATTATTATATTATTATTATTATTATTATTATTATTATTATTATTATTATCAAAAGCTCTGTGGTTCATGCAATAAAATATCAAAATTCTATTTGAACCCCGACTGAAAGGTTCCCGCTTCCCGCTGCAAAAAAGTAAGACCATAATCTAAAGGAAAAAATTGGGTCGATCGAAGTACGCGAGTTTTCAAAGTGGTGGTCGGGTCCTTACAAATGCTGTGCTAGCTTCACACATGACATGCATCCTTCCACGTCCCACTGGTTGGAGAGAGAATGTCGCGTTTCCTCCCAGCAAGCCATCCACAAACCGACACGAATGCCGACAACCTGACTGATAGACGAGGAGGGAAAAGTGCCACCAACGACCGGTCCCGGTCAAACTGGAAAAAAAAGGAGGAATGATTACTGCGTAAATGAGGCGACCGTTGTGTGTCAGGCACGGCTGCGCTGGACACACTGGCCACACCACGGCAAAACAAGGACGGGGCCCTCAATGAACGCAGCATAAACACGGGACAAAGCGGTGGGGCGACTGCCTTGGCCAAACAAACCGCCACTATCAACAGCATTGGGCACAGTCATCACCCAAAAGAAATGAACAAAAACAAAAAAAAAGGGGGGGGGGGAATAAAATAACTTTGAACAAGTCATTGGCGGTTTGACCCGGGTCCCACAACTACAGTCCGCATTTTGTTTTTCTCCAAGTTTTTTCTCCTCTTCCTTCCCGCGGCGGGCAGCACGGACTTGTTGGTAATGCAGTGATTCGCCGCGTGAGGGCGCTGTAGACGGTAAACAAGGCCCGCGGGCATTCCGTGTTGAAAGTTGGCCGAGGAGGGGAAAACAAGGTGCAATCTGGACGACTCACGGTGTCGCAGCTTCCTCCCCCCCCCCCTTTTTCCCCCAGCATTCCTCTGCCCATTTCACGCCATGTAGGCGGCGAGCTGGCGTAGAACACGGCCAAGTCGGCCTCCTTACAATCCACCAATAAATTTGTATGCGGTTTGCGAGCGGGGCACTATTTTACGAGGTCCGCGGGGCCGGCCGAGTGACTGACGGGTGTCACTCTGTGACGGCGGAATGACAGCGGTGTGACGTTGGCGTGACGAGCGAGATCGCAGATAGGCAAAAGGCCACAGCACAGTGGGCCAGAAGACGGCCAAAACTCTCGACGCGTTTTGAGCTCCACGGTCGCATAACAAGACTCGAATCGAAAGTGTCCCCCAATGGAGTCCTCGTTCGGAGAGCCAATCCATTGGCGGGGTCACACGTTCGGTTCCAGTCCCATTTAGCGACTCTGGTGCTCGAAACGCGTCGAGAGAGTTTGGGCCGCCTGCACCCGTCTTCTGGCCCACTGTGCCCAGGTGGGTGACGACAGCCACCCTGCGCGTTGAATCGCTGAGTGCTAATTATTCTCGAACGAGCGCCGACCCGGCCGGCCTCAGAGACCAGTTGAATATACGGCTCGCGGGGCGAACGGCACATGAGCGCGCACACAAACGAAACGTAATGAAGTGCTCCCACGCTCCGCTTTATACGGACCACTCACTCTCTCCCGCCTCCAAGGGCGGATCCAGAGACGGGTTCAGGGGGGGGGGAGATGTCGCAAAAGTTGCCTACATACAGGGGCAAAGTGCGACAGGTTGCGTACCTTTCAGGCGGCTTCGCCGCCCTGGGGGGGAGGGGGCGGACCCCCCTCCAATCCGCGCCTGCCCGCCTCGGCAACCACTCGCGTGTTTTTTTTTTTTTTTTTTTTTTTTTTTGTGCCGTCTTAAATTAAGATGCCGTATATACGTCCTCCGTTGATTTGATGATTCGTTTGGAAGAGCCGTGGGATTATGAGTCCCCACTTGGCCCCAGGCCCGGTCCGGGGACAGTAGAGGCAGAAGGTAGGCAGGAACAGACAGACCGACAGACAGAGTGACAGACAAACAGGCGGCAGGCGGGCAGACGGCACGCAGAAGGCTAGCAGGCAGACAGAGGCAGCAAGCAGGCCGACTAGCCCCGGGCTCAAGTACGCCTGCCTGCTCGCAATCCGATCGCTTGCAGAAGTGATTGCCCTGCCCGGCTGCACTGCAGAACGGCACACTGAGGCTCGAGACTCCGAGGAAGCAGCCTCGCTGGCCGCCGCGCTGCCCTCGTCTCCCCGGACACTTGTTGTCGGCGGCAAGGGGCAGCGAGCATGTCCGGTGAAATATGCCCGGGTTGAGCACCAGTCCCACCCGAACGGCCGAAGACTTTCCCTCGCCCGGCCCACTGTAATTAATTAATTCAGACTGACTAATTTATGGTCGAACCCCTCCTGGCGTCCACAATCCCGTGTTCCGTCTCTGTTGCACCCCCGGGCCGGGATACCGCTGGCCCGAAAGAGAGAGAGAGAGAGAGAGAGAGAGAGAGAGAGAGAGAGAGAGAGAGAGAGAGAGAGAGAGAGAGAGAGAGAGAGAGGCTCAGTGCCTGACGCAGCCGTGTAGTTTAATTCCCCAAGCTCAGTCCTCATAACGCAGCCAGCCCCAACCAGTCGTGGGAGTAATCCATCCTGATCTCTCTTTCTCCGCCTCATCCAGCCCCCGTATCTCTCTCTCTCTCTCTCTCTCTCTCTCTCTCTCTCTCTCTCTCTCTCTCTCTCTCTCTCTCTCTCTCTCTCTCTCTCTCTCTCTCTCTCTCTCTCTCTCTCTCTCTCTCTCTCTCTCTCTCTCTCTCTCTCTCTCCCGGCCGGCTGCATCCTCACACAGGGCCGCGCCCCGGACGTGCCCCATCTGCCATCTGCCTTAACCCGTCACCCTGCCTCGCCCGCCCCTGTGCGCTCCTTCATTAGTTTATCGCACAAAAATCCGATCACGATAGGTAAGTGTCTTAGCTGATAAAAGGGGCTCGTCTGCGGTGCAGGCGGCCTCTCCGGATCTGCAGCAAAATGAAGGTGACAGGCTGACCGAGCGGTTAGCGCGACAGGATACTGATCTATAGGACGCGGGTTCGATTACCACGACTGATCCAAGTTTTCATTGCTCATTTTCTTGCCGTCAGGCAGCAGCGTAGTGGCCCAGGACCGAGGGGGTAACAACTGGTAAATTTCGTGTCAGCCGGATTACGGATTACCCCGGATTACCCCGGAGTACCCCCAAATTACCTCCGGATTACAACAAAAAAATCCCTGGATTACCTTTGGATTTGGCAGGATTACCCCGGATTACCTCAAAATTTTCCCGGATTACCCCGGATTACCTCAAAATTTCGGGTCATCCGGATTACGGATTACCAATTTGCTGTCAGCCGGATTCCCGAAGTCGTTACCCCCTCGCCCAGGACTCACTCTGTTTTCACCACTCGCGCCGCCCGAACCTGTTTCAACGTCTGCATCACGCCGTTTTTCTTTTATCTACAAAAACCGTGCTGCAGTTTTGGACAGTGCACTGCGATGGGTTTGCATTGCAAATTATTCGCACCACTCCCTCATTACGGGCTGCAATAGCCCACCCGTCTCTCTCTCTCTCTCTCTCTCTCTCTCTCTCTCTCTCTCTCTCCCTCTCGCTCTCTCTGCTGCAGCGTGGTGTGGGATTGGTTTAGAGTTAACAGCACGATGAACCGAAACAGCGGAGAGGTGAGGCGCCCCAGAATAGTAGATTCGCTTCGCACCGCGTTCGGGGGGCTTACTCGAACTGCGCGGGCCGGCGGCGCAGCGCGGGGCGGGGTGGGGCGGCGTGGGTCAGGGCGGGGTGGGGTGGGGCGGGGTGGGGCGGGACGCGCGGGGCTATTCAAGAGGAAATAGGGAGATGGGCCTGTAGGGAATACGCGCAGCACAGGTGCAGTCCAAACCGCGCAGCACACACACGGTCGCGAGCCGCGGCGGCGCGCATTTGTTTATTATTTTTTATAAAGCTCAACCAGCAGGCAGGTATCAACATTTTTCACCACAAGCCGCGCCGTTTTTTCGGTTATTAAAATATCTAGGCGAGAGTGGTCCACCGAAGCTCGGGATTCAAACCGTAACCCACCGCGCTGCGCGCAGGCGGCTCCCCGGCCCCGGCTTTGCGCTCGGCGCAGGTTACGCGCACACCCACTATGCACCAAAGTCTCATTTTTATCTCTTTTTCTGCGCTCACATGTTGGCCATGTGCGGCCATGTGTTTGGGGACATCACAGATGTCAGAGTGGCTCGCTGCGTATCGATTGGGATGCAAAACACGAACGGGCCACCGCCGGAACCGTCACGCGTCGCCATAACACTCTGAGGCCAGGCCTCACTCATCAGGCGGGCGGAACGAGACCTTGCCCTGTTTTACCACACCCACACACGCCCTGTTTTACCACACCCACACACTCACACACACAGCGTAGCGTTGCGAACGTGTGCCGATGGTACAAACAGAGCGGGCGCGAGCTCCGAATTCCTAAAAAAAAGTGAGGGGAGGGGTGGGGGGCGATTGTAGACCCGGAGGCAAGGGTCAAAGAGGCGATGGATGTCTCACAATGAAACGCCTCTCACAAAGAACCCTCTCTCTCTCTCTCTCTCTCTCTCTCTCTCTCTCTCTCTCTCTC
Source organism: Stenchaetothrips biformis (assembly GCA_030522485.1). Taxonomy (NCBI): domain Eukaryota; kingdom Metazoa; phylum Arthropoda; class Insecta; order Thysanoptera; family Thripidae; genus Stenchaetothrips; species Stenchaetothrips biformis. The sequence goes on along the minus strand of CM060094.1, from coordinate 17,072,055 downwards.
TCTCTCTCTCTCTCCCTCTCGCCTCGTCGATGTCGCGATAGCAGACTGAGCTGCACAGCACAGCTGCAGCGGGTCGCCGATCCCGACAAAGAGAGCCGGAACGAGGCGGGGGATTGAAATAACAGCGACGGCGATACTCCGACCGGCGAATCCGCGCGTTGCCGCCGCAGCTTTAAACTTGGCCGGGGCGGTGAGCGCGCTGAACGCGCGCGTTGCGTCGTTTTTTCTTTTTGCTTTTTTTTTGGTGTTTGTTCCTGCACCAACCCCGGAGGCAAAACCGCCATACACCACGACTGTGTACAGCTCTGCCTCCAATCAAGGCCTGCCTGCAACTCGTCTGATTTCCCCCACCCCACGTGCAGCTGCATTAACACACACACACACACACACACACACACACACACACACACACACACACACACACACACACACTCCTCACGCAACATCCGGGTTGCCACTTGCAGGTCTGACACAGCACTAGCTGACGAAGGGTTGCCGCGCACTGCCCCCCAGTCTGGCTGCGGGAGCCTGTAATTTGGGCCACACGAACGCTTTGCCGGGCTCACACTACACGGACAGACAGACAGACAGAGAGAGAGAGAGAGAGAGAGAGAGAGAGAGAGAGAGAGAGAGAGAGAGAGAGAGACACTCACAGACTCGCAAAAAAATCTTTTGAAGAAAGAAGCCTGTTTAGCTGATTGACAAGACAGGTGGGACAGGCGACAGGCCACTGTGAACGGGCGATTAAAAGAGGTCGCGTATAAAATTATAGCCGGATAAGCTGATTAGGTAAGGGCTTAAGGAGGGCGGGCGCCGTGACGGACAGGCGTGGTGAGGTGGATAACCTGCTTAGTGCCGTCTCGGCACGACGAGACGCCAAAAAATCACGGGATTGGTAACCCTGCTCCAGCTCCAACAGCAAGCAGAATTCAAGATTCACATCATTTTCGATCATATTAAAAAAAAAAGATTGTAAATCAATGCCGAAAATAGGCGAGCGGCCGCGGCGCGGCCGGCGTGGCCGGCGTGGCCGGGGGATAAATAATTCAAACTTATTACTAAAGTTGCGTGGTTGGCGGTCCTGGGCGGCCGTGGCCCGAGCCGTGGCCGAGGTCGGCGGCGCCACCTTCGCCGGCGAGATGGATCGGCCGGCATGTCGCCGAAACCCGCGCCGCACCAGCGCCGCTCGCAAGAAAAACCGCCAATAATTAAAACTTTTCAAATTTATGCCGCCGAAGCATTAGACTGCTTCGCGCTCGGCGGCCATCGTTAGCACCGCGTCGGACGCGCGCCGCCGCCTCGGAGGACGTCGTGGTGGTGGACGGACGCCGCGCCACGCCACCCGGAGGACGTCGTGGTGGTGGACGGACGCCGCGCCACGCCACCCGGAGGACGTCGTGGTGGTGGACGGACGCCGCGCCACGCCACCCGGAGGACGTCGTGGTGGTGGACGGACGCCGCGCCACGCCACCCGGAGGACGTCGTGGTGGTAGACGGACGCCGCGCCACGCCACCCGGAGGACGTCGTGGTGGTGGACGGACGCCGCGCCACGCCACCCGGAGGACGTCGTGGTGGTAGACGGACGCCGCGCCACGCCACCCGGAGGACGTCGTGGTGGTGGACGGACGCCGCGCCACGCCACCCCAGCCGGGCGCAAAAATATTCAAAAACTCGCGCGGCGGCGAGGCGGCGCTCTGCTGTGGTAAGACCTCTGAATCGCCTCAATCTTCCTCAACACACGAGAAGCACGATGCGATGAGGAGCTTGAGGCGGCAGCGTTCCGTGTATTGCGCGTTTTTCACCCCGGTGTGTATGTGTGGGTGTTTGTTTGCAGTCAGCTGCATCTCGCCCTGTGTAATTATCCGCCCTGCTCGGCAAAAGGTCCATAGAAGCGCGTTTTTTGTCCCGACACGCTGCCGCCGCTGCCGCCACTGCCGCCGCTGCCGCCGCTGCCGCCGCTGCCGCCGCCGCTCTTCGCTGCGTCGTCGAGTCCTGGATGTGTTTAGCCAAGTTTGCCTATTCCGGCCTAGGCCGCCAGAGGGCCGGATGGCGATGGGCCTCTTTGTGCGGGCGTCTTGCACACCGAACCGGAACCGGTGAGGCGCGGGCGGCAGGGCGGCCACCATGCGCTGCTTCTTTGTGATGGTAATGACCCGGCCCGCCTGCTTCACATGGAATAAAACAGTTGACGTCTCAAGGCGGCCTAGACCACCTGCCTCCTTAGCCTGGCGCCAAATCTTCTCTCTCTCTCTCTCTCTCTCTCTCTCTCTCTCTCTCTCTCTCTCTCTCTCTCTCTCTCTCTCTCTCTCTCTCTGGCAAGGGGCGTCCCGCGTTGGTGCGAGAGAGACAGAGTGACGAGGAGTCAGCTGGAGCTGGGAATGGGAAGCAAGCCGGGAGGGTGAGTGATTGTGCGGGGCAAGAGAAATGAAGCAGCGGCCGCAACGACGGGGTGTCCGTACGGACACCTGGAATCCGTCCGGGTGGATCGCCGCACAGTGGGCCAGAAGACCGGCGCAGGCGGCCGAAAGTCCAGCGACGCGTTTTGAGTTCCAGTGTCGCTAAATGGGACTCAAACCAACCCCACCAATGGATTCCTCGTTCGAGAGCACCGGAGTACAGACAAAACGCACCCACATATAAGAGAGAGAGAGAGAGAGAGAGAGAGAGAGAGAGAGAGAGAGAGAGAGAGAGAGAGAGAGAGAGAGAGAGAGAGAGAGAGAGAGAGAGAGAGAGAGAGAGAGAGAGAGAGAGAGAGAGAGAGAGAGAGAGAGAAACGCGCGAGGGGTGAAGAGGTTAAAGGAGAGGGTTGCAGGGAGTGGGCGGGGAGGTGCCAACTAATTTCCATTCTATTACAACACGCAGCATGCCTGCAAAGTCAAATCCACCCCACCCCCTCCGCGACGCCTGCCTGAGGTGCTCTTGGCGCCTTTGTCGTCGGTCTGCGTGTGCGTGCATGTGTGTGTGCGTGTGTGTGTCTGGCTCTGTTGTCAGTGTGCAAGGCGCGTTGCTGACTGTTCATTCTACTGCATCGGCAATGAGCATGCCTCATTCCGTTAAAATAAGTGTTTACGAGAAAACGTCCCATGCACGCCCACTCTGGTAGCTGAGTCGTCTGAGAAATGTGCTGGTAGCGGCGGTATCCGGGTTCGGTTCCGGTAGACCTTCTATGTTCGGCAACCAATATCTCGAGGAGCCAGGTGAAGAGATGTTTCAAGGTCTCTGCTGGCATGGCGGGTGGCCTGGCGCCCCGGTAGCAAAGTGGTTAGGAGATATGGCTGGGAAGTAGCAGGTCCTGTGTTCGGGACCGCCTCATGTGCAATTTTTTCGGGACCAGGTTTCTCGAGCTAGATTGGAGAAGTTTCAAGATCATTGCTGACATGGCACCCTGGTAGCTATGTGGTCAAGGGATTAGGGTGTTAGCGGTGGGTCCCGGGTTCGACTCCAGTTAGCCTACAATTTTTTTCGGCAACAGGAGGCAGTTTAAGGAGGAATTTTAAGATCAGAGCTGGCACGACGGGCGGCACAAACTCTACGTATTTTTTTTTAGGGTTGTGTTTGTGTGTTTTTTTTAAGATTTTGAGAGTGCGCGACACTTGGGTTCGAAACAGGCCACGGCGCGACTTTTCCTCGTGCCGCCAGAGAACACCACTGAATTCTCATTGGCGCGCGCGGCGCGCGACAGAACCGGACGCCTTAATCCGTTCGACGTGTGCGCGGCGAAACAACGTCGTATTATCCCCGAGGCACTCATGACCCGCAGGAACACACCGAGCGTGGCACTGACAGGGCCCTGACGGCGCCTCTGCCGCCCAAAGTTTGTTATCCTTGAGATGAGCCACCGCTGCTCGCGCGCTCGCGGCTCTTCTTTACGTATAAAGCCACTGCTGCAGCCGCTGCAGCCTACTGCCTCACCTCCTCATTCTCGCTCCTCATACCCAACTTTTCGCGCGCCCTCCCCCCTCCACCGCCCCCCGGCCTGCGGACCCGCCGCCGAATTTCCGCTCTCATTTGTTGCGCTCGCCGCGTGCACCATTCGCCATACCGGGACACACGATCCGACCCCACTTCCGACCTGCTGAGTTTGCGCGCGTTAACACCTGACACCTCCACCGCCACTCATAACACTAAGGCGACCCAACCCACAGTCACACACACACACTCACTCACACGGACAGTCAGTCAGACAGACACGCACACGCACACAGTCATACACTCACACTGGCAGACCCCTCCCTCTCCGCTCGCACACACACACACACACACACACACACACACACACACACACACACACACACACACACACGCAGACACCTGGGGGTGACGCGGCATGACAAAGGCGCCACATATCGTCGAGTTACGGCGCCGCGCCCCAAACGGCGTGATGAGACTCCCTTTGTCATGCAGAACAAGGCAGTTAGCGGCCGCAAGACAAGGCGGAGCGAAGAAGCAGCGGTAAGCTGGTGGCAACTCTAGCATCAGCCAGCAGCGCCGGCAGGCAACGGACGGCAACCCTAGCGGCCAGCAAGGTGGGACGGCCGCCCGTGCGGTTGGCAACCCTAGCGGCCGCAGCGCAGCGGCGCGCGGCGCGTTGCCTACACCGCCGGCAGCAGGCGCCCACTGGCCCACTGTGCAGGCCAGAGTGGACCACCGGGGACTGCATCGAGAAGCAACGCGAAGCACCAAAAGAAAGCGACTGCAGCGGCTGATGGACTACTGGCGGCGGACACGACACGAGCCCAATTTAATCCGCGCGCGCCGCTGTACTCTTTTTTTTCCCCCTCGTTTTCGTTTTTTTGCGCCACTTCTCTCCTCCGCCGCCTCGGCGCTTCTAAAGAGCGTGCACAGTAATTCGCAGCGGCAAAGAAAGACAACATCAACAACAAGCGGACCAACAATAAGGCCACTCGCGTGATTACGCGACAACGACGCAACACGAGGAGTGCAGCGACGTTGCATCACTCGACGGGGAGGAGTGGCTGTCGCCACGTGACCTTGTGAGTGAGTGCGTGGGTGTGGGTCGGTGGCAGTGCTTGGCCGCCACCGATCAAGAAACCTGGTTCAAATCCCAATTTTTTTTAGGATTTTTTTTCCGCATTTTCCCTCCGTTTGGCGATGACATTGTTCCGGCGCGGCAAGGGGTTCGGACACCACCAACCATAGAACCTAGTTCAAATCCCGACTTTTTTTTTGTCGAATTTTTCCCCGTTTGGCGACGACGTTGTTTCCGAGCATTTCGGCGCCAATCGCAGAAGTGACGCCTGCTCGCTAAGGCAAACAGATCACTGCCCCCCCCCCCCCCTCCCTCCTCCGGCGGCGGTGAGTCCGACCCGCAGCGTCGCCCTTTGCTTTCTGTTTTTCTTCGCTCCGAACAACAACAAAAACAACAATAAGTGAGCTTTTCTTGTTTGTTTTACGCGGAAGACAAAATGAGGGAAATGGAGCGACGGATAACCCCAGCCCGCTGCTTCCCAGGCCTACGACCTCCGCAACGCTTCCGCCTTGTCCTTTTCCCTCTTCACGTCTGTATCCTGGTCCTTCGTCTTATATTTCCCCTTTTACTTGTCCTTCACCTTGCCCTTCCTGTCTTTCCTCTTTCCTTTCAGCCTCTCTTTCCGTTTTGTCTTTCCTCGTGTCCTATCTTCTTCATCGCTGGCACTACACAACTACTTGGCCGTCGTTTCCTTCTTCTTCACAAAGTCCTAACTCATCGCTTTTGTGATGACACAGGGGACACGGAGCAGGGCAAGAAGAGCTTTCTTTCGAGGAAGAGGAACGAACAGCGACGGTGCGAGGCAGGGTCCAGGACGCCTCCCCTTCTTTTCCGCGCACGCACGCTCCGCCACGCTCAGCCACGCCACGCTCCGCCCTGCCGCCGGGTGGTGGGGCATTTATAGGCTCCATCTGTATTGTTTCCGAGCGGGTCTTAGAGTCAGTCACAGTTGTTGCGAGTTCAAAACAAATCCGCCGCGGCTCGACCCGCTGTTGCCGGCCCCGCAACCCTCCCCCCCTCCTTTCTCTTCTCCACTTGGTCCCGTTTCCTCTTCCGGTTGTTCGGTGCCACCTTCTGTCTCATATTTCTTTTCCCCGCGCGTCCCCGTGTCACCCTGGCATTTTTCCTCGCTAGCTTTTTATTATTGAGAGCGTGAACAACGGGCGCGTGTGGCACTTGGCGATGACGGCTCTGGAAAACAACGTCATTGTTGAGTGACACCGCGGAGGAGGCCTGTGTGTGCGCATCAAAACGCTTTTCATTTTACTTTTTTTAAAAAAAATTATCGGAAGTTTACCTAACGTGGGTTTGGAAAAAAAAAATTTACAAGATGTTACAGTTTCTTTCTAGGACTTTGGAGATTTTCTGCCAGGTCGGTCCTGGAAATGGGTCCATTTTCGCGCCCGAGTGCCCGTTTCCAGGACCGACCTGGGAGAACGGTGGGGTTGCGCCCTCGGCACAACAACACATGGTACAAACACAAACATACGCCACTCTCTTTAAAATTTGGTAAAAAAAAAAAATTAAAGAAATGGAACCCTACGACCCTCTTCCACCCTGCTTAACTTCGGTGTTCGGATATGGGGAACGATGTAAGTACCCGAGCGCTGGCAATCTTGTTTAACTAAAAATGAATTTAAAAAATGAACCTCTACACCCCCTCCCCAGTCTTAATGGGGAGGCCTCCTGCTTTACTTCGGCGTTCGGGATGGGAACCGGTGCTATCAGGTAACTGGGGTTAATCCCGTCGGCGACTTCGATATAGACCTTCGACCTAGACCACTACACCACCCTGACTTGCACGTCTGCCGAGTGTTGGAAGATCGGTTTGAGTCGCAGTGGGAGGAAGCCAGTCGAAAAATGAAAGGTGTTTCTAGGATTCGATCCCCGGACCTTATGGTCGGGGTCGGACGCCTTTGCCCTCTCAGCCACCACGGCTCATGATCCGGAAGCGGAGCCGCCGCGATCCTCGCACCGGGAAACCGACGCGTCGACAACTCCAGGCACCACGGCAGTGTACTGCCGGGGCTCAAGGAAGGGCCCAGTCTGCGCGCGCAAGGTGGTGAGAGCCAACCAGAGGATAAGAGATGAGGGTCTTGGCGGAGGGGGAGGGTGCGGAGGAGGGGTGGAGGGGGAAGGAGAGAGGGCGGGGGTAGGCTCCGGTACCCGCATTGTGTAGCCACGGGCCGTGCCGGCGTATTGTAGGGGGTCGCAAGGCTTGCTACAACGGGAGTGAGCGCACTATTGTAACCTGCTGCAAAGGGGGTGGACGGACGCTGCGAGTGGGGGACCGGGGCGGGGACCGGGGCCCCAGGACGGACCCGAAGGGGGTGGCTGATAAGGGGACACAAGAGGGCATCACTTGAGATCTGTTCGCACGACATACACAACGCAACCAGGACGGACCCGACGCCGACCCGACGTGAGGATCCCTTCCGTCTCGAGCGGCTCGGCCGAGGCGGCGCTGCGCTCACGAGCGGCGGCGCGCTCATTTGGTTCGCGGACACCGATGACGCCCGCTCAGCCATGTAACACGGCAAGGAAGCGGAAATGAGATAGTGGGGGGAAAGGGGGGCGGGGACGCATTATTGTTACGAGGCTCACACGTGTGAGGCTTGAGGCCGGGGTGTGCATGTGAGCCTAGTCACAGCAGATAAGAAGCGCATTGGAGCAACATAATTCGCAAGTGGAGCCGAGTGGAGCCAGCCGGGAGGGGGTGGGGGAGAGCGGGGCGCATAGGTGGTGGCAAGGAGAATGAGATGATATACATGCACCTGGAGGGGTGGGCCCCAGGGGAGCGGGGCAAGGGAAGGGGGTGGTCGCACAGTGGGCCAGAAACGGGCTGCAGTGGGGCCCTTCCGGCGCGCTGACGCCGCCGAGGACGCCGCCGAGGACGCCGCCAAGGACGCCGCCGAGGACGCCGCCGAGGACGTCCACTGCTGACGGACGGCGTGGCCAGCCCAGCGCCACAACGCAGCAGTGCGATCGTTTGCAAACAACTTTGTCACAGTTCTGACTCACGCGATGAATAAGGAATGAGGGGACGGCGACGTCTGGCGGCGTCGCGCGGCCCGCGAGCTGGCCCGCGGACGGGGCCTCCACAGTGGGCCAGAAGCCTGGCGCAGGCGGCCAAAACTCTAGACGCGTTATGAGCTGCAGAGCCGCTAGGGGTAGTTGTGTTAGGTTCGGTTCTGAACAAAATGTTTAATATTTCATCAAAACTTGTGGTTTGCTGGCTGACAGTAGGGCTGGTCAGTTAACCGGTTCACCGATCAATTTTCCGGTTACTTTCACTTAGCGGTTTTTCGGTTAGAAATTTTTACATTAACCGGTTACAGGTGTAACCGGTTAATATCAATTAACCGCCTCCGAAATAACCGTACTGTAAAACTGCCATTCCTGTGAAAGGACGAAGTTATGATTGTGATGCGGTGGAAAGTCTACCAGGCCAAGTTCTCTGGCAAATTTGGCGTCCTTAGCTTAATTAAAAGGATTTTTGGTCAAGCCCAACTGGTTAGAGACTATTAGTGAACCTGCATCAGCCATACACAGCTGCAATTTTCTATTTCTTTCGCAACTTTATAAAAATAAATGATCCCTGTGGTATTTTAACGTAACCGGTTGTTAAAGATTAACCGGTTGTTAAAAATTAACCGGTTATTTGAAAATAACCGGTTATTTCAAAGTAACCGTTAACCGGTAAAAGACCGGTTAGTATCAATAACCGTTAACCGGTTTCAAAATCCAGTAACCGCCCAGCCCTAGCTGACAGTGTCGCCCGGCTGGCCCCTTAATCAGCGAGCATTATCTCCGGAACAGATCGGATAGAGTCCGGGCCGCGTAAAACGGCCCATAAAGGCACAAAGTAGCCGCGGTAATGTTCGGCTCGTGATTGGCCGTCCCGGTGCAGCGAATCACAACCACCGGCAGGCTTTATTGCCTCCCCCTCCCCTGATTGCTGAGCCACGTCCTACCTGCAACTGCCGCAGAGATAAGTCTCCTGCAGGCCTGCAGCCGTCAACTCGGGAACCGTTTCACGGCGACGTACCTGCAGCGAAGAGAAAGCAAGAAGTTTTACGCCAGTTTCCCGCCTCTCAGTTTCCCCAACACATTACCGGCACGACGCCTACACTGTTACGCAACGGTGACGTCATGTTCGCTAGAATGTGAAGTTTCGTTTGAACACTGACTTGCATGTTCCGTGCCTCATATTAATCCTGCTGTGGTCTAAAAATAAGATTTTCGTATGTATTTTTAGTAAATAACATCCCGCGCCGTCATCTCTCATCGGAAGCACTGCCAGTTTAGGCCGCGTTGCGTCGTTCCACCCTAATGAATTCGCATCCCTTAATCTGCTTCCTCGCCCGCTCGCGCCTGCGCGCTCTATATCAATAAAGAGCGATGGCTTCCTCCCAATGAACGTCACTTTGTAGCGCGGGAGCGGCGAGGCGGTATAGGGCGCTTAGGCCGAACATTGAAAACTACCGCGGCGCAGCCGAGCGATGCATGGTGGGGACGTGATCGGCGGGGGCGTTGGTTGATTCGGGGCGTGATGATGGTGGTTATAACGGGGCGGCTTGTCTCACCGCGGGGGACGGCGGGGGCGGCAGGGGCGGACTAGGGGCGAGGGGGAAGAGGGTTCTTCCGAGACAAAAGCAGCCTCGCCGCCTACCTGCATTGAAGCGCAGCGGGGGTGCGGCGACGCGACGCTTCGCTTTGCCACGTGGCCCCGCACGTGGCGACCTCACGACGGCGACCCCCCGCAGCCCCGCCCAGCAAGCCATCAATGGCGTCATAACGCCTCGATGGACATGCCGTTACTCAGTGGGCCAGAAGACCGGCGTAAACTTTCGACGCGTTTTGAGCTCTAGAGTCGCTAAACGGGACGCGAACCGAACGTGTGACCCCACCAATGGACTCCTCGTTCAAGGCGAGTCCAGTTTAGCGACTCTGGAGCTCAAAACCTGTCCGGGACTTTGACCGACTCCATCGGTCTTCTGGCCCACTGTGCGTCGCCGCCGGTCTGTTTACTTCCTGATGTTCCTCCCTCTTTCGCGGGCCGTCCAAGGCCATACGCCCTGACGGGCCGGTCCACATATGCCGTAACGCAATTGACCGTGTCTTCCTGGCAGCGTCCTCGTGCCTCTTTGAGACGAGCTCCTTCAAAGGGACGCCGTGAGGACATCTCGCCGTGCGAGTCACGCGATCACAAAGGGAAATTGAAACTTGATATATTTGTGTGTGTTTGTTCAGTCCAGTGGTTTCGCTAGCTGAATCAGTGCGCCTCGCTGAGACACAAGGCCTTGACCGGACCTAGTGAGGACCGGACGGACGCTGCACGCCTTAGGCCCGCTCCTCGCACGGGCGGCCCGGGGACCCCAAGGCCCGAGGACCCCGGCTGAGGCCACCTCCAAATTATTCCGTTAAGAAGCTTTACAGCCGCAAAATTCGCCCCAAAAACCGTTGTTGGCAACAGTGGGCCGGGGGAACGTAATCCAGCGGAAGACAGTGGGGTGGGGCCCAGACAGCAGGGGCGGGTGGGGGGGGGGGGGGGCGGCGGGGTCGTCGGCTGAGCAAACATGGCCAGTTAATGGAGTCAGGCCCCGCAGCCGGCCAGGCCGCTGACCCCGCTCCGCCCCGCTCGTCCCCTCGTCCCCCAACTAAACGCCATTTTTTTCACGTTGTGTCTCAGATTCACTTTGTTTAAGTTGGGCGCGGCTGGCTTGGACGTGGGTCTGGCCCGCCGTTTGTATGGGTTCTGTGTGTATCGCCGGCGGGGCAACAGGGCGCGCCGCTGTTCGGGCGGCCCAGCCCACTGTGCGGCGGCCCGCGGCCCGAGTCAAACAACCCGTTTCCAGGGGCCGCGCCCATTGGCCGCAGCCCGGCCCGGCCCGCTCCGATAGCTGATCTGGGCAAATCAAAGCGCCCGGCCTTTGCCTCGACAGCTGCGTCTCGGGTTCAGGACTTCAGAGCACAGTGGGCCAGCGGCCAGCGCGTGTCGGCCAGATCGAATTGGACGGACGGTGCCCCCTGGGCCCCCATGGGCCCGCCTGGGCCCCCCTTGGGCCCGCCGGGGGGTCGGACCCAAGACAGTGCACATCCTGGCGTCTGGGCACGGCAGGGGTGTTTGTCCAAGCCTGCGCCGCCGGTAATGGTTCCCGCCCCGCTGTCCGCCCGACCCCAACACTAGCTGCCCTGTACACAGAGAATGAATATCACTTTTACTAGTCCTTTTGCGCTCGCTGTTGCACATTATCATCCATTCAGCAAAAAAAAAAAACAAAAAAAAAAACCTGCAACTTTCATAAAAAGTAACAAAAATTCGAATCGCGCAGGATAATTATCACCCAGGCGCACTCCGCGCCTGACTCCAGCGGTACTGCCTGGAAATAGGCCAGCCAGCCAGCCTCCCAGCCAGCAGCCAGCCAGCCTCCCAGGCAGCAGCCAGCCAGCCTCCCAGCCAGCAGCCAGCCAGCCTCCCAGCCAGCAGCCAGCCAGCCTCCCAGCCAGCAGCCAGCCAGCCTCCCAGGCAGCAGCCAGCCAGCCTCCCAGCCAGCAGCCAGCCAGCCTCCCAGCCAGCAGCCAGCCAGCAGCCAGCCAGCCGGCCCGTGCGCAGTCATGGAGTGCGCTGCTTAAGTCACAGGGGCCATTTATTTCCCAGATAAGATGAGCAGTGGCCTCGGCGTGCCACACAGTGGGCCGCACAGTGTGCCGGCGGTGAGGCGCGGTGCGACGTAGAATATCTTTTCGCAGAACGCGCGATTCAACTTCATAGAGCAGGAATCTTGCCCTGTCTTTGGACTTCAGACACGATGCCTACAGTCAATACACAGTTTATTGCAATTTATTGCGAAAAAGCCAATCCAAAAATATAATAAGCAGTCCAGAGGCCACTTGCGGGCCACTTTGCACTATAAAAGTGCTTCAATTTTTTTAAAAAAATATTTACAGTATTTAGAATTATTGTTAAATACAATAGTCCTTTTTTTTTGGGGGGGGGGGGTCGTCGAGGTTTCTTTTTAGCGCCGGTTTTCACACTCAAACGCAAACGCACTCGTGAGTTCCATCCTGTTTCCTTGACCCGGCGAGGCGGCAGGCCGGAATGGCAGAGCGAGCTGCAAGCAAGCCGCCTTAAATAGCCGCCTGAAACAATAACGGGGCGGCGGCGTCATCGCCGATCCCTCAGAAAACCACTAAAGGCCAGAAGGGGAGCGCAGATAAAGAAGAAGAAGAAAAAAGAAGAGAAAACAGGAAAAGGAAAACAAGACAACGGCGCATTATGCAACGCCATCAAAGCGTATCGAGTATCGAAGCGTTTCGAGAATGGAAGCCAAACGGAAGCCGTGCCGCGCGACACTTTAATTTGGTTTGCCGGCCGCACGAAGAGAACAGCCGATCGGCCGAGCGATCGGCAATAACTCGCCCGTCCGATAAGAACGGCGAGAAAGGAAAAGACAAAAACATGATTCGCCATCACTCCAAACTTAAATTGCTGATCGGAACTTGGCCACTGTGCAAGAGTAAGCCGCACCGGGTGAATGTTTTTTGTCCTTATTGTTGGCAGCCCTACATGAGGTTGGCTTACAGGGGTAATGAGTGTCGAGTCCAGATACGGCGCATTAATGCGGACCGCTAATTACTACACGTTATTACGCGCCCCACAGTGGGCCAGAAGACCGACGCAGGCGGACAAAACTCTTGACGCCTTTTGAGCTCCAGAGTCGCTAAATACGACTCAAAAACGTGTGACCCCACCAATGGATTCCGCTCCGAACGAGGGATCGATTGGTTGGGTCACTCGTTCGATTCGAGTCCCATTCAGCGACTCTGGAGCTCAAAACGCGTCTATAGAGTTTGTCCGCCTGCGCGGTCTTCTGGCCCACTGTGCGCCCCCGCCGTGTCCATCCGAGGGCGTGGCGTGGGTGGCGGCGTGCACACAGAGTGGCGGCGGTGGCCTCAAGTAAGTACATAATGACCACGCCCAGGCCGCCTTGCTTAATTGCCCAACGATTATCTCGTGACCTAACCTAACCTGTCCCGAGAAAAAGACTCCCTCGACGGATTTCTTTGACCATTAGGGCGATTTTCTTGGAACCAGTCGCTCATAGGCGTCCGCATGCGAACCAAATCATCGTCTCAGAATGTGGAGGACGCGGTCCTCGTCCCACTGTGCGCTCCCTTCGCCGCCCGGCCGGCCGCACCAGCCACGCCACCCCGCCGCGCTCGGGCCGATTTAATTTGCATGCGTGACGCGGCCTTTCACTAAACGCGAACGGGGAAACGAGGAAAATGAGTGACGGAGTGTCAAGATTGGGGCGCGTGACGGAAGCGGGGGTCGGCGAGGCTCGCGCCCTCCAGATGGAACAATGGCGTGTTCGAGTAGTATCCTGCCGCCCTAGAGGTGCGCCGCCACACCGGAAAGTAAAGTCCTACGAAGTATCAGGGAAAATTCACTGCCCGGTCAGTTCGATTTTGCCGAACCACGGTGGTATCAATCCATGCGTTTATCGAGTAGTGCCAGGCCGTTAAGACAGGCGTCGTGGAGCGCGGCCTCGCGCCAAACACATTAAACGGAAACCACTGAATCAGCCCCCGTGCTCAGTGCTTGGGGGGGGGGGGGGGGGCAACGCGGTGGCCCCGCCCCATGGCCCGCCCCATGGGCCGGCCTGGTCCTGCCTCCGCCAGGCGTCGCGCATGGATGTAGCGCCGCTTCAAGAGTCCATTCCGCGACAGTATAACACACAGCAGCGGAAGAAAAACGCCGCCATTACCTTGCCCTGCTTTCCTTACCTCCATATAACACACAGGCCGTGCCAGAGGGCGCGCGCGCGCGCGTGCACATACACACACACACACACACACACACACATCCCCGTACATACACACACAGACGAGGCTTTCCTGGCCATGGCGGCAACGCCCACCAGGGTGGGTCAAGTTAAAGGCTCGCTGTCTTAACCTACTCAACAATACGCTAGAGGGAGCAGTGGTCGCATGAGTCATGGTGTTGGTTTCCAAGCCCAACATTGCTGGTTCGAATCCCGCTGCACCGCTCTGTGTTTTTCTTCTTTTTTTTCTTTTCTTTCATGTCCATGGCTCGCTGACCTGCAGGGGCTATCCGACGGACATTACAGCCCCTCTCCACGCTTGGTCCGCCATCGTCGGGTTCCTAACCACCCAACTACCTTCCGGGGGAACGTCTATTATTCACTTTTTATTGCCAACAATTACACAGTTAAGAGTCGTTGCTTTTGCGACCCAGTTCCCCGAGCGCGGCGCGACCTGGACGTCGAAGCGGCGCAGCAAAGCCGCAAGAAATTTGTAAACCGGCTCCCTTTGTGCAGAGCGGGGCCGAGGGGCGACCATTCTGCAACGGAAAAACACGGCCTCACAAAGGAGAAGGCGAATTTCAGAGCCACGCCTCAAAAGGCACACAGCTTGCGCTTTGCATGTGAGGGTGGAAGCTTGCGGGCTGCGGCCGGCTGGTTGGCTGGCTAGCGAGACTCTTGTGGCCGGCCAGAGCGCAGCCAGGACACCACCACCACGCTGGCGTTCGGTCGGTCTCTCTCGCACCCCAGCCAGTCACGGTGGGCCAGAAGACCGACGCAGGCGGCCAAAGCCGCGATTTAAGCTCCAGACTCCAGAGTCGTGAAATGAGACTCGAACCGAACGCGTAACCCGGCGAGACCCCACCTACGGATTCTTCGTTGTGAGAGCAATCCACTGGTGGGGTCACACACGTTGGGTTCGAGTCCCACTTAGCGACTCTGGAGCTCAAAACGCGTCCGGGATTTTGACCGCCTCCACCGGTCTTCTGGCTCACTGTGGCAGTGCGAGAGAGAGAGACCGCCACTCGGAAGCAGGCGGGCGGGGGCCGCGGGGGCTGCGGGGGCCGCGGGGGCCGCGGGGGCCCTCTCAGACCGCAGCGCGACATGGGGCTGCCTTTGATGTGCCGAGCGGCAGCGAGTCCATAGCCAGAGTCATTGTGTGCTCAGACACGCCCACCGTAATTTAATTTGACAGGGCCATCATTCCACTTTTTCATCATCAATTTCCCACACACGAAAGGGTGGACAATGTTTGTTAACAACTGGAAACAATTTTGTCGCGAGTTTTATACGTATACATAACGTAACAGATCTTCGCCAGAAGTAAATATTTTGTACCTTTCGTGCATTAAATATCAGAGCAGATTTTCTCAGTGCATGTTCAATGAAATCGCAAAAAGTTTTAAAGTTGTTTGCCCTGGAGTGGTCGGAGGGAGGGGAGTAATTGGATTTTAATCCTTGTTTGTTTTGGAAGAAACTTTCCCTACCTGTTGCATAGCGTATAATGCGAGACGCCTACACGGCCGAATGCTGCACACCAAGGTGGCGAAGACCCACATCAACCAATACTTGTTCCTTTTCGTGAAAAAAAAAATCACACGAATCGAAAAGATGAACAGGACGTTTACAGTGCACTGACTTCAACAAAACTGTCTGGCTTTATCCCCCGATACCTTATAATACACAGCAAGCGCCAACTCATGGGAGGTTTGGTCTCGGCAGAGAGGTGCGCAACGGGAAGAGGTGGTCGAGGCGGTATTTGAGACAGGGGTGCAGGAGTGGGAGGAAGAGAGGCAGAAATGCTGTGGAAGTTTCCAGCCAGCAGGAATTCCCCTCTAATGAAGTTGAGAGCGAGGATTGGTAGTGACGCTGCACCCGCGCCCCGCCGCCGCCACCACCGCCAGCCTCTATCTAGTGTTTACTCTTCCGGAAATTGACGGCACTAGATTTGGGGACGCACAGTGGGCCAAAAGACCGCCAAAACTCGAGACGCGTTTTGGACTCCAGAGTCGCTCAGTGGGACTCGAACCGAACGTGTGACCCCACGAATGGACTTGCTCTCCGAACGGGGAATCCATTGGTGGGGTCACACGTTTGATTCGAGTCCCATTTAGCGACCCTGGAGTAGCTCAAAACGCGTCTAGAGTTTCGGCCGCCGGTACCGGTCTTCCGGTCTTCTGGTCCACTTTGGCACGGAATGCGGTAGAGTCGCGGCCCTTCCAGCCAAGCTGGGCGAGCCTTCAAAGACAACAGTGTTCAACTCCAGGAGCCGATCGTCACACTTTGTAGCAAAGAGTTGGACAGACAACGACGACAACAACAACAACAACAACAACAACAACGCCGGTCGGGCCGGACTGCAGAGCGGGGTGGGCTGGCCTTCCCGGCACTTGGCAGGGGGCAGTTCGGTCGCGCACACGACCAACGGAACACTCTCAATCTATTTCCACAATCTTGTACGTGGTCTTGCACAGCGCGCTGGATTTCTGATGTGGTCTCACGACCTGACCCGACCCTCTGCCAAAGCAAACCTTGCCCCCCCCCCCAAAAAAAAAAAGACTCTGTTTTTAGCAAGGCTGAATAGCAAGGCTGCGCGACTGTATTTATGTCGCTCTAATGAGAGGCGGGCCGGCCGGACGGGGACGACTAGCTTTTGTGTCTGTCCCTATATAGAGCCGGACCGACTGAAACGAAATAAATTCAGCCCCCGTAATTGGCCACAGCCAATTACACTGACCGCTGAGTCAGAAGGACGCAAGTCGAGGCGCGGCGTTCGAAAATAAAGAAAACGAAACGAAAAAGGAAGGCAACTTTGTCCGAGTCGAGCGCGACTTGTAGTAAACAAGTGGAAGAGAGACGCAAGACGCGCGCGAGAAGTATCTCTGAAGCCGCTCTTGATGAGCTGATTGTGACTGAATGTGCAAGTGCCTCCCTCCTCGCCAACAGCAGGTAGGTAGTTTGCCAAAGCGAATGCCAAAAGTTAAGTCGCCGACCTAAATCATCGCACAGCCCGACAAGAAGGATGATTTCGGCATCAATTTGGCGGCAAGCAGACGGCTGCTGCGTGTGAGCCGAATGTACAAACAGTGGCGGCAACGGCTGAGGGAAGCTGAGGGATGATAAGATACGTAACTTTGTGGTGCCAGCGAGGCCGAGCCGAGGCCGGCCAGCAGGCGGGGATCCTGACGGTATTAGCTGGAGGTAAGACGCACAACTTGGGGCCCACCGCTCGCCACGCCCCGCCCCGCCCCGCCCCGGCAGCCTGAGCCGGAAGCGAGCTGGAAAGTGGAAAACAGGCGAGCGGCGCGCTGTCTAGCAGTACAGCGCCCGATAGCGCCAGGCTTAGGGTGGTCAGGTGAAAAACCTATCCGGCCAGATCAGGAGCCACCTGCCTTATCCGTTCCGGGCCCAGGCCGAGCGGGCGGGGCGGGGTGGGGCGGGGCGGGGTGGGGCCCACCCCGGCGGCACTGTGGAATCCTTTCCCGCGTAAATATATAAGTTTTCAAAAAAAGAAAGTAAGAATTTTTATAACGGTTTATGAAATTTAATATAAATTTAACATAAATCCTTATTGATTCGATGAAAAAAAAAACTTACAGGCCTTTATAAAACAAATTTCACCCTGAGTTGTAGAGTTTCGGGGTCCAGCGGGGGACCCTGACCACCTCGGCACCTGGGCACTACAGAGAGGCGTGCCCGGGCGCACAGTGGGCCGGCTTCGGAGAAGGAGCCAAAGCAGCCCGCCGCGCGGATAGGCTCCTGCGGCTGTCCGTTCGTACTTCGCCAAAGTTCGACCCGTGCGCTGCCGCGTCGCGCTGCCTCCAGACCAACTATTTTATACGACTCGGGATTTCCTGCCCTGTGTGCCTTGCAAGCAGTTCTCGCTAGTAAATCCCACACGGCCAGTATAGCCATATCGGCTAACTATACCGGGGAAAGATAGAGGAGAAGTCTTGATAGCGAAAGCTGGAAATCAGCTTCCGCGCGCGCGCGCACACACACCGGAGAGAGAGAGAGAGAGAGAGAGAGAGAGAGAGAGAGAGAGAGAGAGAGAGAGAGAGAGAGAGAGAGAGAGAGAGAGAGAGAGAGAGAGAGAGTCAATATAATGGAGAGGGGTCGTGTGCTCATCGTCTTCTTCCCCTGCTTCTTCAAATTTGCAGGCGGGGCGGATAGTAGAGACTCAAACTTATTCCCTTACTTCTCCCCCCATCCCCTCCTCTCCTTCCGCCGCCGCCCCCTGCCGCCCCTTCGCCGCCGGGGAGCAGCAGAAAAAGGCGAGGGGGGGGGGGGCAGCTCGCATCGTCAGTCATGCCCCCCGGGCCCCGCGCCATATCCTGTATAGGAAGTCCCGGCGCGCATGTTTATCGACACATTAGGCTAATGCGCACACTCGTACAGATACGGCCGGCGCTCGGCGGACGCGGCGGACGCGGCGGCAACCCCCCGTCTCGCTCGCGGTCCCACCCCAGAGCGGTGTGCGCGACAGAGCGAAGCGTTTGGGCCGCGGAAAGAAACGCGTCGCCTCAGCCGAGTGACTGGCGCGTCTCAAGACGATGCACTCTAAAAGTCATATAATTCGGCATGGGTTTGTGCGGCCTCCCGGAGAGTCATCGGCCAGGGTTCGATTCCCGAGTTCGCGGACTGGGCGCGCCACAAAAGGAACTTCCCGCCCCAAGTCTACAGGCGAGACCACTGAGCAGAAAATGGGCATGGATTCAATTCCACCGCACTCATTAGTTGCAGAGCATCCCTCCCGACATAACGGCCTCCCCTCCGCCTTGCAACGCTTGGAACAAGGAACATCTATTTTTTTCCTTCCCTAAATTCGTAATAAGCTTCGTTTGTTTATCTTATTGCCGTTTTCGGGACGAATCCCTTGTCTGGTAAGTTATTTCCTTTTCTTTGCCGAGGAACAAAAGGACGGGCGCCGTCCACACACAGGACGCGGGCAGAGCGGGCGAGGCGGGCTGGCGGGCTGGCGGGCTGGTGGGCTGGCGGACTGGTGGGCTGGCGGGCTGGTGGGCTGGTGGGCTGGTGGGCTGGTGGGCTGGTGGGCTGGTGGGCTGGTGGGCTGGTGGGCTGGTGGGCTGGTGGGCTTGTGGGCTGGCGGGCCCCAACTCACGTCAGCGCCCCAGATTAACATTAGAAATGCCAGCCGCAGTGAAAAAGCGAAACGAACTAGAGCGCCGACGGCGAGAAAAGCTGACGCAAAGATGAGAAGAGACTTACTTCTCTCTCCCTCTCCCTCACACGCTCACAGAGGCCAGGTGAAACTCATTCGCCGTCCCAGGCAAGGAAATCTAGCTCTCCTTCATCTGACTGTCACTGCTTCCGGGACATGGCCCGGGGGGGGGGGGAGTCTAGCCTTGGGGAAAACAAGCAAAGTTTCCCGGGGAATTCCTTCCACGGTGCGCGGCGCGCCTAGCCGTGGCACTCCATGGCCGTGGCGACCCCGGCCGAGGACACCTCACGCTCAGCTCAGCAAGCACAGCACAGTGGCCTCCTATTAAGAGATGCGGAATGAAGCTGTCAGAACACTGTCCGCGTTACACGCTGTCCCTGCCGGCCCTGCAGGCCTGGGCCGTGCTGCACGGAGGCAAGCCGTGACCGGCCCGGCTCGCCACGGCCAGACCCGCGGCCAGTGCGGCGCGCCGAATCAAACTTTACCCAAGTTTCTCCCGATCCTGCACCATCTGAGACGTAATCTCCGGACAAGCACTGCGTCCCTTCGGCCCACTGTGCCGCAGCACGGCCGCCGCGGCCGCGCGGTTCTTGCTGGGGCAGCCTGCCGCAGACCAGCGGGAACAGCCAAAGCAGGTGCGGCCGCCAAATATAGAAGTGAAATGTATGTCTCCGAATAGATAAGCCGGCCGTAAGTGGTTTTTGCTGAGAGAGACCCTCGCTTCATAATCCCACGTGCGGTTGCCCTGCATCCCCCCTCCACCCCCTTCCCCCTCACCGGAGACCGTTTTCCTCAATTCTCTGCTACCCACCTTCGCTGTGGATTTCATCCAATTACAATCCCCTTTATACCTCCATTTTTTCCTCTTTTCTCTATTTTATCTAATCCCACTCATATTGAGATCGAAAATGCCATATAGCCATTTCGAGGACGCGGCAAATCCACGTGCCGACGGACGGCTCCGTTTTAATCAGGTAATGGCCATCGGATCTCTTTTTAATTCCTTTCCCTTTTCAATGCGAGGGACGGGGAAGTCCGACACGTCAAAGCATCATTCGCGGTCGCTAAATAAAGCCACACCGCGCTGCACAGTGGGTCAGAGGACCATTGAGGCGGCCGAAATTCTAGACGCGATTTAGCTCCAAAGTCGCTAAATGGGACTCGAATCAAACGTGTGACCCCACCAATGGAATTCTCGTTTGGAGAGCAATTCATTGGTGGAGTCACACCACGTTGGATTCTAGTCCCATTTATAGACTCCTGGAGCTCAAAACGAGTCCGGGATTTTGGCCGCCTCAACGGCCTTCTGATCCACTGTGCGCTGCACTCCGTTAAAGTACAACGGAAATGTGATCCAGTGGTCGTTTCCGGATGCCTCATTCGAGGACTAGCAACAACCTCCCCGAATACAACCGCAACATCCTCATGAGACTTTCCATTCGTTCTATCGAACACATTTCTCTTTCGCGGAGCTGTAAACACACCATTACGCGGCCCAAAGAATACACCCACCAAAAAAAAAGAAGAAAAATTTGCCTTTTTGTCCCCTGCAAGTGCAAAGAAGAGTGTCCCTTCGTCCCACACAACTGTGCACACACGCACGCACGCACACGCACGCACACACACACACACACACACACGATAAGAAAGGAAGTCACAAAGAAATCAGGACACGATATGAACCCCGTGCCCCTGTGCCCACATCGCGCGCGACGCGTTGGCGGAGGTCCCGCGGGACTCGTAGCGCCCCGCCCCGCCCCGCCACGCCCCGCCCTGCCCCGCCCCGCCCCGCCCCGCCCCGCGCCGCCACGGGACACCTTGCTGCGGCTGACACGCCCAGGATAAGGGCAGGACTCATATGTAGCAAGGGGGTGGTAGGAGAGGGGGGCGTGCACCCACAAAGACGTCCGGTTGGTGTTTGCCTACCCGCTTGGCACATTGGTCTCGGCGGCGGCGACTCGCAGTGGTTTTGTTTCGGAGGCCGCATAGTTGTTGGGGATGACCGGGGAGGAGGGGGAGAGAGGATGGGGGGAACACAGGGGAAAAGGAGGGAAGGGGCGTCCCGCTGGACCCGAGCGAACCCTAAAGAGACCGGCCTAGTGCCATGGAGTAGCGGGGCGTGGTCACAGAGGACAGAGGGGGAGGGGGGGGGGGCGTCACACCCAACTACTGCCATCGTGTGTTCGTCCCGCTACGCCGCGCCACGTCGCGCCGACCACTTTGCACCACTTCGGCCCAATGCTCTCTAATTTGGACACTGCGCGGTTATTCAGCGCGTCCACCTGCTGGCCGTTTTTCTTTCCTTCCTTCCTGGTTCTTCTGCCCCACCCACCCCCCTCCTCTGTCCACCCGCCGGAATGAATCTGGTAATAACAGGAGCGCACCCTCGTCAGCACGCGAGGGCCGTGCTTCACAACCAGCAGCAGCAGGTTGGGGGCCCGCGCACAGTGGGCCCGCGCACAGTGGGCCCGCGCACAGTGGGCCCCGCGCACAGTGGGCCCGCGCACAGTGGGGGCCCGCGCACAGTGGGAGTGGGGCCCGCGCACAGTGGGGCCCGCGCACAGTGGGGCCCGCGCACAGTGGGCCCCGCGCACAGTGGGCGCCGCGCACAGTGGGGGCCCGCGCACAGTGGGGCCCGCGCACAGTGGGCCCCGCGCACAGTGGGAGTGGGCCCCGCGCACAGTGAGCCCCGCGCACAGTGGGCCCCGCGCACAGTGGGCCCCGCGCACAGTGAGCCCCGCGCACAGTGGGGGCCCGCGCACAGTGGGCCCCGCGCACAGTGGGGCCCGCGCACAGTGGGCCCCGCGCGCCCCGCCCCGACGGCGTGTGTCCTCAATCAGAATCAGCAATGAGGAACGGTGGGGGCTTAGCAGCGGGTCCAATGACCCAACCTGCACAGGCCTAAGCAGGACGGACGGGGTGGAGATCGGAGAGTGGCGAGGGGGGGGGGGGCGTAGTGCATGGCAACCAGACGACCCCCCTTCCCCCCGGGCAATCATTTCCAAAGGGGGAGCGAAGTAACTGTGAACGCAGCCTCTCCTCCATTCAGCGCGTGACTAGGCCAAATTGAGACGGGGGCAGACTTGGGGGGGGGGGGAAGTGTACTCGCCTGTACTCGCCCCACACTCACACATACACACACTCACGCTTCATCGGAACAGCAGCAAATCTGGCTGACGACGCTGTGAACGAAGAGGATCACGCCTGTCTTCAAAGATAACCTCCCCTGCATGGGAAACGTCGCAATCTAGCCCGATGACCTGGGTGGATGCCTCTCTGCGCCGTGGCTAGTGCTTGAGCTTAGCTCGCTGGCGGTTAGATGAGAGGCAGAAAACGGCAAACCTCTACACCCATTTCCGGTTCGGGGATCGGTCCTGGTCCTGCATCAAATAACCTTCCTCTTGCAAAAATTTACGTCATTATTTTTGGATTGGAGTAGCCTTATAATCTTCACTCAGGATAGAGTTTTTATTTTTTATTAGTCTATCAAGAATTAACAGTGCATGCAAGGAGCATGTTTGAGCGAGGGCCCCAGTTGGCCCCTCGGCCGGCGCTCCCAGGCCCCGCCGAGCGCATCCGCCCAGTTGATGTTGTGGACGGGGCGCATAATTATTCGGAGTAGTGTCGTCGGTCGAGTCCAACATCGCAGAGTGGTTGGACGGGACGCGGCGCGCAGCACTTGGTGTGTTGGGGGTCAAGCGGCCACGGCAGGCACAGCGCTCGCCGCTCCTGAGGAGAAACCTCGTTAGGGAAACCAAAGCAACCCCCACGGGGGCTCAAGTCAGGGAGCCCCACAAGCCCCACGCTCTCAACTTTCTAACGGATTGGGCCGGCAGGATTAAATTACTGTAGTTAGGTGACCCTCGGGGACCGAAAAAAAAAACGCACCTGTGCTGCGGGCATATTATGCGATGCGTGCCCTTTGGGCCATACATGTGCGTGCGCGCCTTTCTCTCTCTCTCTCTGTCTCTCTCTGTCTCTGTCTCTCTCTCTCTCTCTCTCTCTCTCTCTCTCTCTCTCTCTCTCCCTCTCTGTCTCTCTCTCTCTTTCTCTCTCTGTCTCTCTCTCTTTCTCTCTCTCTCTCTCTCTGTTTCTCTCTCTCTCTCTCTCTCTCTCTCTCTCTCTCTCTCTCTCTCTCTCTCTCTCTCTCTCTCTCTCTCTCTCTCTCTCTCTCTCTCCCTCTCACGTAGTGGATCGCGAAGCCCCTGACCGATCTGCAGATATGCGTGCCGAGCCACCACCGCGATCGCGTGTGCGTCCCACTGTGCCGTGCGTGCCCCTGCCCCTCCATCGCGCTCGTGTCGGCGGAAGCGTCGAGGGTCAATGGGAGCGGTCGCTAATAAGCGGGCCGATCGCTGCGGCGCACGTCGTCT
>CM060094.1:16891181-17043681 GCA_030522485.1 Stenchaetothrips biformis | reverse complement strand
GCGTGGATGAGCATAAGGGGGAAAGGAAAAGCAGTCGGACAGGGGCGGGGTGGGGCGGGGAGGGGCGGGGAGGGGCGGGGAGGGGCGGGGTGGCGGGCGGAGTGGTACCCATCAAGACCCATCCCATGTGGAGATGGCAGGGCGGACAGTGACGCAGACGAGGTGTGTGTGTGTGTGTGTGTGTGTGTGTGCGCGCGCGCTCGCTCGTTCGTGTCTGGGAAGTGTGTGTGTAGGGCGGTTGTGTGTGTGCGTGTGTGTGTAGGGGGTGTGTGAGTAAGAGAGGGAAAGGGGCATC
Organism: Stenchaetothrips biformis; assembly: GCA_030522485.1. Lineage (NCBI taxonomy): Eukaryota > Metazoa > Arthropoda > Insecta > Thysanoptera > Thripidae > Stenchaetothrips > Stenchaetothrips biformis. The sequence continues at coordinate 17,043,386 of CM060094.1, read as the reverse complement.
AACGCATGCCCCCCTCCCCCTTGGACTGCCCACGTCGGTTTGTGATGAGAGGGGTTGGGGATAAATATTAGACACACGAGTAGACATTCGGAACGACGGGGCCGAGGGTCGCACTGCGGTGGTGGCGGGGCAGGGCGGGGCGGGGCCGCGTAGGCCTGCGGACTGTGTGATGGAATATAGACGGAAACACAAAGAGGCCCCACAGGGCTTGCAGCTCGCGGACGGACAGTGAGTCGCGATGTGTGACCTGGGCGGAACCGGAAGTGTCGGCTCGGCTTTCCGGTCCGGTGCGCGTCCCGTTCTGCCGCGGGCGGTGACGTCAGGGATCGCCTATGAAACGCAGGCGCGCCTCCAGCCAGACCCGCCAAACCAGACCAGCCGTCCAAGGACAGTTTAATCCGTCAGAAATGTAAAGCGGTCGCCGCGGGGGTAAACACTTCTAGGAATCGTGTACAGACTACTCGGTATTACGCTGTATTACGGTGGTATTATACGTGTATTACGGCAGTGAAATGCTACAATTTTGTCGTATTTGACCCTTAAACGGTATTACAATTACGTGTATTACGCGTAATACAGGGATTTTGTGTACAGGGCATTACGCGAGTGTTCACCCCCTCGGCGGTCGCTTTGCGTGAATGCGTTGCCGCCAAGGCGAGTGAATGCCGCAGACCACAACACTCCTCACAAAGTAACAGGAAAAGCGGCGGTACAGTTCATCTGCTGTACAAAAAACTTTAACTTCGAGTACAAAATTACCCACAACATTCCCTGTCCACTCTTAAACATTCGCGCGGATTTCCGTTCATTTTCAACCCCAGCCGCCGCGACCTTTCCACACTCATTACTACTCTTCGGCTTAAATAATTTTGAGCTCATAAACGTGGGAAGAAAGAAAGCGCAGCTTGAGCCGGCGGGGCTCCCTCCCCTGGGGCTTAGCGCGACGGGGCCTCGCGTGACGGCGAGACTCTGGGCCGTTGCACCTGCCGCCAGGGCTGCCAGCTCGCCGGTACCGCCTCGGCTGCCAGCTCGCCAGTGCCGCCTCGCAGCGGGAAGGAGAGAAGGGAAAACGAAAACACTCGGTGCTGCGACATCAGATAACGGCCCGGCCGTTTGCTCCCTCACTGAAAGGGAAAAGCGGGCTAAATCATCGTCGACCTCTGTGGGCTGTTTCCGGAGGGCCGCTCTGTCTCCCTCGCACCCACAGGGCGTTCCGTAGGAGGTGCGAGAGAGACACAGCGACGAAAGCGCCGTCCGAAATCAGTCTGCTGTCTTGCCTGCCTCTGGCGCACGCACCGCATTGCCTGCAGCCAGCCTGACGCCGAAGCGTGCTTTTATCACGGCCGCCTCCATCACAGCCCTGGCGGACGGCGGACGCCCCATGAGTGCGAGAGAAGCAGGGCGACGACAGACGACGGCACTGTTCGCATTCAGCCTGCTGCCCCGCCATAAGCAGGTTACATTTCCCAGCAGCCTCAATCTTCCGCGACGGCAGTCGTAAATCACAGGGATTGGTTTCCAGGTGCACAATACTCGTGCAGAGATTTGTCACCGCCACGGTAGGCAGGCCTGAGAGGGTGAAGGGGAGAAGGGGAGGGGGGACTCAACTGACAGACTGTTTTCTTGGGTATACTGAGCAAGCTCCCTTGCTTGGTATATCCCCCTCTCAGTGCTGGGTGCACTAACTGCCACCACTAAAGATATACTGTTGTGAATTTTCGATTGTCACAGTAAATTTTCCGAAGAACGACAACCAACGACGGATTTTTGACTGGTTTCCGCGTGCATGCGAAGAGGCTAGCGTGTAAAAACAGACGACAGGGTGTGCCGGTTTTCTCTCCAACCGCCCCAAAAGAAAGATTTCGTCCGTTTTCTTTTTCCAAACGGCCAGAGCTCCCGGCTGTTACTCTTTATAAAGCTTTGGAAATGATTCATGCCTCGGAGATTCGACTTTCTTTATTCCCGGTTCTCCGAGTTGCCCACGCAAAAGGTGCGGTAGACTGCGCGATAAAGACGCGCAGCGGGGCTAAATGAGTGTATTTGGGACAAAACCATTTTCCTGCCTGACAGCCCGGAGTGAGAAGGGTTAGGCCGCCAGATGCAAAAAGGGCGGCACGGCAGTGCGAGAGAAAAAAGGGGACGGACGGGAAGACTAAATAAAAATAGAAGAAGTCTCGGTGACGGTGGGAAAGGTGTCAGCACCTCTGGCGGGAGACCTGGCCCAGGAAAGATTAAGGGGAAGCATCATCTTGACGCCTAAATTTCTTCAGGAGGGACGTTTGAGTCCAGCTCTTTTTGCACGAGCCCAAAAAGAGCAGAGGAATCTCACATGGATTAATCTGGCTGCTGTCTTAGGAAACGACAGCTCAGAAAAGGCGAGAACAAACTAATCCACCCCTCATCATCTTGGGTCACAGAGCGAGAGGTTTCAACATACACATCCCCCACAGCAACCCTTTTACCTAGAGAAAAGGCATTGCGAGTGTTGGTCTCGTGGTCCGTGCACCAACACAGCCAGACCAGAGGCCGAGGAGCTACTGACAACACTGGTTGGAAAGTAAGCAAAATAATAACCCGCAAGGCGAGCGTGCCTTTCGGAGACGCAAAGAAGCACTCTGGTCCCTTTTTGAGGAAAGGTTATTGAGGCTGTCTTGTTTGAACGGGGTAAATGCTCACTTCTCAAAAGGCAGAATACACAGAGGCGGGAGTTTAAAATTCAAAACAGAAATAAAGGGCAACAAAAGCCAGCTTCTTTTTTTCCTCCCTTGTGCCTCCGATGTGTTGAAAGAGAAAAAAAAATTCTTCATTGCAGCAACAGACTTGTTTTGTATGAGTAAGCGAGGGACTGAAACCTCCACCTCGATATTGTGAGCTATTTAAAACGTCCTGCTCTTGGCGTCCAGTCAAGGCAGAATACGACGGAAAAAATACGGTTACGCCCAAGGGTACCCGAACCCCAGGCACAGAACCCTGAAAACCATCCTCCTTCAGTCTCCAAGCTCTGTGCCTCAGGCGATCCGGGCTTTTTCGGCTCCGGTGGCCCCAGGCCCAAGAATCTGCGCTGCACACCGAACAGATGGATGTCGCGGTGCAGTAAATTCCAAGCCGGGGGTCACCCAATTTCTCCCCAGTGACAGTTTGGGCCGCCCCGCCCCGCCACCACATTCAACCAGTAGCAACGGCAGCCACGCCATCACTACCAGGACGGGCGCACAGTGGGCCAGACGACCGGCGCCAGAGGCCAAAACGCGTTTTCAGCTCCAGAGTCGCTAAACAGGACTCGAACCGAACGTGTGACCCCACCAATGGATTCCATCGTTCGGAGAGCAGTCCATTGGTGGGGTCACGCGTTCGGTTCGAGTCCCATTTCAGTGAATCTGCAGCCCAAAACCCGTCCGGGACTTGGACCGCCTCCACCGGTCTTCTAGCCCACTGCGAGCCGCGGCCACGGCCACGGCCAGGACCGCCGCCGCTTCCTTGTGTTCGGCAGCCAGGCCGTCGGTAATGCACTCCAACAGGAAGGGAGGGTCGAGATGGATGTTGTGGGGCTGTTATGGCCGGCCGCGTGAGAGTGACCGAACCCCTCCCCCCCTCCCCCTCCCTTCCCCCTTCCGCCCCAGCCTCCCCCCGGACCCGCCCAATCCCATATAAGCCTGTGTTCTGTGCACTGGAATGGGTCAGTTCGACCGAGGCGACGTGGCGGGGCGGGGCGTGGCGGGGCGTGGCGGAGCGGGGCGCGGCGGGGTGTGGCTTTGGGGCCGCCCGGGTTTTGGTTTGGCTGTTTGCGACGATATGTGTGTGGTTCGGGGCGCCGGGCGCAAGGCGCCTCGCCTTCCTTCCCACCGGAAGGGGAAATAAGAAAGCTTGCCACGACCGGCAGCGCGGCAGCAGCAGCGCCGGCAGCGCCACTGTGCAACAATATCAGCCGCGCGCTCGGGCCATTCGAGCGTTCTCGCCCGGCGTCCTTGACTCCGTCGTTGTGCTGGTGGCCAGCTGTGCCCGCCCGCTCGGCTCCAAGGAGGGCCCCGTTAGGAGCAGGGTGGGGCGGATGATGAAAGGCGGATTGGTGGGCGGCTGGTTTCACCTCCGTCTGTTTATGGCTTTCCAAACGCGACCCACCTTCCAATAAGGAACACTCAGTTGCGGCGATGTGCTCTGCAGCGGCCGGAATGCAGGGGCAGAATACGCGTGCGTGTCGCAACACGTGGACAAGGTTCCTGCGAATAATTGATTGGTGGCGTATTCGGGCCGTGCGCGTTGCGAATAAGGCGCTGCGCGGCGCTGCGTGGCGCAGTGGCGCTGCCAGTGGCGGCAGTGGCAATCTCCCGCTTTCAATTCTAAACACGTTCAACTGTCACTCCCTAACGACGTCCACTGGAAGGGGGCAGGGGGGAGGGGTAAGGGGGAGGGAGGGGGGAGTGGAGAAGTGGGCAGAGAGCCGCTGCTGCTGCCTCTCTTTTCCCCCCTCTCCAGTGGTGCGCGGCTGGAAAAAGAGAAGCAGCCCACTGGGAAACGAGGCCGAATTCGGCGCCTTAGTTCCGCGTAGCAAGTTAAATGTTAACCAGAAAAAAAAGAAACAGGGTAATTTTAACTTTTATTTTTGGAGTGTGTGGGGAGATCGTTGCACAAAAGGGCGCTCAACAGCATCAAAGCAGAGTTGCAAGGCGCGCTGCTCTCTGAAGTACTCTCCGCACAGCTGGGCAAACCCGCCCGTCTTTTTTTTTTCTCAACATTCCGTCAGAAAACGGCAAAATAACGACGAGGGCATCCTGGCTGAAGTGAGCGGCGACGCACCGAACTCAGATTCGGAACCAGACAGCGGAAAAAAGGTGGAGGGTGGAAAAAAAAGGGAAAAAAAGCCGCGTAGTCTTTATTCACCCGACGGTGGACGGTGAAGCCAGCAGAGCCCTCCAAGTGACCCGACGAAGCGAGATTCGGCATCCGATGGGACCTAACTGCTCGGAAAGGACCCGAAGACTGCTATCAGCCGCGGGCCGTGGGCCGTGGTGGGCGGCCTGGAGGGCCGGGCCTCTACGGGGCCCACACCCTGATGGGACCTTTCTGTCAATCCCCGCCAATCCACCGCCTACTTCCTCAAAACGTTTTACTCGCAAGGGCTGTCGAAGGGCTGCCGAAGGGCTGCCGAAGGGCTGCCGAAGGGCTGCCGAAGGGCTGCCGAAGGGCTGTTGGAGGACGAGGAAAGGGTAAATGAAGGACCCAGGGCCAGGGCCCCGAGGCAGGCCCCGCCGGAAGGGACAAGACGTTCCCCTTTGTCAGCGCGCTCATCATTACTTTCGCAAGGGTCTCCGTGGCGACCGTGGCCACAAGAAAAAGGAAATTTCGTTACCATGGTGACGACGCCGTGCACGCGCTGCGCCACCACACCGCAGTGCGCGCGCACGCCGCCGCCTTGGCCCCGCTCGCAGAGCAGACGCAACCCGAGATGACTTCCGCGCCGACAGAGATCGCGTAACACCTTTAAGACGTCCTTATACGGTCTCATTAATATAACCACCGAGCCAAAAAGACACACACACACACACGCGCGCGCGCAAGCGTACCTGCACACTCACACAGACACACGCTTCCGCTTTTAATCCCCAGGCCAACAGCACGCACCGCGGCTCCGTGATATCCTCACCACCTCGTTGTACTTTGGAGCCAACTTCTTCTTCGCCAAGACCAACTTCCTTTCCAACCTCGGCAGGTGTTTGGCGACGGGCAGACGCGGCTCCCGCCTGACGCCCCGCCAGATTATGCAGAGAGCGCAAGGCGAGAGGGAGAGAGGGAGGGAGAGAGAGAGAGAGAGAGAAAGAAAGAGAGAGAGAGAGAGAGAGAGAGAGAGAGAGAGAGAGACAGAGAGAGAGAGAGAGAGAGAGAGAGAGAGAGAGAGAGAGAGAGAGAGAGGAAGGGAGGGAGGGAGACGAATTCCAACAGTTATTTGCATAAGACATTGTTGGTTTCGGGATAATCTGAAAGTAGCGGCAGCGAAAGCGATCGCCGCTGACTAAAATGTACACAAACAGGAGCCCTGGTCTCGGGGCCAAAGTTTCGGCTCGGCGGCCACGGGCGGCGACGAACGGCTCAGTGGGCCAGGTCGCCCAAATCACCCAAAGGTAGTTCAACAAGTAAAAGCGCTTTCGTTTTATGATTGGCGAGCGATAGCGAGCCCTTGCTGTGTTTGGGCGCTCCAAAAAGTGACTCGTCGTGCGTCTGTCTGTCTGTCTGTCTGTCTGTCTGTCTGTCTGTCTGTGAGTCTGTAGCGTACACGCTCACGTTTCTCAGCAACTACAACACTATTAGTTCCCAAGTTTTGCAACGGACATCTTCCAAAGCTCCTACAGGGGGAGTTTATCTTATTTTAACGATAAGCACCGTTTGAAATATTCAAAACATCTTTTTGAATTAGGTCATTAGCGTTGTTTGGTTGGCAACAGTGCACCGCTGTACCAATTTTTCATACCCGCGGCCGAATCGGTCGAGTCTTAAATACGGTACGGCAGTTTCGCAAATAAAACAAAATAAAGAGCAGAATAGTTACAAAATGGGTTCTGTGATAGTTTTTTAACAATTTAGAATGTTTGAAACAGCTCTGGAGTCCCAACTCAGTGAAATACGGAAAATGAAAGTGAAAACGATCACGCGTTTCGACCCCCTCCCCCCTCACCCGCCAGTGGGGAATATTTCTCCAGATCAGTGGTTCAGTGCAGTGTGCTTGAGAATGGCAAGAAGAATGATTGATTACCTTTCCAACTTTGTGTGTCTACTTGCTTTCTTTTTCTCAGGATATAATTTCTAGTTGCTGACTTCTTCAATCTCAATATAGAAGTAAATTAATGTGTTTTGTACCAGGCAATAATAGCAAAAAGATCTTTGTTGACTTTGACACTGAGCATAAACATTATTACAATACTGTGAGTTTACATCAGTGCTAACCTTAATTTAAATTAAGATGAACATTTGGTTGAGTAAGTGTAGCGCATACTGTGTTTGACATTGACATGGGATTAATAGAGGCCATTCAGTTTTTGAGCGATGAGTGAATGGGTCATTTGATTTAATGAGACGATTCGATTCATTCAACTTTATCAAAAATTGTCTGCGACTACTGATACTAAGTGGTGATCTAGGTTTAAGCTGGCTCTCTTTTTGATTTACACAGAATAAGATAAACTTATGTTCGCGTCTTCAGCAATAAGTGGCCTTGACATCAGACAATTCCCTGGATTTGAGACAATTGGTCGCCGTAAAATGGTTCAGATCAGCCTGCCCCAAACTGAGTCTCTTAACATTAACTATGATAATATATTCCAATAAATATTGTTTTATTTTCTGGTTTTAAATGAAAGGGTGATAAAAGGCTTCTATTGCTAATAACACTGTGAATTCATTAGTTATAAAAGTAGCGATGTCGAATGTTGACTCAAGCATACGAGTAACCAATTAAGCGATTCAATGCTGGGAGCTCAATGTTACTCGACTGAAGTGTTGGCATTGGTGTGGCATGATGGTATTGGTGATGACTGAGGGGTCGTCATGAAGACAAATAGGAACAATAGTTATATAGTACAATACCTGTAGTTTTCAGTGTACCATTTACAAAAAGGACAGTTTCAAAACCTACATTTGAATCTAGAGATATGGCATTTGGAACCAAAGTTTCAAAGTTGAGATGTTAGTTGTACCCTACAGTTTTCAGTGTGCTGACCTCAAAAGTGACTTTCAAATTTTTCCCGGACCCATACTTGGCCCAATATCAATCAATTTGGGACCAAAATTTTGAAATCAAATTTTAGATTGATTCCTGCAGTTTTTGGCGTGCTGATCACAAAAATCACTTCTATTTCGACTTCAGATTTATATTTTTATCTCAAATTAGGTAATTTGGGACCAAAATTTTCAAGTTGAGTTTTACATTGTTTCCAGCAGATTTTGGTGTGCTGACCTCAAAAATGACCTCCAAATTTTCCTCTGACCCATATTTCACCCAATATCAATCAATTTGGGATCAAAATTTTGAAATCGAATTTTACATCGATTCCTGTAGTTTTTGGAGTGCCGATCACGAAAATCACTTCTATTTCGACTTCAGATTTATATTTTCATCTCAAATTAGGTAATTTGGGACCAAAATTTTCAAGTCGAGTTGTACATTGTTTCCAGCAGATTTTGGTGTGCTGACCTCAAAAATGACCACTAAATTTTCCTCTGACCCATACTTCACCCAATATTGATCAATTCGGGACTAAAATTTTGTAATCGAGTTTGGCGTTGATCCCAGGTGTAAATGGTGTTCTGTTAAAGAAAATCACTCCCATTTGAATCCCAGACCCCCAATTCTCCCAGTATGAGCCAATAAGTCGCGCTTCGTCTACTTTTACGCGGACTGTACTTCGAATTATTGTTGCCTATCGTAGGCTTACACCACCCGCCGTCGACCCCTTGGCCTCGCGCTTACGCGCACGGTCGGAACGTTCTCCCGGGGCAGCCGCGCCTACCGTACGCTCATGTGCTTTGTGGGCGGCCTAAGCATAGGTCTAATCTCAATGGCCAGCCGCGACTGATCGGCAAGACGCGAAGGCAAATGTCAAACTCAGGCCTGGTGCCTCCTCGCGGCAAGTACGCGGCACCGAGGTGTATCGCAGTGCAGCTGTTGCCTACTCGCATCGCTCGCCTACTACGCGCCCAAACTATACGGCGCGTACCCCTAGTTTTCATATTCTAATCGGCGCCGGTCCGTTCGTCTGCCCCGCTGCCGAGCCAGCGGTTTGATTCCGCAAAGTGCTCTCGTCGCTCTCTCTCTCTCTCTCTCTCTCTCTCTCTCTCTCTCTCTCTGTGTGTCTCTCTCTCCCTCACTCTCTCTCTCACTCACGGCGCCCGCGAAGACAGAGCGTCAAAGCACAGTTAAGAATCGTCCTGCAGGCCGCGCGGACCTCTCCGGGGAATAATCAGCGCGGCGTCTGGGAGGTGGGGGGGGGGAGAGGGGGGACCTCCACGAGGAGATCCGCGCCAAATATCCCCCAGCCATTAATCAACAAGACCGAAAAGGACGCGATAAGATTTCCAGGATCGGATCAAGACATTTCGGGCGACAGTTGTCGGGGCCGATGTCTTTCCCAAGGCAGGCCAGGCCGGGCCAGGCCGTGCTCCGCCGCGGGGGTTCAGCAGCGAGGAGGCGAGCGATCCCCAACGGTCTTCTCTCTCCCCCCCACGACCCCCTGCGGTGCGCCCCATGAGTGCGACGGAGACGGAGCGGTGAAAACGACTGTTCGGAATCAGTGTGCAGGCGATCGCAGTGCGACCGTCGAGATTAGTGATCCGAGTGTCAACCTGGCGCAGACTTATTCTGCGCGGGGAGGGGTTAGGGGGCCTCGTCCGGGGCCTCGGCCAAGCGCAGGGCCGCACATTAGCGGCATCTGGCCCACCGCCAGCGCGCAGGCCTCGGCCAGACACCTCGCCCGGCTCCGGCCTCCACCCTGCGGGGCGGGGCGCGCGCCGAGGCACGAAATAAAGACCCTTATCGTGGAGCCGTCGCTGCCGAAATTGATTCAGTCGAACACAGCCGTCGTGTTTCTGCCCCTTTCCCTCCGAGGTGCGCATTGTCAGAGTGGAGGTGGCCCGGAGGGGGAGCCACGGCGGAGGGGCACTGGATCCACGGCGGCGCTGGCGGCGGCCCCCGAGGCCCCCGTCGACGGCCGTTTGTCCCTATGCGCGATTTGGCATGCACACTGCAAGATGGTCCAACGCAGCCCCCCATTGATATAAACTTGCGCCGTTACATGACGCCCCGCCGAACGGGCCCACTGTGTCCCGGCCCACTGTGTCTCTGCCCACTGTGTCTCTGCCCACTGTGCCCCGGACCACTGTGTCCCGGACCACTGTGTCTCTGCCCACTGTGTCTCTGCCCACTGTGCCCCGGACCACTGTGTCCCGGACCACTGTGTCTCTGCCCACTGTGTCTCTGCCCACTGTGCCCCGGACCACTGTGTCCCGGACCACTGTGTCTCTGCCCACTGTGCCCCGGCCCACTGTGTCCCGGCCGCGCAGCGCCATGGTGGAGCACGTGACCGATGGACTTTCTGGAAGGCGTCCAGGACTGTCCACGACGCGGATACGAGGTCCTCCCAGGTACCTTTCCTCTAGCATAGCGTGTTGCCTCAAAGCAGCAGCCGTTGACCTGGTCGTTGGGCTCCCGGCAGCCCGAAATAACACTACCGGCCACTAGTTTGGGACCCGCTCTGTATCGACTGGGTACCGGGCGGTCCGGCCCGTGGCCCGGGATACCGGCGTAATCTCGTTGCCGACGGGTCCAGGACGCTACCCCGGGACGCTAGTCCGGGCCGGCGCGGGTCACTGAGCACGCAGGCTAACAAGGTGTTTTTAACTGGAAGGATCACGCCGCGGGTTGGGCCACCTTTGCCAATCAGAAACTTTATGCGCAACGAACGAGCAACAACACCCTTGTTGTTCGTTTCTACTTTGACGGGAACAGTCTGCATGCATCCGCCGCAAGCAGCTTTACAGCTCTCGCATATTCGAGCGGCAATGAATGGACGCAAACAAAACCCAATGCACCGCGCCACCGGAATTATTTGCAGGGCAGTGTTCCAGATCTAAGTTTTATGTTTCATTCGCTCTTTGGCTGTGCTCTTCTGATGTCCAGCGTGGGAGGTGGTAGTGGTCTAACATTGCCTCATGAAGCTTTTGTGAAAGTTTTGGGTCTCTCCTGCAGCCCTTAGGGGGTAACCCGTGCTCGGAATGAAACGTCGCAGTGACCGCACTACGCCAGAGGCCGCACCAAAAGCGCCCCCCCCCCTCCTCCTCTTCCTCAACCGCCCGCCATGTACAGTCGTGCTCAGTGGCTTTTTCCAGTCTATATATCACTTCTCCAAATTCATATTTTTTGAATAAATTTAAAAATTCGAACCAAAAAAATATTTTGGAATCAGTGAACGCAACCATGGTCAAAAATGCAAGATGCGACGAGAAACTGTTTTTTCAATGACAGAATGACCTGATTCGTATTTTTGACATGTTTTGCGTAAATTATCCGCGGCAAAAGGGAACGTTGGCCAATATGGGTGTGTAACCTAACGAGCCTGTGAGCCACCCAGTCAGTCAGCCAGCCAACCAGTCTCTCACCCAGGCAGGGAGGCAGCCAGCAGCCAGCCAGTAGGGTCGGGGAACACACGGACGGGCCGTGCCTGTTCCGTGATCATTGATTAATGGCGGCCAGAAATTAGAAGGGACGGCCGGTCAGGCATCAGGCGGGCAGGCAGGCAGGCAGCAGGGCCAGAGAGACGGAGAGCCCGCACACATGGGGCGGATGGAGCGGGACGGTAGTGATGAGAAATCCAGCGCGACCAATCGGGTGAAAACTGCTCCTAATTTTGTCCGGTGACAGGCGCCTCGCCCCAAGGACAAGTCCATATTTAACGTCACGCCTTGTGTCTCTCTCGCACTCGTTGGAGGTCTATTTGGAGCTATGAAAAAGCACCGTGTTGTGTGGACGATCCCTAAAACCGCTCTAAACGCGCTCGATCTCCGCCACCCGGGATTAGTAGCCAAAGGGGAAAAACGGTTTGCATCCTCGAGTCCCGGCTGTGCCATTTGTTGGTGCGGGGTGGCCAGCGAAACGCTTCACTCTCAAAACACTGAAGTCGAATTGACGTAAGTTTAGGTGATTTTCCAAGCACTGTTTAATCGGTTCGGAAAGAGTTTCATAAAATTATGACTCGTAGACAAAACGATTGAAAGGAATTGGTTGAGGTGCGAATAGACAAATTTTCGCCGGAATGCTTGCTGCCTGATGAAGGAAATTGTGTTTTCCTTGCTTCTTTCTTGCGGGCTGTTCCCTTAGCACACCTTCCCCTTCCACACGCGCACTCACTCCGATGGACATTCTGCACCTCTCCCTCTGGCCTCATCGCTCTCGGTCCATCTCGCTTCCCGCCGTTTCCATTACGAATGCCAATGAGTGCGACGGAGACACCAACACCCCCCCCCCCTCCTTTCCGCGCCTTACCTTCCCCTCCCCCGCCTCTTTTCGCTGCGGGCGGAATCCAATCGCCACCGCCCCCTCCACCGCAGCATCCTTAACCCTCAGAGGTTGCTCTTTTAATTCTCCTTTTCGTCGATGGCGGAGGAGGGTCGAGAGTGCGCCCGCAAAAGCGCCCCCCCGGCTCCCCCCTTCGCCTTCCCACGGTTCGTAAAAAGGGCATTATCATCCGGACCAAATGTAATTTCAGCCGTCAACTCGAAATAAAACCGCGTCAGAAGCGTGAATAAAAAATAACTTTTTCACGAGTTTGTAAAATAATTATGGCTACCCGGTCACCTTCCGGCATTTTTAGACGCGGCCGCCTGTTGATCCTCGTTTTACTCCTTCATAAAACCATAAAGCGCAACAAACAGGAACGGCTCACTATATTGCCGCTGGTGAATTATTGACAGCGGCCCGGTGGTTTACCTGCCAGCAGTGGCGGCACTATTTAGGTCGATCGCACTTGCAGTAGGCAAACCACGCACCTGAAAACAGGAAAGGAGATCAGCGTTAGTCAGACATTCGGGACAAGATGCCAATACTTTCCAATTTGCCACGGCGCGGGGGGAATCGAACAGAGTGGTGCCTGGTGCCCCAGACGTGTGGTGGCGGGTGACCTTTCGACCTTGACTCACTCCATGATGGATGCCTTGGCTCGCGCGCACCAGAAGACCGCAACAAATCCAATAAACGTTCCGAACCCGAATGATTCCAGACTATTAATTTGGGGGCCACATATATAACGAGATGCTACTGCGGTCACCCCGCCCAGTGTCGCACCCCCCTTCCCCACTGTGCGCTGCAGACTCATTCCCGGGGATTGGCCACCCCTTCCACAGGCACAGCGTCCTGCGACTTGGATCCCTGCCAGGGTGATCCCGGCAAGAACGAACGCTGGACGACTCTCCGGCAGGATCTCCACCGATTTGCCCCCTTAGAGCCCCCTGTCCCCTCCACCTGGGGTCTCTATCCCCGTGAGAGCGCTCACCCCTACAGGCCGGTCCCCACCTGGAGTGGATCAACCCCCCCCCCCCCGGAAGCCTCGAGGCCATCCATCCTTCAAGCCGCCCAGTGGCTCCGCCGGGCTCACCAAGGCGACTGTACACAATCAAACACCTCCTTTTTTTCCCCGCCTCCAGGGGTTTCCGCGCGCCACCCCGCGCAGCCTGGGGACACGCTGCCGAGGTGCTTGCCGAAGGAGGCTGGCCGGTGAGGAGGACTGGCCGACGAAGACAACGGAAGCTGGCCGCCAAAGAGATCTGGCCACCGTACAGCTGCCCAGCCGAGGACCCCGTCTCCAGCGTCAGCCTCCCACTACACTCCTTATCAATGCCTTCCTTTGCGACTGTTCATCTCATCGCGGATGCAGAGCGCCGCGAGGAGGCCCTGGAGGCCCCGAGGAGCCCGCCGACGGAGTTACCGGCGTGACCGCGACCGCCGGGAGCCCCGCCAGGGCCAGACGGGCGGACGTAATCTTAAGTCAGTTAGCAGCGTAAGGCTGTTAGCGCAGACAAGACATGAAGAGGTAGGGGGCGGCCGGCGGGCCAAGCGGACGGAACGGCAATCCCGCCTGCGAAGCGAAATTCGACACGACGCGTTTATAGGGAAGCCGCGGTGAAGGGAAAGGAGGCCCAAGGAGCCCCGGGGGAGCCCTTGGGGTGCAGGAGAGACAGACAGAAGCAGAAAAAGGGCGGTAATTCGATCACCCGTCTTCCGGGTATCATGCTGCCAATAGCGTGTCACGTGATCCGAAGCAATAATAATGAATTTGCCGTCACACACACACACACACACACACACACACACACACACGCTCAGACACTCAGAGAGAGAACGATCATGCTGCCACGAAATGCGCATGTTCGATGTGCCCGCCGGTATTTCGATTAAAGGAGTGCACTAGTGCCCGAACCCCATAAAACGGCGAACCGTCTTTCAGGCGTCGAGAAATGCACGGTGAAAGGGGGGAGGGAAGACACGCACCTCTGACGTCCCTGAAAAACTAACCCGACTGCACCACCTGCCACTTTACCGGCCGTAAAGACGCCACATTTTATTTATATTTACTTTTCATGACGCGGGGGCTTGGCGGGGCACGGCGAGGCGTGGTGGTAGAGCGTGGTGGGGCGTGGCAGGGCGTGGCGGTGTGCGGCGAGGCGTGGTAGGGCGTGGCGGGGACACAAGTCCGCGGTTCATACCGCAGCGCGCGGCACGCTTACAACTCTGTTTTAAAGTTGGCGCGCAATCTTAATTCGATGGCCGTGGCTGATAAGAAAGGCGGAGTCCAGGCGAACAGGGGGTGGGATGGGGTGGAGTGGGGATGTTGTGAGCGTCTGAAATGGCCACACCGCCCAGAGAAGACCGGCGCAAACAACCTCGCAACCGTTAACGTATGGATAGAATGGAAGGGCGCAGTTTCTTTCTTCCCTCGCCCTTCTTGACACGAAAGATGAAAATCCCCCGAAAGATTTTCTCGCATTTTTTTTCCAACCAACCTCAACGGCAGAAGCGTGCAGCAGTGCGCTTCCATTCACTCCATGCCTCTGACGTCCACACTCGTGGCTGCGGTGGGCAGCTGGCGATAGAGAAGTCCCCTCCTCTTTTTCAGCCGCGCGGGAGGTTATTCAGTGGGCGCGGCCACGCTGCACCGCGAGCGGCGGCCTTGGCAGCCTGTTCGTTTGATCACCAACTTATGGCCCACTTTTACCGGCAAGTCTCTAGGGGTGAATCGCCCGCACAGGACTTCAGGGGAAAGGAGGTGGGGGAGCTGGATGGATGCAGAAGGGAGGGGGAGGAGGGGCAGAAGGGTGGCAGCCGGCAGGCGCTCCGTCTTAGCCCGGATTGCGTGTAGTTTTTACGGAAAGCGATAAATCTGAACGCGGTGAGGCGGGGTGAGTTGGAAAAGGCGCGCTCCGCGGCCCCGCCGCTCCGAGGGGCGGAGGGAGCAGGCCGCCTAAAGGGGTGGAGCGTGGAACGCACTGCTGTGACGACGTATGAAAAATCCAGCGCGGCACGGGCATGGTCCTCGGAGCACGCCGCAGCAAACTCCAATCCCCTCTTGGCCCTCGGCGGGGCGCTGCCACAGTTACACTGGCAAGCCGAAACAACTGACATTCTCAAACATTTGCGCGCTGGACTAAACAACTCCGATTACGGTTAGAGCGCTATACGATCTGCGTCGAAAAGTGTAGACCATTCGGACAAATCCGCAGGCAGCCATGCGTCATGCAGACGCGAGCGCGCATACTCACAAACACACACACACAACACAAACACACAGACGACGCGGTGGCGGGGCTTAGGGTGAGCTCATTGTGACTCGGCTATGAGCATAACAGCCGCCATTTACCGTCGATTTAACGGTCCAGCCCACAAGCCCTGCAGCAGCCACTCCGCGCCCGGCACAACGCGTGCGCGTGGGCCAACCCACTGGTGTGCAACTCCTTCACCCAAAGCGCTGCACGCTCCCGTCCCCCTCCCCTCTTCTGCCTGTCTCTCTCACACTTGCCGGGCGGCCTCCGCAAATCCGCGGCAACTTGCTAAGCCTCACACGACCAAGCATTAGGCCACGCACCAACCACCCTTGCGCCCTACGACCCGCTCTACATCGTTCAGACATTCCCTCCGACACACGCAAGCACACACGCACACGCCGACAGAAGCACTTTGACTGTTTTTCTCCCTCGCGGGCTTCCGCGTGCAACTGTCAAGTCAGTCCATTTATCACCGCACGCGTTGCTTTCATCTAAGGGGAACGCATCGAACTTGCAAAGTTGGCAGACACGACAGTGACCACGGTGGCTTACTTCTTCGGGTGTTCTGTCAGGGGGGCTTTCTCGGAATCTTTTTAGCGCCGTATCTTTCCCTGTACTGTCATGTAGGGCGTAGAGGTTGCAATCTGATAACCGTTGACCCCGAGATTAAAAAAAAAAGTATGCTACACAGTAGAAGAATGAATAATGTTATGAAAAAAAAAAAAGAGACTCAAACTTATGTTTTAGCCCATTTTGCCTATCGAATGCAGAGCTTTCGTCGTAATCTCGAGTCATTCGTGCTGAACGAGCAACGAGGCAAGCACAAATAACGGTAAGGCCCCGTTGTTGGGCAGGGCCGACCGAAAAAATAAACCGGATGGCCGGCAGACGGCAGCGCGAATATCAATAACAGAAGGCTGCTGACCCACTGGACCAGTCTCTCTCGCATCCCTACCAGACGTTCGGCAAGTGCAAGAGAGACAGGGCGACAAAAGCGCCGTCTGGCCCGCAAGGCGTGTGGGCGACGATGTCCCTAGGGCTGGCCGCCAGCGCCGCCAAAGAGTGGGTAAGAAGACCGTTGAGGCGGACGAGACGCTCTTTGAGCTCCAGAGTCGCTAAATGGTACTGGAATCGATCGTGTGACGACACTAATGGATTGCTCTCCAGACCAGGAATCTATTGGTGCGGTCACGCGTTCGATTCAAGTCCCATTTAGCGACTCTGGAGCTCAAAACGCGTTTAGAATCATGGCCGCCACAACGGTCTTCTGACCTACTGTGCGCCAGGGGGGCTGCTGGCCGGTCACGCCATCCACTGTCAACGTCCAAACTTGAGCGTACGGAAAGCTAAGTTCCCCGGGCCACTCGCGGCCGGTCAGCAGCTCACAAACCTCTCCAAGTTGACAGACAAAGTGGGGCACCCGCAAGCGCCGCGGCCGACCGGACCGCCGGGGCCCCGGCCCGGGGGCAGCGCGGGGGGCGGCGGGCAGCCCTATCGACATCCGGCCGCACGCCTGATGGATGCACCCTCTCCCAGAGTCGGACACCTTCACGCTGTTCCGAGTTCATCACAGTCGACTGGTGGGAAAAAAATTTACGGAAAAAATGTCTGGTCAATTACTAACCCGCTACGACCGTCTCGTACCTAACGACGGATTTTATTTTGTGAAGATTGGCGGAATGATCTGATGCGGGTGGACTCCACATTGGCTTTCGGAGGCAGAGGAAAACCATGGGCAAATAATAACACAGCCATTTATATTTTTGCTATTCTGGACACCATTAATAACAATTACAGCATGCCATAGTCTTGGAGTCCGTTCGGGGCATTGGGAGGGGGAGGGGGGCTCGCCGTGCCCTTCACAGAGGGGTGCGGCCCTGTGTGAACCTTTGTTTGGCAGGCCCCTGTAGGTTTAGGGTAAGTACAAGTAGGTGGGCAAGTGAGGGTGTGAGGGTGTGCGTTTGTGTGTGTGATGCATTAAAATAACACGATTTTCCGTATCGTTTGATCTCATCCTAATTAGGCTGAAAACACATTACACAGGAATGGTGCAATCAACAATTAGATCTAGACATTAACGACGCCCAAAAACAAAATAAAAAGTTTGAGACTAAAGGGATTTGCACTGCTAGTGCCGCGGTGACGCCTAGTCGGCCTGATTAAAATTTGCGCCGTTTTTCGCCGCCGCCCTTTTCATCAATCTTTGGCCCCTCATTGCTAACATCACCCCCAGTGGAGTCGAATAATATGAAAGCCTTATTAATTCCTGGGAAAAAAAGGAAGACTGGGGCGGCATGTTTTTGTTGACTTGCTTTGCGTGATTAGCAGGGCGCAAATTAAAAGGCGCAAGAAAGAAAGTTGCGCGAAGGAAGCGCAAGATGGCGCTGCTGCAGCAAGGCTCACACAATGGCTGCAGGACCGCAAAACTTTCGCTTTCATTTGGAAACGTGTCGGGCGCAGTTGCCATGGCAATGGGGCGGACGGGAAGGCGAAGGCGAGGCGGGGCGAGGCGGGGCGGGGCGGGGTGAGGCCGGGTGAGGCGGGGTGAGGCGGGGTGAGGCCGAGCGACGCCGATGAGATTCGGCGATAAGGTTTGGTGTTAGGGGGAAACGGCCGCGGTTTGCCACCTTGGCCGAAAAGCACAGTCTCGGCGTGTCTACGCCTCCCGCCCCCCAAGCGGCTGGATTCTGAACAGCTCCTCCACCGCTCTGTCTCTCTCGCACTCGTGGGGGAGATGGCGTGACTACTCGGAATCGCTCCGACGATGACGATGACTACTTTCGGGGTTCGGAAATTTTCACTCCGGCCTCTACGGAAAAGCAGTCGTTTTGCAGTGTACAGGCAGGCCCACCCACACTGCAGAGAAAAGTTTGTGCCTACGGCTTTTGGGTGCGCACTCAAAAGACGAGCGCACTAAAATTGAGTCACGCGAAACAAAAGAGAAAAAAAAAGGCAGTTACTGGTGCACCACAGCTTTACAATTTTCGGCGCCAAAACAACCCTTAGTTCTTTCAGCGCACGCGACAGGAAATGAAGTTGTCACGTGGTTCGCCTTTTCCTTTCTTATTCTTCTCTTTCTCTCTCTCTCTCTCTCTCTCTCTCTCTCTCTCTCTTGCTCTAATGAAGCCGTGTGTTGTAGCCCCATCGGGGGAGGGAGGGAGGTAGAGGGGAGATAAGAGGGTGGCATAACGGCGTATAAGGTGTAAAGGTAAGCAATTACTCCGTTTGGAACCACCTTCCACTTGTTGGAACGTGACGCATATGGGTAGTAATGAGCGCCATGACTATTGTGCTGGGGTGAGAAAGAGAGAGAGAGAGAGAGAGAGAGAGAGAGAGAGAGAGAGAGAGAGAGAGAGAGAGAGACAGAGAGACAGAGAGAGGGAGAAAGAGAGAGGGGGAGAGAGAGAGGGAGAGAGAGAGTCTCGAGGCACCGGGCGCACGCCGAAAACAGCAGACGGTGACTGGGATAGAAATCACAGTATGGCGGTACCGCGGGAAAGAGGGTGCAAAACGCTTTTGTGTACTGCTCATCAAAATATTTTTCATTTTTAAAGAATTAATTATTTTTTTTAAAATGTTCCTTGTGAAGACGAAGATCAACCAGTGTTGTCGTCTGCTTAACACGTCTCCTTTTCCCCGCGCGGGACAGCAGCGATAATAATTGGCGACGGCGCGGCGCTGCGGTGTTGCGAGTTTGTCCGGGCGGTGCCCCGCGAGGCCGCGGCGGTGGCGGTGCTGTCCACGGCGACCTCGCGACGCTGCCGTGCTCAACTTGTTGGGCTCCAAGTTAGCGCGCCACAATATGACTCGATTAAAAGTTACCTCCCTCCACCCTACCCTCTGGCAGCCGCGGCAGCCGCGCGGCGTGGGTCCAGCCTCGCCTGCCTCGCAGCCCTGCGTGTCGTCTGTCTCTCTCGGCGGCCGCGCGATGCTCGGCGGAGCCACCTTCACGCTCTGCCATACAACGAGACCCTCTAGCCATACACCGCGCGTCTCACACAACTCAGTCTAAAGTTGGGCTCCGCGATTTTCCGCCCGCTCCTGCAGTGTAGGATTCTTTTCCACACTGGCCGTATTTTGAATCGAAATCCAAAGTGACAAAGTGGATGGAAACCTGGGCGCTGACAAGCTCCATGACGTCACCGAGATCTTTCCATTCCACCTCCCATGGTGTCTTGTTTATTTTTCATCCCCAGCCTACGTCGTCGTCGTCCTCCACAACGCAAGTTCGCCGCCACACTTTGTGGCATATCCTCCCCCCTCCCCCTCCCCCTCCCCCCAGATGACGCCGAACGTTCAGCCGCGTGTCACCTGAAACAACAAGCTTTCGCCGACGCCCGCTGAATCTTTCACTCGATAGACCGAGGAAGATGACGTAGTTTCGGCGTAGTTTTTTCCCGAAGCAAGCATTTCTTTTTTTATTTTTTGGTCGATTTTGATAGAAAGCCGAAGTCGAGCAAAGTTGCAACGAGATGATGTCAAAATTATTGCGGTACCCGTGGTGATACAACTGTGGTATATGCGAGTTGTGACAAACTAAAGGACGCGCGGTTTCCCCCCCCCCCCCCTCTCTCTCTCTCTCTCTCTCTCTCTCTCTCTCTCTCTCTCTCTCTCTCTCTCTCTCTCTCTCTCTCTCACACACACACACACTTGTGTCTTCACACTACACAGATCAGGGCGACAGCTCAAACTGGACTCCCAACTTGGCACTCCGCGACACGCCGCACACCCGCGCAGCCCGTCAGAGTTGCCAACTTTGATTCTGTTGTTGTGCTGCCGGGAAGGTAATAATTCAGCCGGCAGCTGATTGGCAGACACATAAACACACACACACACACACACACACACACACACACACACACACAGAGACACACATACACACTTCAGGGCTCACATTATACACATTTTTGAAGCCCAAATGTAGCTGACTGAGCAATGTAAACATTCTACATTCTTTTTCTATCTTTACTATTTTTTTATTTTTTTTTTGCACTGTATTGTGACGGTATTCCCGTCTCCTTCCTCTGCTTCCAAAAGGTACAGCCGCTTTTTGATAAGGCGCCAGCTTTCCCAGTTTTGTGCGTGAATTCCTTGATCCATCCTTGGCCGCACCACCAAGCCACGTTCACGGCTCACTACCTACTTTCTTGCCGCCCGCAAAAGTTTGGACCCAACCCCCACCCCGCGCCACCGCATCTATAATCTTCCACGGCAGCAGACCCTTCCCCCCCCCCCTCCTCCTCGCATCCCTCTGCCCCGCAGCCTCGGGGCTCCCCAGTCCTAGTTTCGAGGGGCCGCCAGGTCCCCCCCCCCCTCGACCCCGGACGAAGAGGAGAAAGTGTGAGCGAGAGGGGCTGCACGCGAAGAAATGGCGAGAATCGGGATGTGCCGGCACCTGAACATCATCAACAAAAATAACAACAACAACAACAACAACAACAACTACAACAAACAACAAAGAGAACGAAGAGAAAACAACTTTGTACACGTGATCGGCGAATGCAAAATAAGTGTTTGACCGCTTAACTATGCTAACAATTTTCTTGTATTTTTGACCCAAGAATGGAGGCCTATCAAACGTCATGCAGGGACTTTGTGCCCAGGGTGTAACGCGAGTGTTCGCCCCCTCGGTACGGAGAGCGCGGAACCGTGGGTCCGCCCGCGACCCGGTTCTCTGGTGTATCGGCGCCCGTGGCGTCCGAGGCGTAATACCGTGACGCCGATGGCGAAAACAACCGGCGCGCCGATGGTGTGGCGTTACCTAACGCTGGCCGGCCCCTCGCCGCGGCCTCGCTCGCCGGGACACGTGCTGAAAACGATCCCTCGGCTCCCCTCCGGTCTCCCCGTAATGCCCAGCACTGTACACAGCACGCAGCGAGCAGAATGGCGGCCCGTTTCTCCCGAGGCACGCTCTCTCTCCCCGGCGATTTGTCGGCTTTCGACTTTCGGCTCTCGGCTTTCGGACTTCGGCTGCCTTCGGGCGTCGCTGCTGCTACCGCTTCGACTGCGTCCGCTACTCGGGACCCCGCCGGCCGCGCGATCCGTGCGAGCAGAGCAGCAGCGCTGAAACCTTTTCCCGGCTCCACGTCGTCGTTCCCCGCGCACTTCCGAAATGAGGCGCGCCCCGCACAGTGGGCCAGAAGACCGGTGGAGGCGGCAACAATGCAGGACGGGTTTCAAGCTCCAGAGTCGCCCAATGGCACTCGAACTCGAACCGGACGTGTTACCCCACCAATGGATTGCTCTCTGAACGAGGAATCCATTGGTGGGGTCACACGTTTGGTTCGAGTCTCATTAAGCGACTCTGGAGCTCAGAACGCGTGCACTTTTTCTGCCGCCTGCGCTGGTCTTCTGGCCCACTGTGCCGCTCTCCGCCCCGCGGCCAGCGCCCTGTCTGCTCTGTATGCGCGGTAACGGAATTACTCGCTGAAGTAAACACGAACCTTTCGGATCGCCATGAAACAAAGCGATCTCGGAGCGAGCCATGGCGAGGCTGCGCACAGTGGGTCAGAAGACCGTTGAGGCAGCCAAAATTCTAGACGCGTTTTGAGCTCCAGAGTCCCTGAATGGGACTCGAATCGAACGTGTGACCCCACCGATGGTTTTCTCTTCAAGCGAGGAACTCATTCGTGAGCTCACACGTTTGGTCCGAGTCCCATTTAGCGACTCTGGAGCTGAAAACGTGTCTGGGATTTTGGACGCCTCAAGGGTCTTCTGACCCACTGTGCGGCGAGGCCCCTCGGCACGTCGGGGCCGAGGGTGCGCACACGTCTCCGGCCCGGGCCCCTCAGCGCAGAGCCCCCCAAGTCCGAAGGCTTTTATTATTTAAGGCTCCATAACTAGAAGTGCCCGCGCCCTGCCTCCTCCTTCAACGCAGCCAGTGTCCGGTCCTTTGTTGTTATGACCGAGCGGGAAAAAAGTCACACACACACACACACACACACACACACACACACACACACACACACACCCGCGCGCGCGCGCGCACAGCCGCAGGGGCACGGCGCATGAATCAAGTATTTCAAGATTTATTTTCCCTTGTTTGCTTTATAGAAAATTCCTCATGTGGATTTTAATTAGGAGGCCCAGTGCGGGCCTCGAACAAGCAGGACATCTGCGGTTTAATTGAGACCGATTTTAATCTCCGCGCGCATTGCTGCATTTAGAACGATGTTTTGACTAAGGGGGGGGGGGGGACACGGTTCGGCGGCACTGCCACGCTCGTATGTTCCCAGGTCAGTGATTGACTCTCGTTGCATTGGTTTCATTGACTAAGGTGGTAATTGTATAGTTTAAACGCAAGCGGACAGGACAGGATGGTCTGGATGGACGTGCTCTACCTCATGCACACAAACCCAAATCCCCTGGTTGAGACTCCGACCGAGAGAGCGCGCGCAGAAAAGAGCCAACGCTGCCCCACAGTGGGCGCGCTAGCACCACCCCGCCATAACCCTCCCCCCTCCCCTCATGATATTGATGCGCGAGCACCGATACGGGCAGGGCCTGTAAACATTTACGATGAACAATATAACACGGGGCGAAGAGAGCGCGGCGGGGACTCTTGTCACCTCTGTGCAGCATCTTTTGGATTGCAGGCACTCAAATAGAGCACCGAATAGGCCTTTACGTTTCCATCGGCCCGCATCGGCCCGTCAAGTGCTCCCCAAATAACACTCCGATGGACGAATTCGGGGTGCGAGGGGGTGTAACAGACGGCGGGGAAAAAAGGTTATACCTGGCCGAAGCCAACATTTTTTTATTTATCATTTTTTTTTGGTCTCTTCTCTGCACGGCGGAGCCAGCCCCCCCCCCCCCTTTCTCCCCCTCCCGCCAATACAAATGCAAACGAAATGACGAAAATAAATTTTGCCCGGGCATGCTGAGTGCAAGGGACGGACCATCGAGTCATCCGAAAAGAGGGAAGGAAATAAAGCGAATGAAAAAGGAGGCTGCCGGGCACAAAAGAGACACTGGCAGATGTGGAAAGGGTCTGACGGCGTGGTGGGCCCGTCGCCTGACGCTGTCCATCGGTGGGCGCGCACACCACGCCACTGCCGGCCGTCTGGGCTACTGGGCTGCACAGCGCTCTCTCTCGCACTCCTGTGGCGTCGCCGAGGGGCGCGAGAGAGGTGGAGGCATGTTCGGAGCGAGTCTGTCCGTCTGGGCCCGGCGAGGCCCGGCGGCGGCGGCGGCCAGCCGGCGACAAACTTATTCCATTATATGATGGCGACTGCAGCATTGGTACGCAATGAGCCGCTTCGGCGGCCGGCAGGGGCGGAACGAGGGGGGGGGAGAGAAAGGGGGGGGGGAGAAGATGGGAAGAGGAATCGTGCGGCGGGGGTCGTAACGATCATTCTCCTGCCCTGCTCCCTCGTCTTCGTTATTTTCCTCTTCGGGCCCACCGGAAGTTCAGATTTCCCTCCCAGGAAGAATTGGCCGAAGGCTCATAATTTCACTCACAACGCGCGGTCCTTGGGCGATATTCCATGCCGATGATGTACGACGAACAAAGGGACGGTCTCCAAGGTTCCGGAGTCCGAACGAGAACGAGTTCAGTTCCGGGCCGGGACTTTTGCGGACAGAGGCACTCGTTGAATGGGTGAACGGTGGTTGTGAACACGGAAAAAATAAATCGGTCGGTGCAGTCAGGATTCGGTCGTAGGTATCGACTTGGTCGATACGCTATGCCCCAGACGAACTCTCGATCGTCACGATCGACCCTCGATCACCACCACCGATGCGTCATCACCACGATCAGAATGGTTGGTTACGACAATCATAAGCATGGTCACCACGACCGGATTTCACCAACCAACCCATTCCGATCGTAACGACCAACTCCTTTTTTCCGTGAGGGCAGACTTGTTGGTAGTGGCGTTGGTGGTGGTAGTAGCACGGGGCGCCGTCACAACCAGTGGCTGGAAATCGCATTAGGGACTGTCTCGGATCTCGGTTCCGTTAGAACAATGGCGGTCTTTGTGGCGACCGATATCTGCGCACAGCGGAGCGTGTGGGCGGTCGTCGAGGCAAGCCCCGAGCAGGCATCCCCCTTCGACAACAATGCCAACAACGGCGTGACCGCGGCCAGGCGTTGGCCTTGGCGGCGCCACCCCAGCCCAGCTCGCCGCGGGCCCCGCCGGCGCCGGCCGGCACGCCTCCAGAAATATGGCCTCCTCAGACAGCGGCCTCAACAAGCCACTACCGCCACCCGGCAGACCGACCGCCTTCCGTTGGTCTGTCTTCGTCGCACTCATGGGGCGTCCCCCCGTCGGGGTGCGAGGCGGCCGCCGCAGCTGGCTGTGTGGGCGGCGCGCCGCGGCTGGCTGTGTGGGCGGCCGCCGCGGCTGACTGTGTGCGCGGCTGCCACGGCTGGCTGTGTGCGCGGCGCGCCGCGGCTGGCTGTGTGCGCGGCCGCCGCGGCTGGCTGTGTGGGCAGAGCGCCGCGGCTGGCTGTGTTGGCGGCTGCCGCGGCGGAGGCGGGCGAGGCCCTCGGCGAGGCCACTAAGCACTAAGCACTGTCTGGACCGCACCGCAGCGCCGCGCCGGATTTACGGCGAGTTTGTGTCTGGCGGGGCGATCGCCGGAACTACTACACTGTTCGCAACATTTCCGGCATGGGCCACAAAGAACGTTAACAAAGCCTCGATGCCAAAATATGGGACCGCTCGCGCGCTGGGCTGGCTTGGCTGCTACCAGGCTGACTTAGGGGGCAGCCACTCGCGAAGCCCTGTGTCCCTGTCTGAAATCTTCCCCTAACAAGCCCCCCCCCCCCCAAAAAAAAATGGCAAAAACAGTTGGCTGTTCGGTCTGAACGCGCCAAATCGGGAAACGATAACCTGGACGCCACAAGGGACGCGCGGGACAGGAAAATTTTTTAATCAATAAGCTACTAACAAATATGTAAATAATTGTTACAAAAGCGAAAAGTACGTCTTATTGTTGCACAATACTGGAGATGTTACTAACAAAATGTACTAAAAGTCCATTTCGAGTCTGAGAGTGTGGCGAATGTTTCTTTTTTAAGGCTGGCGAGACACTACGGCGCTTGTATCGCTGACTCCTCCCGCCCCCTTCCCCCAAAATGAGCTGACGGAGGAGAAAAAAATTGATTCATGGTCGTTCTTCCGAGATAAGCTTATTTCCTCTGGTGATTTATAAAAGAAAAGGAATTCTAATTAGATCACTCCCCGTATTATAAAAGTAGCGCCGACGGGGAGCAGAGACCTCCTGACCCGAACGGCAACAGATGCTGCGTTACCCGGCGCAGCCAGGCACCCCGCCACGCCCCTCGCCCGCATGCCCGGCAGCAGCGCCAAGCCCGCGCCGCATTTTTCCCGCCCCAAAATAAAATTATTTCGTTTTTATTTTAATTCAGACCAACTTTATCCCATTAAAAGATATTTTCCGTGCTGAGATGGCGGCGGTGGGGGTGGGGGGACCGCTACCTGCGTGTGACCTGTGTGTCAATGTGGCCGCACACGTCACGCAGAGAGAGGGAGTATCTCTGCAGTTATAAATGATATTTTCAAATGCTCACTTCTTAAGCACTTGGCATCATAAATCAAACCGGAATTTATGCAATATGTTTTTATCAATTTTACTTTAATTATTTTCGCAAGTAAACGTCGGATTTTACCCTTTACCCTGACGTAACCGTGAGCCTTCCCAAGGGGCCTCAGCGCCGTGGCTTCGGCAAAATGGCCCCCGCAACGCGACACGACCGCGCTGGA
This sequence comes from Stenchaetothrips biformis, assembly GCA_030522485.1. Taxonomy (NCBI): domain Eukaryota; kingdom Metazoa; phylum Arthropoda; class Insecta; order Thysanoptera; family Thripidae; genus Stenchaetothrips; species Stenchaetothrips biformis. Next base: position 17,017,359 of record CM060094.1, on the reverse strand, counting down.
AGACTCCGGTGGGAATTCCTTGCGACTAAGAATTTCTGGCCCGAGGGACGATATAACGAACTCGACGACTGATGGCCCGAGTAAAACGGGCGCCGCCCTTGACCTTTGGCCTTGAACCCCGGTCTTTGGCCTCCGATCCTTGGACTTCGGTCCTGCTCCTGGGTCCTGGGTCGTCCTAGGTCCTAGGTCCTGGGTCCTAGGTCCTTGGTTTGTCGCCAGCCATCTCCGGCGCCTCTTTTAATCCACCTATCACGTCAACAGAGCTTTCAGGTCGTCAAGGTCAGCCGTTTTTCAAGCCGGAATGCTGCTAGGTCGCAAGAAAATCCAAGTCCGCGAGACGAGAAAAATAGGGGGTGGGGGCGGGGGGGGGGCGCTTCGTTCCGTCCGCGACGCGCCGCCGCCGCCTCGGCGCTCAAAGGTCCCCTGAATGAGCTATGAGGTCGGCAACGCCATCATTTTTAAAAGTGTTTGTACGTGATCTATCCGACAAGGGCCGGCATAATGGATTCCCACCTCGCAATAAGGAGGTGGGATAAAAAGGGGGGAGGGGGGTCACCAAGCCGGGCCAAGTCCACACATTTGGCGCGCGCTCTCAAACTCGGACTACTCTGCCAAGTCAAAGCGACGAAAAAAATTGCAACGGGAAAAACAACGTAGTGCCTTGCCAACCTGATTGTAAATTTCTGGCAGGGTGTGTTGTGCACACGGTCTCGCAAACACGCACACACACACACACACACACCTAAACTTGTACGTACACCAACACACACAGGCTACAGCGGCATGGACATTGAGAGTTTTACAAGTGGAATGGAAGGGGCAGTAAACTGGGATACTTGAAAATAGAGGGCCGTGAGAGAGCGCGTATCGCCGAGTCGAGGATTCGATGGTGAGGACGAGGGAGAGATACCGAGACAGAGAGCGAGAAGGAGAGAGAAGAGGGAGAGGTTGGGGAGGGGGTCGTGATGGAGTTTAAATAGAGAGGCGGGGGGGGTAGAGGGGTCACATATTAGTTTCCGGCCGGCAGTGTCAGCTTCCCGGACGGCTGCGCGATGCACTCGTCGAAAAATTAGAGACACGACATGGAGGCAGCGGCGCTGTCGCCGCATGGATTCATTCACCGTCCTGCCCTCACTCTCAGACCCGTATTGACTTTTTATCTCTTGCCAAAAAGTTTTTTGTGCAAACGTAATATGTACTATTTTCTCTTTAGCTTTGCACGTTTTTGTCCATTATATAGGGTATTTAGTCCATTAAACCTAACTTTTTGTCAATTGCAATGTACTTTTTGATTTCTACATGAACTATAGACAGTTTCATCTTAAAAACGATCAAAATTGTGCATAGCTAATGAGAAAATAGTACAATTTACGTTTGCTCGAAAAGCTCCATAAGCAAGAGGTATAAGTCCATATGGGACTGAGAGTGCTCCCAGTGGTGTTTAGTGCTTCACAAGGTCGGCGAGCGCGGTGCGGGCGGCAAGGAACGCTTCGCTTTCTCCATCTGTTCTCCCAGGCGCCTTCCACCACCACGGCCCCCAAGGCCACCACGGCCACCTTGATCACCATCGACCGCCGTCACCGCCGCGTGCGTTCATTTCCTGGCCGACCACTTTTCCCATGCAAAGGGGTGCCGGATTCGAAATTCGGCTGGCGGCACTCCCCAGGCAGCCAGGCGGGCAGGCAGCCAGGCAGGCAGCCAGGCAGGCAGGCAGCCAGCCGGGCCGAGGCGAGCAGCGCAGCCCGGCCTGCGTCACGCACAAGCCCTCATCCGCTTTCGGAAAGCGTGGCCGCACGCAAATATTATGCGCATCACGTTCAAATATTCCGACTCGGCTTTTTGCCCGCGGGGCTGCAGACTGATTCCGAGAGGCGTTGTCGTCGCTCTGTCTCTCTCGCACGCACGGCGCGTCGCCGTCGAGGTGCAACGGAGACACAGCGACGAAACAGACTCTCGGAATGAGTCTGCTGCGCTCGCGCTGCGCTAACGCTGCGAGGCGCGCTCATTTGGGGCGCTCTATTCTGGTCGCTTGCTTCGCTTGCTCACTCATTACCAAGAGTGGTGAAGAGTTCGGGGAAACGCCCCTCTGGTTGGCTGGCCGGCCCGGCCGCTCCCCTGCCGGCATTCCCTTTCCGCTTGCCTGGGCCGGGCAGGGCCGGGCAGGGCTGGGCAGGGCCGGGCAGGGCAGGGCCGGGCAGGGCCGGGCAGGGCCGGGCAGGGCCGGGCAGGGCCGGGCAGGGCCGGGCAGGGCCGGGCAGGGCCGGGCAGGGCCGGGCAGGGCCGGGCAGGGCCGGGCAGGGCCGGGCAGGGCCGGGCAGGGCCGGGCAGGGCCGGGCAGGGCCGGGCAGGGCCGGGCAGGGCCGGGCAGGGCCGGGCAGGGCCGGGCAGGGCCGGGCAGGGCCGGGCAGGGCCGGGCAGGGCCGGGCAGGGCCGGGCAGGGCCGCTCCCTTCGGACCCAGTACCCCTTTCGAATCCAAAAAGAAATTGGAGGGAAGATGGAGCGCGGCGGCAGCGAAAGAGGAAAGAGGGGAAAAGAGGAGGAAATGGACAGAAAAAAAAAACCGTGCCGCTGGGCGGCCGCTCTGCATGTCGCGTGGACCGAGGGGTGAATCACTCAGCATTTTCGTGTACACATGAGTACATGAGTACAGGTGAGTACACCTGATAATACTCAGAAATGGGGGATATTGTTGACGTTTCTACGCCTTTTTAGCCTTTTAAACGAAAAACAATACCGAATCCTGAATTAAGTTGGTTATTTTTGCTCTTTTAAAATTTGTGAGTACACTGAGTGCGGGCTAATGTGTACACATGAGTACACTTGTGATTCACCCCTCGGCGTGGACAGCGAAATTAACGTGGTTTTCCTGCTTCGATCGTGTTCTTTACGGTGTCCTCTCTCGCTAGGACTGTTTCACTAGGCTCGCCTTGCCACTCACCCGTGCGCTGATTCGACGCTCTGTCTCTCTCGCACCTCTATGCGGGAGGCCCCAGAAATGCAAGACAGACAGAGCGGATGAAGACGCTGTCCGGAGTCCAGGCAAAGCGCTTGGCTGCTCGCTTCAACTCCAAATCAGAGTCTCGCTTTGTCACTCCTGCTCCTCATTAGGATGCCTCCAGGGTGCGAGAGAGACAGCGACGAAAATGCCGTGAGCTTCCGCGCCATCCCCGTGACGCCCCGGCCGCCCCCGCCGCCCCCACCGCCCCCGCCGCTCCCGCACCGGGCCTGACCGAGGGTCTGACGCTGACTGCGTCACAGATCACCGGAAAGGGTTTGCAAATCCGGCGGTCCGGCGGCCACCAGCAGCACGCCTCTCCATCGGGACGAGAAGCCGCAGGGCTGGGAAAAACGCACCCCCCGGGACTAATGAGCTAGCTGCGGGCCCACGGGCAGGCCCACGGGCTGGCCCACGGGCAGGCCCACGGGCTGGCCCACGGGCAGGCCCACGGGCTGGCCCACGGGCAGGCCCACGGGCTGGCCCACGGGCAGGCCCACGGGCTGGCCCACGGGCAGGCCCACGGGCTGGCCCACGGGCAGGCCCACGGGCTGGCCCACGGGCAGGCCCACGGGGCAGGCCCACGGGCAGGCCCACGGGCTGGCCCACGGGCAGGCCCACGGGCAGGCCCACGGGCAGGCCCACGGGCAGGCCCACGGGCAGGCCCACGGCCCTCATGAGAATTTTTGGAAGACCACGGAAGTCACCGACTGGAACTCATCGGACGAAGCCACTTCCCAACGACGACTTCCAGAATGTAACATGTTTTGAAGTCACTGGAAGTCACGGCCCCTCTTCCACTGACGTCCACGGACTTCCCATGATTTCTCAGTCGCATCCACCGACTTCCTACCACTTCCCGAGACGTCCGACCCACTTCCAGGGACGTCCTTCGACTTCCCTGCTTCTTCCAGGGACGTCCTATGACTTCCCTGCCACTTCCTGAGACGTCCCACTCACTTCCAGGGACGTCCAACGACTTCCCTGCCACTTCCCGAGACGTCCCACCCACTTCCAGGGACGTCCAACGACTTCCCTGCCACTTCCAGGGACGTCCAACGACTTCCCTGCCACTTCCCGAGACGTCCCACCCACTTCCAGGGACGTCCTACGACTTCCCTGCCACTTCCAGGGACGTCCAACGACTTCCCTGCCACTTCCCGAGACGTCCCAGCCACTTCCAGGGACGTCCTACGACTTCCCTGCCACTTCCAGGGACGTCCAACGACTTCCCTGCCACTTCCCGAGACGTCCCACCCACTTCCAGGGACGTCCTACGACTTCCCACCCACTTCCAGGGACGTCCAACGACTTCCCTGCCACTTCCCGAGACGTCCCACCCACTTCCAGGGACGTCCTACGACTTCCCACCCACTTCCAGGGACGTCCAACGACTTCCCTGCCACTTCCCGAGACGTCCCACCCACTTCCAGGGACGTCCTACGACTTCCCGGCCACTTTCAGGAACGTCCTACGACTTCCCTGCCACTTGCAGGGACGTCCAACGACTTCCCTGCCACTTCCCGAGACGTCCCACCCACTTCCAGGGACGTCCTACGACTTCCCTGCCACTTCCAGGGACGTCCTACGACTTCCCTGCCACTTCCAGGGACGTCCAACGACTTCCCTGCCACTTCCCGAGACGTCTCACCCACTTCCAGGGACGTCCTACGACTTCCCACCCACTTCCAGGGACGTCCTACGACTTCCCACCCACTTCCAGGGACGTCCTACGACTTCCCACCCACTTCCACTGACGTCCTACGACTTCCCACCCACTTCCAGTGACGTCCCACGAACTTCTCTGCAACTTTTATTGTCTTCCCGCGACTTCTACCGACTTCCACGCCACTTCCACTGTCTTCCCACGACTTCCGACCTGGGTTCCGGGTACTCTTTGGAAAGGTCTTCTCAAGATCTATCGAAATAAAGAATAAAAAATTTCAGTTGGTCAACTCCCTTTTTTCAAGATACTGATTTTTAAACTCTATCTTGAAAAAAGGGGGGTGACCAACTGAGATTTTTTATTGTTTATATGGATAGATATTTTCCAGACCTTTTCAACGAATCGTTGGAACCTGGGTCGGAAGTCATTGGATGTCAAAGGAAATCAGTAGGACGTCAGTGGAAGTCGTGGGACGTTTTTCGATGTTGCTGCTGTATGTCTGCCGCTGGTCGTGTTTATACGTGGCCGTCCCCAGGAGGGCGTCATCGGCCACCTCACAGGGTTCCCGATGACGTCCTCACCATGTAACCGAGCCCAAGCAAGGCTACGGCTACGTCCTCACTCAGAGGAGGTCCGTGCCAGACTGACTCGTCCGGCGAGTGGACACCACTACTAGCAGCGTAGCAGACATACCCTTGCTACCCACTCTGAAGTACTGACGTCCACGGACTTCAGACTTATTCTGCTGACGTCCCAGACATTCATTGTCTTCGCTCGACTTCCACCGACTTCGTCCAACTTCCACCGACATCCACCGACTTCCACCAACTTCCACGTATTTCCATCGACTTCCATTGATTTCCACCGACTTCCCTTGACTTCCCTCGACATCAAATGACTTCCGACCCAGGTTCCGACGATTCGTTGAAAAGGTCTGGAAAATATCTATCCATATAAACAATAAAAAATCTCAGTTGGTCACCCCCCTTTTTTCAAGATAGAGTTTAAAAATCAGTATCTTGAAAAAAGGGAGTTGACCAACTGAAATTTTTTATTCTTTATTTCGATAGATCTTGAGAAGACCTTTCCAAAGAGTACCCGGAACCCAGGTCGGAAGTCGTGGGAAGACAGTGGAAGTGGCGTGGAAGTCGGTAGAAGTCGCGGGAAGACAATAAAAGTTGCAGAGAAGTTCGTGGGACGTCACTGGAAGTGGGTGGGAAGTCGTAGGACGTCAGTGGAAGTGGGTGGGAAGTCGTAGGACGTCACTGGAAGTGGGTGGGAAGTCGTAGGACGTCACTGGAAGTGGGTGGGAAGTCGTAGGACGTCTCGGGAAGTGGCAGGGAAGTCGTTGGACGTCCCTGGAAGTGGCAGGGAAGTCGTAGGACGTCCCTGGAAGTGAGTGGGAAGTCGTAGGACGTCCCTGGAAGTGGCAGGGAAGTCGTGGGAAGACGATGGAACTGGCGGGGAAGTCGTGGGATGACAATGGCAGTGGCGGGGAAGTCAGTGGAAGTGGCAGGGAAGTCATGGGAAGACGATGGAAGTAGCGGGGAAGTCGTGGGAAGACAACGGAAGTGACGGGGAAGTCAGTGGAAGTTGTGGGAAGACAATGGAATTGGCGGGGAAGTCAGTGGAAGTCGTGGGAAGACAATGGAAGTGGCGGGGAAGTCAGTGGAAGTCATTTGGACGACTGAGGAAGTCGGTGGAAGTGTTTGGACGAATTTGGACGACATGGGAAGAGTTGGGAAGAGTGTGGAAGTCCAAAATGACTTCCCAGTGACATCCTAGTTCTATCAGGGGGGCAGGCCCACGGGCAGGCCCACGGGCAGGCCCACGGGCAGGCCCACGGGCAGGCCCACGGGCAGGCCCACGGGCAGGCCCACGGGCAGGCCCACGGGCAGGCCCACGGGCAGGCCCACGGGCAGGCCCACGGGCAGGCCCACGGGCAGGCCCACGGGCAGGCCCACGGGCTGGCCCACGGGCAGGCCCACGGGCTGGCCCACGGGTTGGCCCACGGGCAGGCCCACGGCCCACGTCTCTCGCTGTGAATTTGTCCATTTATCTCCGACCAATACAGTGGGGTGCGGCCGGAGCGGACAGCGCCACGCGCAGCGACCGCAGCTCGGCACGCCGCCGCGCCCATATTTCACCATTTTCTATAGCACACGACTCATCGCCCCCCAGCGAAGGCACGGCACGGTAAGGGGGGCGCGGTGTGTGTGTGTGTGGGGGGGGGGGGCACGTTTTGGCCATGTGGTCTGGTGGTGAGTCCCGCGCCAATTTTTCTGTTTTTCTCTAATTTTTTTCCGATTTTCACCGATTTTGTCCCCCTCTCTTTTTTTTCGAAAAACGCGCGCTGCAGCGGCAGAGCCAGAGAGGTGGAAAATACCAAAGTGCCGTAAGCCATTCTCGATGACGGCGGTGGGGCGGTGTGGGGATTGGCGCGGGGTGGCGGGGAGAGACCAGGTGGCCCACGCAAAATTAGTGAATCTCCATGCAACGGCGTCGTCGTCGTCGTCGTCCAATCAGGAAACAAATTTTAGACCTCGAAGTTTCGTGTTTTCTTCTCCGCCGGGTAAAACGTGTGCCGGCAACAGGGCACAGCACAGTCAGCCCCAGCAACCCGTGCAACTCCCAGGAGGGGCTGTTCTTGCCGCTGCGAAGCCCTTTTACCTTCGGCGGGGTGAACACGGCCGCTCTGCCGACGGACGTGCGACGCCGAGGGGGAGGGCGCCGGTCTCTCCAAGTGCGCCGTCACCGTGCGTACCCTGCCGCCCGTGTGTCCCTCCGCGACAGACTAGACGCCATGACACGAACCGTGACAGACACCGTGGCACTGGCTGTGACATGGGACGTGACACGGTGTAGCGGGGTCGGACCGCTGGGACGCCTGACCGATCCATCACTGCTAACCTCTTCATTAGCGCCTGAAATATTTCCCGCCATCTCTCACGGCCTTATTATATTTTTAGCCGCGGGAAACCCGAGTCATTTTAGGGTGGCGGCGCTTTTTTTTCGCGGAGCGAAATTACAAACGTGAGCCTGAGAAATGCGGGCGCCTAGCTAGAGAAACAATGTACACCCACTACTGCACCGGCTCTTTCTTTTTTAGTTTTTGTATTCTTTTTTTTTCTTCACTTTTTAACGAAGTTCTGAATTACCCGGGCTGCCTATTCACTGCACGGGAAGGCTGTTAGATTCAGGTCAGAGCGTGGTGGCAGGCAGGCAGGCAGGCGGCCAGCCAGGCAGGCAGGCAGGCAGCCAGTCAGGCAGGCAGAGAAGAGCAATGGCAACTGCTTGTTCCCGGCTGATTAAAGCCCCGCCGCCATCTGTCTCCGCCCGTGCTCACCATCGCTGCAAACCATCATCGCGCCCCCTTCCACACTAGAACTTCAAACGATACCCCGCTCCGTAAATTAGCACACTTTGCGCCCTGCCTGCCTTCCTTCCTTCCTTCTTCTCGGAATCGCCTGCGGCCTGCCTGCCTCCACAGCCCGCCCCGCCACGCCCAACCACGCCCCACCCCACCCCACCCCGCCACGCCAAGCCACGCCACGCCACGCCACGCCAAGCCACGCCACGCCACGCCACGCCACGCCACGCTTGGCGTATCTGCCGTCTGCCAGGCAGCTTCACCCACCTGCACCGCCGCGCAGAACCTTTTTATCACGTAATCGACACGTTAAACAGTGCGTCATCCCGTAAAACCAGACGAGCGATTCCGCGACGTCGTTTCGTCGCTGTCTCCCTCGCACTCTCATGGCGCGCGCCATGAGTGCGGCAGAGCCACAGCGACGAGGAGTGTGCTTGCAGCACGCACGAACGAGCCGCCGCGCCGCCGCCGTCCGTCGCATCCAGGCGCCTGCGGAGTCGAGGATAGGCAATGCGGCCAACACGTGAGTGCTCGTGTGGCCTACCCGCTCCGGCGGCCGCCGCGTTCGACAACGCATCGCCCGCGCGCGCACACACAAAAGTACTTTGTTGTGATCAACTCTGAGTCTTTCCTCTTGTTTTTGGGGAGTTTAACTTAACGCCGGCCGCACGTACTTAGCCACGCAGATGGCATGCGGGTTCTCCACCTTCAAGGCGCTCCAGATACTGCCATGCACAGACAGGCGGACAGACAGAGAGCCTGAAAGACACACAAATACAGACAGACAGACAGACAGACAGACAGACAGACAGACAGACAGACAGGCAGACAGACAGACAGACAGACAGACAGACAGACAGACAGACAGACAGACAAAGCGGGCGCGCGTCTAGCGCAGCCTTGGCGCTTGGACCAGCCACGCATCGCAGCGGCGGGAGCGCGTGGGAGAGTGTGCGCGTGCGCGGGGTGAGAGGGGAGAGGGGTGGGCTGGGGCTCTTTGCCGCTGGAATGCAGGAGGGTAACGAGACGAAGAGAGGTAAGCACGCTGGAGGGCCGGCTTGGAGAGGCCGCTGGAGAGACCAGAGGTCCGACGGCCAGACCCCGCCAGAGGCGCCGCGCCCGCCCCACCCCGCCCCGCCCCACCCCGCCCCGCCCCGCCCCGCCCAGCTCTACAAGCGGTCCAGAAGGGCGCGCCGGCCTCAAGTTGTGGCCCCGCAGTCCAATGGAAGCAAGCCTTTGTTTTCCAGCTTTCACCGCCACTGCTAAAAAACTGCGGCAGTCCAGGTGGACCTCCACTCCGGGTCGCCGCCAGCGCGCTGCAGCGCGGCCCGCGGGGACCATGTGCGAGTGTGTGCGTGGGGCCCAGCCGGCCGGAGATAGAGAGGGGCCCTGCGTGTGTTGTGCTGCCTCCCTGAAGAATCCCACAGGACGTTGACATGGGTGCAGCATCCCGACCGCGGCCCGAGTTGCCCCCGCTGGCCGAGCCCCCGCCGACCCCAGGGCCGGCCTGGCCAGCGGACTGAGAAGTCGTTTCGTCGTCTCTGTCGCACTCGCGGGGCGTGCCGCCGGGGTGCGGGAGAGAGAGAGAGAGAGAGAGAGAGAGAGAGAGAGAGAGAGAGAGAGAGAGAGAGAGAGAGAGAGAGAGAGAGAGCGTGGCAGCGAGCAGGCCGTCCCTCCGGCGGCACGGCGGCACGGCCCGAGGATATCTCACGCAAGCGCTGCCGTGAGTGTTTCGCCCGACGACGAAAAACGGGAAAAAGATAAAAGGGAGGAAAAAACTTGTGGAAAATACGTGCGGGTCGTTCGGTGGGCGTGCCGTCCGAGTCCTCTCTCTATCGGCAGCAGTGAATTTCTTTCGCAGACAGCAGCCGTGCGCGCCGCTTGGTCAGGTACGGCTGGGCACGCCGTGTGTGTGTGTGTGTGTGTGTGTGTGTGTGTGTGTGTGTGTGTGTGTGTGTGTGTGTGTGTGTGTGTGTATGCCGCCCGCTCGCGCCGCGTCCGTGTGTCCGCGACCCGCCCCAGCTTAAAATTCCATCTGGATTGTCTTCTGGATTTGCCTGTTTCCATCTGGATTACACATTCCCATATGGAACTCCTATTTTCCAGCTGGAAAAGGTCATTTCCATACCAGCCTGTTGTCTGGAAATGGATGTTCCAGATGGAAATCTTATTCCCATATGGATTGAAAAAACCCAGAGTGGAAATTGTATTCCACTGTGGAAAGCCTGATTTCCATCGGGAGATTTCCACAATGGATTTTATTAGAAATCCAGTGTGGATTTCTTTATTTCCAGACTGGATTTTGTGAGCTTTGTCCGCTAGGTGGCGCTAGTGTCGCTTTTTTTTTTCTGGAGCAGATAAAAGGCTCTCCTAGCCGGAAGGAAGTGCTCTCATGCTTCAAAATAGGTGGATGCTTCAGGGTCTACATAAGACTTGTGACTCTGAATGCGAGAGACATTTGTATCATTTTTATAGGCTGAGCTATTCACAACCAAAGTTACTTCTCGCTAGCGACCAAGGTTCGCCATCCCATTACCCGAGGAAGTCTAAACCCAGAAGACTATGCAGCAAAGGCAACCGCATCTTGTGCATCATGCTTTATTAGAAACTGGAGTACCGGTGGTACTTGGGCGTCTTGCCCACTGCCGAACTGGTGTCAGCTTGAAGATTTTATTTGCTTCCCGAAACCCCGAACGAAATATCAATCTTCACTAACGTGGATAGATAGCATTCATATACCGGAAAATTAGGGGGCTACAGAAGGCATGCACTTTTCGAAGGTCACAACCGTTGGCTGCTTAAATAATAGTAACTTTTACTGTAAATGAATGAATAAGTGCAGTATTCAAGAAATTTTCATTTCCACGAGTGTGTAAATCCAGAGTGGAAATCGGAAACCCACAATGGAATTTATAAAATTCCAGATGGGAAAAGGTTCCAAATCCCAGCTGGGTTTTCAGATCCCTCTGGATTCTCATTTCCATAGTGGAAAGAAATCCAGACAAAATTCCAGGTGGAATTTTAAGCTGGGGCAGGACCCCCGGCCGGGCCAAGGACAGGGATTGATGTGCTGGTCGTGCACCGGGTACCCGGGGTCCTCAGTAGCGTCACGTGGTTCCCACGCCGGACCGGACCCCGCCCCGTTCCGCCCCGCCCCATCTGGTGCCGCGTCCCGGCCGCCACAAATCAAAAGGAGTCGAAGCGCCAAGCCCGGCGTGCAGCCGTGCCCGCGCGCTACAAGTACGCGGCGGAACACGCGGCCCGGCCCGGCCACCGCCACGCTCGCAGCCCTCTCTCTGTCTCTCTCGCACGACCACCACGGCACGCTCCGTGAGTGCGAGAGAGACAGAGAGCGCGGCGCGCGGCTGCACCCCACCGCGCGGAACGAGCACCGACCGGCCCTCTGTGTCTCCCTGACAGATTTGCAATAATTATCGCGCGAGTCGCGATAAATTTGGAGGACGGCAGCGGGCTGTGTATTGTAAAAGCGTCACCGCCCGTCGATTGGGTCGCCCGCCAATGGGCCCGCCCCTCTGGAAGGGGGAGGGGGAGGGGGAAGTAAAAGAGGGGAGCAGGAAAGGGAGCGCATAAGGGCAGATGAGGTGGTACTGTGTAGGGAGAGGTGTGGGGAATGGAGCACAAAACACACACACACACGTACACTCACACACACAGGGTATGGTGTGTCAGGCGATAGTTTGCCACGTGATATAGTGACGCGCGACTCAGCGGGAAAGGTCAGGCTCAACGGCCCCTGGGCGATGCACTCATCTTCTACCAACCAAACAAAAACTAACAAACAAAAAAAAAGCCGCAAAGGGGTGAATAAGCAGTTTTTAAACCGCCAGCGGAGAAAGTAATGTTCTTTCAACTCAGTAGGGGGGTTGCTGAAAGAAAAACGACATGATCCAAGTCTTGCTGAGAAAATTCGAGGTTGCATAGTGATGGTAGCACTGCGGGCGCGGCGAAAATTGGCGCGGCAATGAATTGGGCGCGGGGCTGGGAAAAGATGCTGTGCAATTACAGGAGTCTTGCCAACCCGACAAAGTGAAATTCCTCCCCCTACCCCTGGCCCTGGCCTCGCTCTCTTCCGCGGCCCAAACGACGACGTATCCCATCCATCTTAAATGGGCCATGAATATAAAACTAAATTAATTAACCCCCGGCAAGCACATTATCTGCACTAGCGCAGGCTTGCCTGTATCCGTGCACAAAGCACGTAACGCGGCGCCGTGGCGCGGAGCCCAGGCGGGAACGCGCCGAACGGGCCGTGAAGGTCGCGACCCGCCAGCACTAAAAACACCAAGTGAATCACCGTGCACCTTATGGCTGCGGGGCCGCCGGCCGCGCCACTGGCGGCGCACTGCAGGAGCAAAGTGTCCATTGTGGGCTGGCGCTCAAACTTAGAGAACATCCAAAAACTGACAAGAGTGATAATGTACGAAACAACCAAGTCTCGTGGACATTATTTGCGACTTTCGGGGCGAAAGTTTGCTTGAAATTAAGAGACGAGAGTTTATAGTTCCATCGATGGAACCTGGCTAGAGATCCGGGGGATGAAATTCCAAAAATATAAAAAATTGGTTCATTTTTTTGTTTTTCCTTGTGTTGTATGTTGTTGTTGTTTTTGCAGCTGGTAGCGCACAACGGCACCGGCTTTCTCAGCTCAGCCCCTTTCTTGACTTAAGAAATTCGATGGCGAGGAAAACCAAAGCCATCGCCACTTTCGCTTTTCTTGCCCCCGCCGCCATTCCCGTTCGCCAATCTAACTTGCGTGGGACGAAGAAGAGCTAGAAGCAGAGCAGGGCTGGGTCAAGAAAATGGGAACCATCGCCCTCGCCGTCGAACAGGTCCACCGCGTGTCTCTTTCTCTCTCTCTCTCTCTCCCCCCCCCCCCTCTCTCTCTCTCTCTCTCTCTCTCTCTCTCTCTCTCTCTCTCTCTCTCTCTCTCTCTCTCTCTCTCTCTCTCTCTCTCTCTCTCTCCTCTTTCTCTCTCTTTGGGAACAACGCCGTCGGCCAACGTCCCACACCAACGACGAGAAAAAGAGACTGTCTTGGCGCGTGAAACTTTCGAGTATTGTTGCCTGATTGTACGAGAAATGACTTTCTGTGTATGGCACAGTTTCCCCAGTTTGTCACCCGTCAACCCGCACCTCCCTCCCCCTTCCCAATTTTCCACCCAGCCAGAGAGAGAGAGAGAGAGAGAGAGAGAGAGAGAGAGAGAGAGAGAGAGAGAGAGAGAGAGAGAGAGAGAGAGAGAGAGAGAGAGAGAGAAGTCACGATGAGGTTGCTGGCGCTCCAGCGACGAAAAAGCAGCGGCGGGTCGAGGCTTGGGGATGGGAGGGGGAAAGGACAGACTCCAAACAAGAGCTGAAACTATTCCAGAAATATGGTAAACAAGCTGGGCCGAGCGCCGAAAGCTGCTTGCAGGGATGCCATGCAAGAGCGAGGAAGGACAGCCTCCCCCCTCCCCACCCCCTATTTCGCTCTGCTAGATTACCGTCATCGCCGCATGCGATCGTAATTGCGAGGCTGACTGTACCTCACTGCTAACGCGTTACGAAAGGCTCTGACAATCGGCGTTACAACAATCGGCGCCGTCAACAGCCACAACCGAGCGAGCGACTTCACTTTTTAGCAGATGATACCTTCACACTTTAAACAGACCTTAAACTAAAAGACACGTGAAGGTGTCAGCTTGCTTTTTCCTGCAAATAAAACGTGTTCACCAAGCGGGCAGGAATCCGTACTCCGTCCAACTCCGCACCGCCGCGAAGAAACTCTATCCTCACCGCCATCGCTGATTTAAAACCGCTGCACGCCGAGGTTTGCAACTTTGCAGTGGACACCGCATGGCGATCCCCACATTCTCCTCGTGCCGAGGACGAGGAGCATCAACGATATTAAATTTCAAACTCGCGGCCTTCCGCAGTGTCACATGCTGTCGCTGAGATACTCGGGCGAGGTAACGCGCCAAGCAGGCGGTACCACACCTTCACTAGGTATCACACCTAACGATTTGGCGTCATCGTCATTTTCCTCCCCCCCCCCCTCCATGTGCCCCCGCGGCAGCACGACCGCTCATTGCGCCTAGGCTAGACGAGCCGGCCCGACCCTCGCCCAGGCTAGACGAGCCGACATGTGAAGAGCGGCTCAAAATGATAGATTGCCGGCAAGATTAATTTGGCGCACTTGTTCCCCGTAATTGCGCCTTTCATCAAGATTTGCAAGTCGGGGCTAACTGACGTCAGTAACCAGTGTACGCCCCAAATCCCCTTCGGACCGATGATGCCGAGCGAACAATCGCGGTAATAGGCGCGTCGTCGCGAGGCAGCCCCCCCCCCTCCCCTTCCCCTCCCCTTTCCGCGGATTTTAGACGCCCAGTTAGTTTGTTATTTGGACAACAATGGCTCCTCTCTGCCGCTGCGTGGAGGCGACGCGCGATCAGAGACGACAGCAAGACCCGAGAAACGCGACCAAATCAGCAAAACTCAGGGTCATCTTCATCATCGCCATCATGCCAAGAGGCGCTGCTTTGGGGAATGCCAAGTCTGTGGTGGTGGTGGTGGTGGTGGTGGTGGTGGTGGTGGTGGTGGTGGTGGTGGTGGTGGTGGTGGTGGTGGTGGTGGTGGTGGTGGTGGTAGTGGTGATGGTGGTGAAAGGAATGTTTCCGTGGTGACTGGGTCAGTCATACTCCAATTCTCTGATTTTCAATTTAATCCTCCTTTTCCGGCGTGGCTTCCCCTCCGATCCCTCACGACCGACTCGCCTTTTAATGCATCCTCGATGAGACGAGACCTCGACGCCGCCCCGCCTGTCGAGTAGCACGATTCTTCGGGCTGAGGAAAAAGCAGAAAGACAACGCATTAATTCGAGATCAGTTTAATTTATTTACCTGGAAAAGAAAATTTACGAAGGACCTAAAGCCCTTGCAGATTTCACTACCACGGCCCTCATATCCACCACGTCATCCAACGCGAGCCCTGTGTGTAATAAATACACACCCTCTTGCATATCAGCTTCTGAATGGCGCGCAGTACAGGGCCCGGGTTTTGGAGGGGTAAACTTGAGAAGGAACGATGGGGGATAGGGGGCCTGGAGGGGGGCTAGCCGAGATAGATCCTGGGGCCGAACAAAGGCGAGCACTACGCGATTCATTCGCTGTGCCTGCGACTCGATTTGTTTGCCAGGCGGTGACATCAAGGCAGAGCCACGCTGCACGGTGGGCCAGAAGACCGGCGCAGGCGGCTAAAACTCTAGACGCGTTAGATCCAGAGTCGCTAAATGCAACTCAAATCGAACATGTGACCCTACCAATGGATTGCTCTCCGAACGAGGAACCCCAAGGTGTGGTCACACGTTCGGTACGAGTCCCATTTAGCGACTCTGGAGCTCAAAACGCGTCCGGGACTTTGACCGCCTCCACTGGTCTTCTGGCCCACCGTGCGCTGTACGTCTGCCCCCCAACCCCGCCCCAAGCCTCAGCAGCGTCACCCTGCCCCCCTCCCGTCGCCCCCACCCCCCACCCGTACGCCACGCAATTTCAGTTTGTTTACAGGAGGCACACAGAGCCACCGGATAGCGTTACTGAAAAACCCGTCGCCGCCTTGCAAACAGCGCGCTGCGTTTCGGACCGGGCGGGGCGCGGGGTGGAGCGGGGCGGGGCGGGGCGGGGCGTGCGCTGCGGCCTTCCGGTTGGAATCTTTTTCACGCATCCAAGCAAACCGCAGCAAGCAGGACGGCGCTGGAAGAAGGGCGGGGCGCGTCTATAAATTACGTAAACACTTTGTTTGACCCAGTTCGGGCATAGAGTAGCGTGCGACCCTCGGGGAGGAGGCGGCGCCGCTGCCCCCTCAGGCCGCCCTTCTTTCACCTCCACTTCGCTAATTATACGCTAAATTATGGACGGCCCCCGAGCTGCCCGCAGCGCCCCCCACCGCGAGCAGCGTCAGCAGCAAGTGCAGAAAACCGGGGGATTCAAATTTAAACACCTTGTCCACAAGTTGTTGTTGGTGCTGCGTGGTGACGCCGAGAGTGGAGTCAACAACGCGAGGATGGAAAAGGGACACTGGAAAGAAGCAAACCAACGAAGAATGCAGGAACAGAACGCTCTTTGAAGGTTTGCATTCGGAACGGATCTGCAGTGGGTTGTACAAGGATGACATAAGTAGGTGAGATGTACAATTATTTTTTCAGTCACAATTATAAAGTCGTCACTTTACCGAGGCATTAAGTGCGTCAAACCTTCATTTCTCACTGGGCACCTTTCACTTGGAATTTATTGTTACTTTCAAGTATTTTGTTCCAATGAATATGGCTTGCCGCAGAGTTATTCCAAGGACGCAATAACCCCGTTTACAGGTGGCATTCCCGCTGCATATCCAGCGGTGCCGGTTTTCTTCATAAGACCACTTTTCGGTGGAGGAGGAAGGTCATGACCCCCCTTGCCCTCGCCTCGCTCCACGCACGCAGCCGCACCACACACAGCGGCATAGCAGCACAACAGCGGCAGCCCGGCCCGCGGACCAATCGCACAAAGAGGCCCTCGAATGAGTGCAGCAACCACAACCACCGCCCGCTCGCGGGCCGCACTGCTCTTCCAGGCAGTCATGCGCTTCCCGAAAGCACAATGCAATCGGGGGTTTTATGTCACTACGCGGAGCTGCCACAAAGCACGGCGGATTTAATATTATCCTTTTTTTCCCATTGCCGTTTAAATGCGTTCAAAGCTTGACGAGATGAGGACCACTGTGACTCCTGCTCGATTGACATTTCGGGAGATACGTTTCAATCAGCGAAAGTCCTGAGTAAGGCAGTCTCCCTGTCCCCCCACCTCCACCACCCACAGGCCATCTCGCTCATCATTTCCATCGCCATCAATCAGCTTGATGGCCGTTCGTGCCTTCGGGGCTAACTGCACGGCGCGGACACGCCGAGGCTCCCAGTCAGGCACGAGGTGAGCGGCGGTATCACCAGAAAACTTGCCAACTTCTGGACGCTTTTTCCGCCAACAGTGATACATTTCCCAAGCAAATTCCTCGGCGAAATTTTTTAAAGGAATATATTTCTTAAATTTTTCCATGGTAAAAATAAATTAAAAATTCTTACTGTTGGGATATGCGCTTGGTTTCTGGACTCTCGAGTAAAAGCAAGCTGACACCTTCATGTGTCGTGTAGTTTTAGGTATGTTTGAAGTGTGAAGGTATCATCTGCTAAAAATATTTCTTTTTGGCGAGGACTTTGCTCACAAAATGTAAAGTACTGCGATGTCAAAGCAAAGATGTTTTGTCGCACGGTTAAGCTCTGCATCCAGGCGAGGGAGGTCCGGTCGAAGGGTCGCTCAATTGGACGCCACGGCCGTTTTAATGACGTCTATCAAACCCAGATAACAACTCTGGCCCTTCCTATTGGCCCATAACCATTCAATCCACACATCGCGCCTATCTATACCGCACCTATGCGGGGCGCCTTTACATAGGGCTGGGCGGTTTTCCGGTGCACCGGTTTTCCGGTTCGGTTTTTTTCTGAACCGGAGTGCCGGTTCTGACATCGAAAAAACACCGGTTCACCGAAAACCGGTTCAGAACCGGTAAACCGCCGAGCCGGTACCGAACCGTTACGGTTTGGCGGTTTTCGTAAATAAACCGGTTTCCAGTTCGGTCTTGGTTCGAACGTGGCGCGCTCGCTACACTCCTATTTTGGGGTGTTCTGAGAGCAAGCGCCTTTGACGCTTTCTAGTAAAACGCCATAGGCGCTTCCTACTAAGACGCCTTTGTCGCTCTCTGCCGAGACACCTTGCAGACACACCAGTCCAAAAGGTGCCTCCTATGGAAACACCTTTGCAAGCCATATTAGAAGCCACACAAGAAAGGTGTTTGCTCCGAGGGGGCCACCACCCTGAGAATCCTGTGTACAAATCGACTGGTAATCTTCGGTAATCCATGCCGTAATCACGTAATCCTTGATGTAATTCTGCCCTTTTTTAACGTTTTTGAACCAATTTTCCTAAATTTTACACGTAATCCCTAGTCAAATTTCCGTAATCCCGTAATCTTGTGTACACCTGAAATGTGAGGGGCGGCCCCCTCGGTTTGCTCCCAGAACGCCTTGTCCAGGGTAACGAGCTGCTGTGGCTAGCAGAGGCGTTTTCATGGGAGGCACCTTTTGATCCATTCAATGACTGGTTTGTCTGCAAGGTGTCTCGGCAGAGAGCGACAAAGGCGTTTCAGTGGGGAGCGCCTATGGCGTCTTACAAGAAGACGCCTTAGGCGCTCTAAAAGTGGATGCAACTGACAAAGGCGCTTGCTCTCAGAACACCCCAAATTAGGAGTGTAGCGGCGCGCTCGCTGTAGCACTTCGGCTTCGGCTCGGCTTTCGGCTTCGGTTGACCACTGTTGAGTTGTGACCCACTCCCCCTCCTCTCCCTCCCTCCTCTCCACTCCACTTCACTTGATGTTACTAGTTGTTAAGTTCATGTCGTGTTGCACATAATTTGAAAATACACTATTTTTCTTTAAATTCCTAGTTGTCCTATGACTTGTCATTCTTTTCCTTAAAGAAGTGATTGGTTCGATTCAGTTTAGAGAACCGGTTCAGGTGTTGGAAAATCGGTTCAAAAAACCGGTTTGGTAAAAAAAAACGGTTCAATAAGAGCCGGTTCGGTTCAAAAAACCGGTTCGGTGAAAAAACCGGTTTTTTTTTCATCGAACCGGTGTACCGCTTTGAAAAAAGGTTTTTTTCTGCACCGGAAACCGGTTTCAGAATTCCCGAACCGCCCAGCCCTACCTTTACAGCCTCCCACATGGCACAGTGGGTCAGTGAGGCGGCCGAAATCCCGGACGCGTTTTGAGCTCCAAAGTCGCTAAATGGGACTCGAATCGAACGAGGAATCCATTGGTCGGGTCACACACGTCTGATTCGAGTTCATGCAGCGACTCTGGAGCTCAAAACGAGTCTAGAATTTCGGCCGCCTCAACGGTCTTCTGGACCCACTGTGCATGGCAGGGTTTGATGGAGGCGTGCAGCTGTCGCGGCGGTGGAGACGCGGCGCGGCGCAACACGCCGACAATCAGTCATTGCCATCAGTGGCCGCCGTGGTGTCCGTTCCGGCCTCGCCAGTGTGGCCGAGACCGTGGGAAGACAAAGACAGGCGCCGACGGTGCGCAGCGGAACGGAGCGAGCCGCACCTCGATCAGCCCTTCTTCCTCCCCTCCTCAGCAGTCGATAAAAGTTTTTCCGTGTAAAGTCCGCCAGAGGAAGGCCCAAGTTTCCATTCAGCCCCCCACCCCTCGCAGCCGGCCGGGAAGAGGCCCTTCTCGGGGGGCAGCAAAAGGCATAACGAGGCTGACAGGCCCCGGCGCCTACCCGGCCTTGGCCATACACATTGTCGTCTTGTCGCGGTGGAGAGGGTGCCCCAGAGGCCTCGGCCCCGGCGTCGGCCCCGGCCTCGGCCCCGGCCTCGGCCCCGAGAGATGACACGGAGGTGAGGGGGCGACGGGGGGCAATCACTCAGAAGCACAACGCGCTGCCGCGCCCTCAGCCGCGTCCTCAGACGGCCTCGGACTACAAGAGCAGCGGCCATTCAGACCGAAAACATCCCCAACTCAGGAGCTGTTGCGCTGTTGGCCATTAAGCCTGGCCTAGGACTGGAAGTTGGAGTTCGACATTCAGCGCGACCTCCACACAACCACACACCCGCTCCTCCACGGCCTCCACCGCCACCTCTGGGGCGCGCTGGCTCGCATTTCCCCTGGCTGCTTGCTTTTATTACACTCCGACCTCACCCTCCTTCGGGGCCACGGCCTGGGCCTGGGGCCCACCCGGCCCAGCCGGCCTCGGCCAAACAACACAGCCGAGCCTGACGCGAGCTCCGCCTCATTCGGCGGCCGGTCCGTTCATAACTCTGCGGTTTTTCCCGGTCCGTGTTGTAATGGTGTCGCTCTGGGACAGAACCACCCACGTCAAACAGCAACCCGGAGGAGGAACACAGTGGGCCAGAGAACCAGTGCCGCAGGCGATCAATATACCGGGTTTTGAGCTCTGGAGAGCTAAAAACCCGTCTGGAGTTTTCACCGCCTGCACCGGTCGTCAAGCCCACTGTGCGCTCTACCCGTCGGCCGCTGAGTTTGTTCAGCAAGGTATCCGTTCGAACTGAACACACCTCGGCGGGCGCAAGGAACTCGCTAATTGGCCGGATCGCTTTTCTCCGTCGGGCAAAACCTGCCCGCCGGCATCCACAACAGCTATTCCGTCGAAGCAGCGCCAAAGGTCGGACCCGGCTTCGAATCCCAACGCCGCCCAAATTCCCCGCACCAAAGTTGGTTAATAGTTGGCGCGGGCGCTAGCGGCGTTAGTGGAAGTTTCCGATAGTGTTGACGCAACTCGGCGTGACTCTCAAAGCATCACTTTCTAATAAAAGCCAGCGGAGTTGCCCAGCAGCGCTGCCCTGCCGCCGCAGCAGCTGAGGCCTGCGAGACGGGGTTGCCCGCTCCCGGCATCGTGTGTACACTCATTTCATGAGTCATTCAAAATTTTGAAAATATTTTATTTAAAAAAAAAAAAATGGAATTTTAATGGAATGCGTCATCATTGCTTTGAGTACATCTCTCCGGAGATCTCAACGAGTGACGGCGGAGTTGGCGCGATTAAAGCGCGAGGGAAGGACCGGCCTTGCGTTGAGTCGCTGCCTTTCCTCGTTGCCGCTGGTCTCTTTTGACGGCAGCGCCCGGCCGGTCGGACAAAGGCCTGGCGAGCGGACCAACGAGTGCACACAAAGATAGCCGCGTGACCGAGGCCGGCCGGCCGCACAGTGGGCCAGAAGACCGGACAAAACTCTAGACGCTTATTGAGCTCCAGAGTCGCTAAACAGGACTTGAACTGAACGTGTGAACCCACCAATGGGTTGCTCACCGAACGAGGAATCCATTAGTGGGGTCACACATTCGATTCGAGTCACATTTAGCGACTCAGGAGCATAAAACGTGTCTAGAGTTGTGGCTGCCTGCGCCGGTCTTATGGCCCACTGTAGGCCGCCACGATTTGGGCTCGCCAAATCAAAAGACTAAAGGTCTGTGAAGCGCAAAAACAAACGCTCTTATCATTTTTTTTGTTTTTGTTTTGAAAAACGAAAGGCTAGCGGCGAGAAGGGGACTATGGTATACACATTGCTTGGTGTGAAATACATTGCAGGAGAACACAGAAGCCACAAAATAATACTTTTTACCCACAACAGCGGCATATTGCGTACGCTCGGATTGAGAAGAAGACAGGTACAGTCTGAGAAATATTTAAACACACCTCCCCCATTTTCTCCGCCTTTTTAACGTGTTTTTGAGTGTGTTTGTTTTTCCACTAGACCGCAAGGGGGACTCCTCTGCACTGTGGGTGCGGCCGTACATTTTGCGAGTCTCATCTGCTGGCATTGTACGAGGACAAACGTCCTCGAGCGTGGGTATAGTACACAAAACACACACACACACACGCACCTGGGTACACTCACGCACACAGCGTGAAATACACACCTGTGGCCGAAACGAGGTCGGCTGGGAATGTCACCGCCCCAGAACACGCCGTTAGGGGCAGCTCTGCTGTGTGGGGTTGCCTACCGTGCGACGACGTGCACTCTGCTGTGTGGGGTTGCCTACCGTGCGACGACGTGGACTCTGCTGTGTGGGGTTGCCTACCGTGCGACGACGTGCACTCTGCTGTGTGGGGTTGCCTACCGTGCGACGACGTGCACTCTGCTGTGTGGGGTTGCCTACCGTGCGACGACGTGCACTCTGCTGTGTGGGGTTGCCTACCGTGCGACGACGTGGACTCTGCTGTGTGGGGTTGCCTACCGTGCGACGACGTGCACTCTGCTGGTCTGCTGTGTGGGATTGCCTACCGTGCGACGACGTGCACTCTGCTGTGTGGGGTTGCCTACCGTGCGACGACGTGCACTCTGCTGTGTGGGGTTGCCTGCAGTGAACTCTGCCAACTTCTACGAAAAACAACCGCCGTCCCGGGGAATCAAACGCGGCAGGCCGCCAGCGAGCCACGTGGCCACATCATCAAAGTCCGCCACTTTGGCACACGCCGCCCCGCCGTAAGTTTGCACCTGAGACACATCAAGTAGTACACGCCGCGGCTCGCCCCATCGCTCTTTCTGCTGTGCCGGAGTGTCTTTGCGAGCGCCACGCTGCGCCGCGCTTCGCCGCGCCGAGGCGGTAAGGCTTCACCTCGCCGCGCACCTTCCTCGGCTTTACCGCCAAACTTTGGGTTTTAGTGCACAGACGCATTCGGCGCCGCGGCGGCCGCACCACGCCCCGCCTTCCCGCCGCGACGGCGGCAGCCCTGCATGTTTGCCGCGCACGCCGGAAAGGGGTGGACGCCTTCTGCACTCAACGACGACGGAAACCACAACTCCAAAAAAAAAAATATATATATTTTTGGCTTACTGTTTAAAATTGTCGTTACAGGTTAGTTCGTGTTCAATTGCGGAATTCAACGCACACAATTGCGTTGGAAAGAGGCCTTTTTGGCCGGGAGAGGGCGGACCCGCAGTGCATTAGGGCACCAGCCCGGGTGGCGGTGACAAATCCCGTTCACCAGATCATCGATGGTTATCCCCGTGGCCCATTAGCCCCACCCGCCAACGCCAGCCGCTCAATCAGCCAACAGAAAATCGCTGGTCGCAGCCGCAGCCAACGCCCCCCTTCCCTATCTTTCTGTCTCTCTGTCTCTCTCTGGACCCATTTTTGGACTGGTTTCCCTTGTTTTGAGTCTAGCAAGTAATATGTACACGATAGTGTTCGCTACCATAGTAAGAGGATTCTAGTGTCAAAATGAGACGATTCAGTGTAAAATAGGATGTTTTTCGGTGTTGGTTTCTCACGCATCACCTGCATGAGGAGCTGGTCGTCGGTTACCTCTTCGTTTCAGCCCCGCCTTCCCCCTCCTCCATCATCCTCATCCTTATGGGCCTATGCAGACCTTTAGCGGCCCGAGCGCGCAAAACAATCGCGACGGTTTTAATCGCTGGACGCGGCCGCGCCATAGCACGTCGGCCGTCAGCCATATCGCGCACAAATTCCGTCCGTCAGTCGATATCTGGCCGGGGAAATCGCCAACGCCTGCATAAACAAGTCCGGCGGCGTAACACTCGCCCGGAATTGCATCCATTTTTTAAAGTTTGCGCGCATTCCGTGGTGCGGTGCGGGTTTCGTTGTTGTGTTTTGTTCTCTCGCTTCCGCGGAGCGCCGACGCGGTCAGTGGAACGGGGTCGCCGTGGTGACCTCACGCAATCGATCCATCGACCAGTTCCTTCCGCAAAATGAGGCAGTCATGAGGTCTGGATTAATCCCACCTCCCGGCATGGACTGTCAAAAAAGTTAAACAGAACTCGACTTAAATCAAGTATTGTTACGCTAAGAAAGTGTGCTTTACTCAACACACCTCAGACAGACTTGAATCGTTTTGGACTTTTTTTTTTCGGAGTAGAGTTCACGCGAGTCGGAAGCGCGGTGGGCGCGCCATGAATACTTGACGGTGGTCTGGCTGGCGTGGCGTGGCGCGGCGACCCGAACCCGCCCACGACACGAACCCCACTGTCCCGAGGCGGCTTGCATGCCTGTGTGGTGTCCAAAAGCAGGAGTCGAGTCGCTCGGCAATCCGCTCTACCCATTTCCGACTACCATCGCGACTCGGATTCAAACGTCAGCCGGCTGCCGCTTTACTCTCGTGGACTGTCTTCTTGACGCGCGATGGAACGCAAACACGAGACAAGGGCCTCGACGACAAAGGCATCGCTTCATCAGCGACCCCGATGAAGGCCTGCGGGGCCTCGCCAATCCCGCGGCGATATCTTTTACAGTCAATGCGCAGCGTGAGCCGCGCCAGGCCTCGGCCAGCCTATCTCGCCGAATAAAACAAACTTATCCCGCTTTGGGATTCAGCAGCCTCGCCGGTTATTGTGCTCATCGTAAAGCTTTTCAATCTAACTTGAGGGTATCAAGGCCGTGTTAAAGCGCCATTGCGCTGTTACTCTTTGAAGGGGGCACGGACGGAAGCGTTGTTTTGGCGCCGTAACTTGGGTCGGAATCGACTCACGACTGCCGCCAGCCCTTCCTGCCTGGTTGCCAGCCCTGCCCGCCCAGTTGCCAGCCCTGCCTGCCCGGTTGCGCGCCAGCCCAGCCGGCCGCCAGCCTCCCCTTCACCCCAGCAAGGCCGTTACAAAGATAATGGCGGCACTCGGTGTCTAGAGCAACACCCTGCCATGCCCCGCCCTACCCCGCCCTGCCCCGCCCCGCCCCGCCCTGCCCCGCCCTGCCCCGCCCCGCCCTGCCCGGTGCAGGTATAGGCAATAAAGCCCTCGGCCAAGTGTGACGAACTGCCCCTGCCACCGCCCGAAACAGCAGCAGGTGCCCCCGGCCCCGGGTGGGGCCACGGCAAGGCCACGGCAAGGCCACGGCGAGGCCCCAGTGGGCGCCCCGCTGGGGAAACGAGTGTGGAGGATTCCGAAATACAGAAGCGGTTGGCCTTCCTCAGCGCATGAAGCATCTTTTAGGTAGTTGTGCTGGGAGAGTTGCCGCTCACGTGACTCTTCCGGCCCAACGACGGTCGGGGATTCTTCGCGACGTCTCTTTACGGTGCATTCCTCCGATGGACGGAACCCGGAGCGTCCCCCCCCCCCCAACTTCACAGACTGTTCCGCGGCGTCCTCGATGAATACCTCTAAAACGCGGGCAAGTTGTTTGCGCGGTGGCTTCGGCGCCAGCGGGTACCTGGACCGACAAATATTGAGTGGTCCCAAGATTGGGCGGGCGCTGGGTCACGGCGCTGGCGGGAGCAGGGAACAAACGACCTCGCTCACACACACACTCTCTTACTCCTACTCACTCCGTCCGGTCACTCGCTCACGCCACGCTCACTCAAGGCACGGTGTTCAGTGCCTCTGGTTTTGTCTTCCATCCTGAGCCGGTGTTCTCCACAGGACGAGGTGCTGGGCTTGTCAAATTTAAGACGACAACGAGAGAAAGAGGAAAACGGTTGTTATTGGTCTAGTTGTGTTTTTTTTTCAGTGCAACCTATTACACCGCACGCGCGCCCGCAACTCACAGACACACACTCACACACACACACACACACACACACACACACGCACACGCACAGAGCCACACACACGCCTCGGTCCCAACATACGACCCTCCAAATGCACAGGCCGTGTGGGGTGGGCCGCCAGCAGGCCGGGCCGGGCCGGGCCGCCCGGCGAGGGGACCGAGGCACAGTGGGCCGGGAGATGGAGGCCGGCCGAAGCCGTCACGGATCCAGACAACTCCCACGGCTAGGGCGGCGCCGCGCTGGCCGCAGGAATTAGCAGAGACGTCGCAGGATGCCCTGTCACACCCTCCTCCTCCGTCACGCGCTCTTGTCTCACAACATTCGTCGCGCACCCATGGCCACAACCTCGGTTACACTCTCCGTCACAAACCCTGGTCGTCACAACTGAAAAAGACAGTATACGCAATGACGTACGATAAAGTGCATTGCAAGTTAGTGTGCATCACTCCCTCGGCCACACCGACTACCATCACACGCGCAGCAGCGGGTCTCGATCTCGCTCACACCCCGGTCACACCCTGGTCACGGCAGAACCTGGCGGCAGCAGTCCCGCAGCAGCACCCCCGGCGGCACAATCTGCTATAAATCAGCTCCGACGAGTCCAGCCCGCTGTGCTCCGCTCCGGTTTGCTCCGCGCGGTAAAAACGCACACACAGACAGCGGCGGTCCGGCCGGCCGGCAGCCCCTGCTGGGCGCCAGTGGGCCGGGCACAAAAAAAAGGGGCACAAAACGCGCCGCAGAAACGGAGGGGGTGGGGGAGGAATAGAGCGTCGTTTAACAGCGTCCCCAGGGGGAACAATCACGGAGATTTGGTCCAGAGGGAGGCGAAGGGGGTGGGTGGGGGGAATTAAGGGGCTGGAGGTGTTACACGGGAACAAATGGGCACTCTCAGGCAGCAAAGGTGGCGCGCGGAAGACGTGGGGAACAGACTGGGGGAGGGGGAAGGGGAGGGGGCGAGTGCAAGGCGGCGGTGCGGAAAAGTGGTGGAGTGGCGCCGGCGGAAAAACCTGTAAGGAAAGACGGCTGGCGTGAAGCGAGGGGCGGGGTGGAGAGAAGACGAGTATTAGGCAGGGCGGCCACCACGCCCCGCCACGCCCCGCCACGCCCCGCCACGCCCGCCACGCCCCGCCACGCCCCGGTACGCCCCACAGTCCTTGTTGCAGCAGAGGGACGCCAGACGAGCAGCGACCGGGCCGTGCACCACTTTCCCCATCACACGCCGAAAGAGGAGACGCTTTGCGTTCCTGGAGGAGCAAGACGCCCCTGGAGAAACAAGCCACCCCTGGAGAACGCCCCTGGAGGAGCAAGACGCCCCTGGAGAAACAAGCCACCCCTGGAGAAGCAGGACGCCCCTGGAAGCAGTGGGCCAGACGGGGCGGCGCAGCCGATAACGGCATGCCTCACGCACATCGCGCTAACGACTGAGCACCTCGAGGAACTAACTCACCTCCAGCAGGTGTGGGAATATTGACTAGGCCCAGGACAGAGATTGGAACACGCACACACGGAGGTGCGGTCGCGGCGGGTTCACTCTGGCGGTATGACTTGCAGGTGCACAATGTCCTTGAAGCCCGGTGGTCAGTTCAAAACCGACACGCACAAGTTCAACACCTGCAAAAACTGATACACTTTATGATGAAAGACACGCCTTTCAGCCCACAGCCACGAAACCAATCACCCGATCAAAAGAGACCAAGCCGCTTTTTTTCCCGCTCTTTTTCTTATCTCTCCCTTTTATGTGCGACTTGATTTGTCGGTGCCGCTGACACCGCTGTATCCGCTGCACGCAGCCCGGCGGCGGCGGCCCGGCCGATTACGCTGCTGCATGCTGCAGACGGAACGTGAATCCGATTCCGCAGCCCCGTGTCCGCCCCGGCTGGGGCCCCGCCGCCCCGCACAGTGGGTCAGACGACCGTTGACGGGGCTAAAAGTCCAGACGCGTTTTGAGTTCCAGAATCGCTAAAATGGGACTCGAATCGAACGTGTGACCCCACCAATGGACTGGTCTCCAAACGACGGAATCCATTAGTGGGGTCGCACGTGCGGTTCGAGTCCCATCTACCGAGTGTGGCGCTCGAAACCCGTCCGGGATTTTGACTTGACCGCCTCCACCGGTCTTCCGGCCCACTGTGCCACGGTCTGGAGGGGCCGAGCGGCGCCGGCCGGCTCAGCTTGATTCCGAGACGGAAGGCTTACAAGGGGAAGGAGTACACTGCCTGAATAAGGACGCGGCTTCCCTGCTGCGCTTCTCTGGGGAGGAGGCTCACCACACTCGGCCGCGGTCCACAGCACGCTGCCGGTCTCTGTCTCTCTCGCACTCGCACGGCGTCCCGAAGGGATGTGAGAGAGACAGTGTTCGGATTCAGCGGACAAACGGATGGACAGACAGACAGACAGACAGACAGACAGACAGACAGACAGACAGACAGACAGACAGACAGACAGACAGACCAGGCAGGCAGTCCCGCCGGACTCCCCGACCAGACCATCCAGGCCACCTAGTGCGTGGGCGGTCCCACGTGACCGGAGGGACGAGGAGCCCCGCCGTACTCGTACACCGTAAACAGCGCCGTGTTCCGCTCCCGGCCGGCGCGCGTACTACAAAGTTGAGCCGGCGAGTTTGTCCTCCTCGATGACGAGGAGCGGCGCTGACAGTGTAGCGCCGGCGGCGACGTGAGGGGCGCTGCGGCACGAGGGCGGGAAGTGTGCGGCCGGGTCGGGGGGTCGGGGGCGCGGTTAGTGGATCCCCGCCGCGCCCTGGGAGTAGGCGGCACCCACCGGATGTGATTATGTTCCGAATCATCTTTCCGCGCGGGGCCGCCGGGGACGGCCGCTAATAAGGAAGAGCAGGCTGCTTCCGAAGAAGGCACAGTGGGCCAGAAGACCAGGGCAGGCAGCCAGTAGTGTAGACTAGACTCAAACTAGACGTGTGACCCCACCAGTGAATTACCCGTTCGGAGAGCAATCATTTTAGCGGAGTCACGCCCTCGATTCGAGTCCCATTCAGCGACTCTGGAGCTCAAAACGCATCCTGGATTTTGATCATCGCCTCAACGGTGTTCTGACCCACTGTGTGCTGGCCGCCTCGTGCTTACTTCTTGGATTAGCAGATTTCACTCATAGTACAGAGCAGTTTACAGTAAATCTGTAGTTTTTATAGCAGTTGCAGTCTAGTTCCTGGGGATAGCGGGCCTTTCCATGTGGTCGAGTAGCCAAGCCCCTCACCACAAGGAAGCTCAGTGGTGCAGTGGTCAAGGCCTCTGCTTCACAAGCCAAGTGACCGAGGTTCAACTCCCGGCCACATCCAAACAAGAAACACGATTAACATAACATCAGTTACCTAAGGGGTGGGAGGGAGGAAAGGTCCCCTCAAAACAGGGTTCAAAAAGTAAGAATTTTGAAATTTGAACCAAAATTTGAAACTGCAGTCTTTTTTCTTTTTTAAACTAACCCTGAATGTGTAATTAAACTACAGTAAAACTGTACTTTGAACTATATAGTCAACTGATCTAACGACTGGGTCAAAAACTACAGTTGTCCGAAATAACTGGTACTTTTTTTGCAGTTTGACTATAGTTTACTACAGTTCACTGTAGTTTAACACACTTAAACTGCAATTCTACAACACATTACACTCATTTAAAGTATAAAAAAAGTATTTTTAAATTATGTTAACCATTACAAAAAATCTATATTTTTCCAATGTAGTTTAAACTACAGATCCTTCCACCCGGGTTGATCCCTGACTGACCGCGACAACGAGCCTCATGCCGGGAGCCGTTGCCGTCGCTCTGTCTCTCTCGCACCTCCACGCGACGCCCCACGAGTGCGAGAGAGACAGCGACGAAGAAGAATCACTGAGTCCGTGTTTGCTGGGTCGACTCCACCGGGACATCAATTATTGTTGGCCGACGTGCGCGCCCTTCGACCTTCCCGTATTCCAGATCTGGCGTGGGCGGCGCGAAGCGAGAGGAGCCGGGACAAGGAAATCCAGGAATGTTTAATCATTTACGCCAATTATTAATGCACGTTGGCGTTTGTCATTGTCCGCAGGCGCGGTTCGTTAGACTCGGTCGCCCCGTGACTGCTATTACTAAAGTCAAAGGTTGAAGGTTCAAACCCGCGAACATACTACTATCTTGTCCGTTTTTCTTGTTTCTTGTATATTCTGGGGTCGTGGCTTGGGCCTTGGGGTCACCTGGGCTCCATGAAACATAAGACACCGTTAGTAAATCGGTGCCTTAGACCGACTGGATCTGCACAAAATGCATGTCAAAATCAGGAACATTTTTTTTTTGGCCCTGCAGTTGTCACAACTAGTTTGCGTTGGGGAACGGTCCTAGATGCTCATCAATGATGACGCCCTACTGGGAAAGGCACATGCCGTGCAGCAGCAGTAAACAGCCAACTGTCCCGCGTAAACACAAACACACCCCCACGCACCGTTGCCAGAACACACAAGAACCGCACACACACACAGAGAGAGAGAGAGAGAGAGAGAGAGAGAGAGAGAGAGAGAGAGAGAGAGAGAGAGAGAGAGAGAGAGAGAGAGAGAGAGAGAGACCGCACAGTGGGACAACACTGGCCGTCGGCGCGTCGCTCTGCAGCAGCCAATCCGAAAAATGCAAACGTGGTGTGCGCATTATCGAGCTGCACGGCTGGCGGGTATGGTCGCGACAACAGTAGTAGCGCGGGCGCGGGCGCGCGCGCGCGCGCACACACACACACACACACACACACACACACACACACACACACACACACACATACAGCGTCATTTTCCGTTTCATTACGGCCCGATCAGAGTGCCAGCCTTCATCAACACGGCCAGAATAAACGACGCCATCATCTGTCCTGCGATAGCAGCATTGCAGTGGTGGTCCGGCCAGCCGTCGCGCGCCTGGACGATGGCACGCCACTCTCAAAGTAGTCCATAAGCTTGGCGTGAAGAAAAAAGGGGAACGACTACTCTATCATTGTTCACAACATTGGAGAGTGCGTGGCGTCTTGGGACGCTCAGACCGCACAGTGGGCCAGAAGACCAGCGCAGGTGGAGAAAATTCTAGACGAGTTTTGAGCTCTAGATTCGCTAAATTATGCGACTGGAACCGAACGCGTGACCCCACCAATGGAATGTTCTCCGAACGAGGAATCGGTCACACGTTCGGTTGTAGTCCCACTCATCGGCTCTAGCGCTCAAAACTCGTCCAGAATTTCGGCCGCTTGCGCTGGTCTTCTGGCCCACTGTGGACCGGGACGAACCGTGTCGGACAGAGCGACGAACGGAGGACGAACCGTGACGGACTGTACCGCGACGTCCGTCCGAGGGGGGCCGAGCAATATCCAGGGGATGAAATGCAGGATTGGAGGGGGTAAGCGCCGGATGAGGCCGCCAGGCTTTTTTACGGCCCTCTTTATGGCCGGACATTACTGCCGATCGTCTGGGGTCACGTGCTAAGGGAGGCGGCCGCGGCCTGGGCACGCCGGCAGCAGCGCCCAGATCAGCACACGCGCACCGCGCCGACAGCGAGCTGACAGATCGGCTGACTGACTGGTGCTGACAGGCGGGGCTCGCGTGGGGCCCACCCCGCCCTAACCAGACCCACCCCGCCCCGCCCCGCCCCGCCCCGCCCCGCCCCGCCCCGTCCGGGCGCGCAGCAACAGCGCGGGGCGGCGGAAGCGCGCGTTCGTGCGGAAACTGCGGGGACTCGCAGCACAGCCGCACACTCAGGCAGAGGCCCGTCCGAAAACTTGGACAGAAAAACTGAAAGGCTGAAACAATTTTTTAACATTGCCTCTTGGCATCCCGGCTCGATTTGAGTCATCAGGCAAAACAGGCCGAGGTTATTAGAATAGTGTTGCGTCTGCGCGCTCTCGTGTGTTTGTGTGTGTGTGTGTGTGTGTGTGTGTGAATGTGACTCCCACAGTGTGAGTTGGGGCGCCTGAGCGGGCGCGCAATGCTAGGCTAAAGGTTAGAGAGAGAGAGAGAGAGAGAGAGAGAGAGAGAGAGAGAGAGAGAGAGAGAGAGAGAGAGAGAGAGAGAGAGAGAGAGAGAGAGAGAGAGAGAGAGAGGGAAACGCATCGGAAATGTCACCGCCGGCCGCGGGCCACGCCGCAATATTTTACGTGCCGAGATTTTCGCGCGATTAATTCGAATAAATAGGCAAACGCCGGAAGCCAGTCCGGCCGCGCAAAACAAAAGCCCATGGGAACGACGCAGTGTGTATGTGTATGTGTGTGTGTGTGAGAGAGAGAGTGTGTGTGAGTGCGCGTGACCGTACTTATGCCCGTGTGAGTGTGCGTGGCGCGCAACATTGCTCCGCGTTTGACGCGCTCCACATATTAGTGTCGCGATTTGCATATGGATGTGTATGGTATTTGCATGGCATGATAGAGGCTGCATTGCGGGGGCCTGCAGCGCGCGTGAGCTAATTCGGAGGGAGCAGACGACCGACAGACAGACAGACAGGTTGACGGACATGCGAGAGACGCAGGTAGACGAACACACCTACTAGCCGACACACGTACAGATCAACATAAACACAGGCATGACGACATTTTTGAACGAAGTCATAGACTTTGACGCGTGCGTGCCAATAGTTCGACTTTTGCCACAAAATTGAGCCAATATTTGGGCATTTTTAGAACAAATTTGTACAGTACGAAAGAGTTTTGCAGGGAGGCACAACAGTCACAGACTGGGCCCAAACGGTGGAGGAACGGTGGCGTGCAGATAACTACACTGGGGGATTGGCCCAGTTGGACATTTCAAGCGCTTCCTCGCGGCGCACAGTGGGCCAGAAGACCGGCGCAGGCGGCCAAAACTCTAGACGCGTCTTGCCCTCCAGAATCGCTAGATGGGACCTGAACCGAACGGGGGACCCCACGTTCGGAGAGCAGTCCATTGGTGGGGTCACGCGTTCGGTTCAAAACGCGCCGGTCTTCTGGTCCACTGCGCGGCGGCGTTGGCGCGGCGAAGCGTGGCTGGGAAGTGCGCCGAGGCGCGGCGCGGCGCGGCGCGGGCCGGCACCCTTCCAAAGTAAACCAGGTAAGGCGCACCGCTTTTCAAAGCACGGCCACTTCGCTCCTCGAGTTCTCGGCGACAACTTCGTGCTCGCCTTTCAGAGCGGTCGGTGACGCGGTGGCGGAGGGTGCGCCAAGAGGCTACCTTGCTGCTGCAGCAAACTGACCGCGCGCTGCGCGGCTCACAACACTATTTAACCCTCATTTCCTTTTTTTTTGTATTTTTTGATATTGTGTAAATTACTGCTGGGATGGATGGCGGTGCTTCTGAAAACACACTCTCTCACCTTAGGGCCACTAGGCCGGCGACAGCTGGTTATCCGTTTCCATAACAACGATCCAGGACAAGTGGTCTGCACTGCACTCACTCACTCACTCACACTCACGCACTCACACTGCCACGCACACGTCACTGGTTCGCGCGTCTGCTTGACTCTCGCGTCACGCGTGCGCTGCACACGGCCCCAACGATCGCATTCGCTGTCAGGGTTGCCGTCCGCGCTTCACAGGCAGCGTTTCGCAGTCAGCGCTTCGCAGTCAGTGCCTCGCAGTCAGCGCTTCGCAGTCAGCGCTTTGCAGTCAGCGCTTCGCAGTCAGCGCTTCGCAGTCAGCGCTTCGCAGTCAGCGCTTCTCATTCAGCGCCTCGCAGTCAGCGCTTCGCAGTCAGCGCTTCGCAGTCAGTGCCTCGCAATCAGCGCCTCGCAGTCAGTGCCTCGCAGTCAGCGCTTCGCAATGAGTGACTGCCGGCGCGGCGCGCGGCTCGAGTCGCGGCTCGTCGCGGCGGCGGACTTGACGCGGTGCACGCGCGGGGTGCTTTCGGCTCGGCGGGCGCGGCTTCACTGGCTCCGGTTCCGGTACTTCGGCCCGGGCGCGCCAGCCCTCGGCTCCTCTCGGCTCAGCTCGGCGCCGCCGCCATCAACCCCCTCCAGAGCTTCCACCGCCCGCCGCCCGGCGGCGCCACCGGTGGGGGTGGACGCCCCCGGCCGCGCCGCCGCCGCCTCTTCACTGACCTCTTGCCGCGCGGAATCCTTTGGGGTTGTCCGAGATGGCGAGCCACTTAAAGCGGTAAGCGGCACACACTTAAAACGACGACAAAATGCGGTGAAACAGCAGCGCAGGCCGTAAGGGAAAACTTGCAGCCGGGTCGGCGGGAGTACAAGGCGGTGGCCTGCGCGGCCACGGCTCCCTTTTCTTCAAACTTTACAGCAGGTGAGCCTCCAAATTGAGCTGCGCGGCGCTCTTACCGTCTAGCGAGGCAGCGACGCAGCAGTGCGGCGACGAGAGCAGAGAGAGAGAGAGGAGAGAGAGGAGAGAGAGGAGAGAGAGGAGAGAGAGGAGAGAGAGAGAGAGAGAGAGAGAGAGCGAGAGCGAGAGAGAGAGAGAGAGAGAGAGAGAGAGAGAGAGAGAGAGAGAGAGAGAGAGAGAGAGAGAGAGAGAGAGAGAGAGAGAGAGAGAGAGAGAGAGAGAGAGAGAGAATATGTGTAAGGGGGGGGGCGCTCGAGCATCTTCTTGTTATCTCTGCAGCCAAGGCCGGCGCGTGGTCCATTCATCACCCGCTTCATTCGGAAGGCCGGCCAGGACAAACATGATGGATAAAACTTGGCAAAGTCCGATACGTGTTCTCCCTGGTCTTCCCGAGTCGGCGGAAGGGGGCGGGAAGAGAGGGGGGATGCAGCAGCCGCAAGAGATTGGCGCAAAGAGTGGGGTCGAGGATGCGCACGATTCGGCAAGGCTCTTTGGCCATAGTTGATTTTATTGGAATGGATCCCGTAAAGCCTCGATGCGCCATAAAGCAGGGAGGGTAGGGCCAGGGGCCCCGCCACCACGGCGGAAAGGTTCGGCTGCGAGTTGGCCGGCCGGCGGCCA
Organism: Stenchaetothrips biformis; assembly: GCA_030522485.1. NCBI lineage: Eukaryota > Metazoa > Arthropoda > Insecta > Thysanoptera > Thripidae > Stenchaetothrips > Stenchaetothrips biformis. The sequence goes on along the minus strand of CM060094.1, from coordinate 16,983,338 downwards.
AGGCCACGGCCACCTTGGCCAGGCCGAGGAGTCGTCATGCCATTGCGGTGGCCCCTCGCACAGTGGGCCGGCCCGGGGTAGTGTAGGGTGACTGAAGGCCGTGGGGCGGATCAGGTGCCAGCAGGCAGGCAGGCAGGCAGGCAGGCCCAGAGCGCTGTCTGTGAGGTACAAGAAGAGTCGCGCCTTGCTCCTGCAAGTAGTCAATTTTTGCGAACGCCAATGTCATCGTCGACGAGGAGAGGATCCATCCTCTCCTCCTTCTGGATCCGTCCTCGAGACGGGCAGGCAGACACGCAGCCACAGATACTCAGACTGACAGACAGAAAGCAGACACACAGACGGACATGGCGTCCGAATCTGAGGTCGAGCCGGCCGCTCAGACGGGACTGCACCATTACGGCCAAACACCTGTCCCCATAAAAGCTCTCGTCAATACTTAACGGCCTCCGTTCAAGGGATGTACTTACGTACTAGGAACGCACTACGTGGGTCTCGGCAGGTGATTTGAGGCCGCAAGACGGCGCCTCAATATCGCCACCATTAATCCAATGTCATCGTCTTCGTCGTCATCGTCGTCGTCTGCCGGCCCCTCCGTCCGTCCGTCCGTCTGTTCGTCCTCCGTCAGCGTCGCGGTGTCACCAACAGGCATGTCACGCGGCGGACGGACGGACGGACGGACGGACACACAGACAGACGGGTGCCATTTATCAAGTCAACATCCCGTGAGACGGCGCGCGGAAATGCCTCTGGGGAGGCACGGCCTGAGGCTCGGAGACAGGAGGGGGCAGCTCTCGTCCATGCAAGATACATGTATGGATTCCCTGAGGCGCCGCCCTGCGCCGCCCTGGCAGCCTGGCCCACTGTGTGGCGCCCCGGCCAGACACACTGGCCTTGTGATGCTTTTAGCGCCCCCTTATCCGCTTTAATACTTTTTTCTTCTTCGATAGACCTGCTTCCCGTTATCTCCGCACGCCACACCACCTTCGGCTTGCCTTTGGCACGCGCGTGCATGCGTCCTATTCATGGCAGCGGCTGAGCCAACAGGGGAGGGGGCCCACCGCCCTACACACACTACAAAGGGCTCAAGGAAGGGACTCGAGTACACGGGAAAGGAAGGGCAAGCAGAGCGGGTAGCTGACGGTGCCGAGCCAGCCCTTTGTGCAGACAAGTACGGGGCTTGAACGGTACTGGCTGCGGATTCATATTGGCGTCCGAATCGCAATGAAGAGAAACAAGATGCGCGGGGAGAATGAGAGAGAGAGAGAGAGAGAGAGAGAGAGAGAGAGAGAGAGAGAGAGAGAGAGAGAGAGAGAGAGAGAGAGAGAGAGAGAGAGAGAGAGAGAGAGAGAGAGAGAGCAAGATGGATAGGGGGAGTAGAGGAGGTGCTAGAGGTTAATGCAGGGCATAAAATATGAATGGAGGCTACGCGAACTCACTCCCCTCCCCCCACTCTGCGGGGTACCTCAAACCTGACGAGCATACACACACTGTGTGTGTGTGTGCGTGTGTGTCGCCCCTTCGTTGGCTTTACCGCGCTCCTTTTTCCCTCCCTGGTGCTCCTCATGTAGAGGCGCCGCCGGCGTCTCGCCATGGAGGCGGGATGCTCGGTGGACCGTGCGCGAGGAGTCCCTGCCGCCGCCCTGCTTCCCCCCCCCCCTCCGAATCATCCCAATCCTCATGATTGCCCCGGTAAACGTGCATGTCGAGGGTTTGTGGGGAAGGACCAATCCGGCGGTCGGGGGGGGGGGGGAGACTCAAAAGACCGGGGAACACTTCCTTACGACGTTGCGGCGCGTCGCGGCAGAAGGCGGCCGGTGAGTCGAAAATTACGAATTGTAATCGAGCGACGTTACGGCCGGCGGCCCCGCGCCGCGCTGAAAGGGCTCGACTTGAAAAGGCTTGGGTCACAAATGATCCGCGGCCCTTGAAGGGACCCACAAGGAAAACGTGCGATTTTCCAGAAGATTCCAATTATATATATAGCAAGTCCTTGCTGCTTTCCGCGGAATTGCCGCTCGACAGTGACAATCGCCGTGCCGTCTTGGCCCTCTCGCTTCAATCAGCTAAAATCGGTCTCCATTCTGCGCAGCAATGGGCGACTGTACACAATCCGCCGTGCCCTGAAGGCCTCTCACAAAGCAGCGCCTTCCTTTTCCACCCCGAACGCACAGCAGGCACCACCGGTAACGGCTTTGATTTTTCAAGCCTTTTTTATTGAAATATGCTGGAGAGAAATATGAAAAACGTCGGTAAAATGGGGTCAAACACCTGACTACGAGAGCATGAGATCACGCTCACGATCAAACGATAAAAGTGCATGAAGAGGTCATGAAATGGTGCCCGAATGGCAGCATTATATTGTACGAAAACGACCACAGTCACTAACGACGAAACCACTACATGACCTCCGCTTTTAATCCCTGGCTAATCTCCAATTTCTAAGTATAGCCGGATTCCCGCTGCATAATTATCCCCCCAGTGCCCACCGCAGCATAGTGGGCCCGAAGACCGTTGAGGCGGCCAAAATTGTAGACCGCGTTTTGAGCTCCAGAGTCGCCGAACGGGACTCGAATCGAAAATGTGACCCCACCTTTGGATTGCTCTTCAAACGAGGGATCCATCGGTGGGGTCACACGTTCGATTCGAGTCCCATTTAGCGACTCTGGAGCCCTGCTCCTCGACAGAGACCCCCTCGGCGGAGGCCGCGGCTCGTGAATGCCGCGGGATAATCAGAGGCCCGGCAGGAATACCCAGCAGGGCCTTTGGGGGTTCCCGGGGATCTGCAACTTGCGTGGGAGGAGAGGGGAAGGAGGGGAGGGGAAGGGGGAGGGGAGGGGGGAGGCCGTACCCACTGCTAATGAGTAGCGCGCCACGTGTGCCAGTGGCTTACTGGGTCACTCTAAGCCAGGGTTAAACACTCGGCGGCGAAATGAGACGCCATTTTGTTTTCCCGTAGTAAATCATTAGCGCAGCCATTATTCACTTGACGGGCATTGTGAGGACCGGAGTGTGTTCACGGTCCTCGTGATTCTACGTTCCGAAGAGCGTTATTGCAGTAGTAATATTCAGCACGCATGAACCCTTGGAGCACAGCGACTTTCGGGTCAACCTTCCCCCTCCTCCCCGCGTCTCCCTCTCCAAAATGATGCCCACTTTGCTTTCTTGAGGTCAGTGTAGTTAGGAGGTATAATTTCGGTGGTGGCCCGGCGGTGGCCCACTGTGCGGTGGCTCGCGCTATTACCCCTCCTCGAGGGCCACCACGAATACACGGAGTAGTTCTAACGGCCAATTTGGACCCCCCGAGCCAGACCAGAGCCGTGCCCGGCCCGGCCCGGCCCGGCCCGGCCCGGCCCGCCCCGCCCCGCCCTCACACACTGAACCCGATATGCAGAGGCCTTGGCCCTGGCGCGGCCACTTCGGGACGGCTCGTTTCACATAGTTATGCGTAGTTGCCGGCCTGTGCAGCAGTGGCACAGTGGGCCAGAAGACCGGCGCAGGCGGCCGAAATTCTATACGTGGTTTGAGCTCCAGAGTCGCTAAGCAGCACTACTGTGACCCCACCAATGATTTGCTCTCCAAACGAGGAATCCATCGGTGGGGTCACACGTTCGGTTCGAGTCCCATTTGGCGACTCTGGAGCTCAAAGCGCCGTCTAGAGTTTTGGCCGCCTGCGCCGGTCTTCTGGACCACTGTGGGCGTGGCGGGGCGGAGCGGGCGGGGCGGGTGGCAGTGCATCCAGTTCCGGTAAGTGCACGAAATCTACATACATACCTTCCATTTTTAACTCCTTCCATCGTTTTAACCTAATTTAGCTCAAATTTAGCTCCGTGAGAGTGGGTATTCGAAGTTCAACATTTATTTCGGATAATCGTATTTGGGACCTGCCCTTATCTTTTCCAAATTTAAAAAAAAAACAACAATATTTTGAGAGGTGAACATATTTTACCGCTACTGGGCTATGCGGCAAAGGCCATTGGTCTTGTTTAGGTTCCCCGAATTTTGCCAGCGTCCGGCGACCGAATTGTCCCCTCTCCCCCCCCCCTTTTCCCCGCTGCGGTGCCGAAGGTGCAAAAAGCAGCGCGGTCCGCTGACCGGCCGGTGCGTACGATAAGCACAGCCCCCCTATTAGGCACGGAGTCATTAATTAATTGCAGAAATCGGATCCCCCGCAGAGATAGCCCGCGTATGTGCGCACCCGTACAGTGGGTCAGAAGACCGTTAAGGCGGCCAAAATTCTAGACGCGTTTTGAGCTCCAGAGTCGCCGAATGGGAATCGAATCGAACGCGTGTGACCCCACCAAGGAATTCCTCGTTCAGAGAGCAATCCATTGGTGGGGTCACACGTTCGATTCGAGTCCCATTTAGCGACTCTGGAGCTCAAAACGAGTCTAGAGTTTTGGCCGCCTGCGCGGTCGTCTGGCCCACTGTGACCCGGGGGCCGTGGCATGGCATCCACCAGCCACACGCTGGGCCTCGACCACATTCTTAAGGGCTTGCAAGGCACACAGAGGCCCACAGACACCATCACGTCTTGAAAAGTGAATAAATTGCGACACTGAGGAAAAAGCGAGGCGTTGCGTCGCGAGCGAGCCCAGGCTGTCCCCGCCCGCGCTCGGCGTGCAGCCAGTGTAACGCGCGCGCCGGTTGATCGAATTTCACAATCAGGCCAGCCTCACCGCACCGGTCCTCGGCGCGGCCGGGGCTGCGTCCCACTGTGCGTCCCACTAGGCCCTGGATCGGCGCAGCTCCTCCTCAAGGTCAAGCAGGGCGGCCCCGCTAGGCTGCTCTGCGGCCAGGGCTGCCGATTTGCATGTCTGGCAGCGGCCAACTCGTCTATTAGGGTAACTTTGGATTGAGCGGGACGTGCTCGGAATGCAGGGCCGATCGCGGCTGCGTCGCAGCCCCCCCCCCCCTTCCGCTAGTTGAAGCTTCGATTGAGTCCCCCCCCCGCGCGGCGCGGGTCTGTCTTGCGTCTCGTGTGCGGCGAAGTAAGAATCGGGCGGTATTCGAACCGCGGTCGTTATTTCAGAAGAGGAAGTGATTTCCCTGCCTCGCGCAAAAGGGCCTCGAGGGCCTGGAGGGGAATGGGGAAGGGCAGGGGGGAGGGAAGGGGGACGGCCGCTGTGGAAGGCTCGGCTCTGCCTTCGGTTGGGTTCGCCGGTATTAGGGCGAGTAAGTATACAAAACCATTCCAGACACGTTGCCGGTCGGCCCTGATTCGCAGCCCCTCCCCTCTAGCCCCTCCAGCTACTCCAGCAGCACAGCCCCTCCAGCCGACACGTTCGCTCCACATTCCGGGGGGGATGAAGTTGTCCGCTAGTTGTTGTCACCTGAAAAGCAGAGGGCTCGTCAACCACTCACATCAGGCCCGTACAAAGGAACACAAGACCCCACAAAGCCCACTGAGAAAATCTGTGCAATCGTAAGTACTGTGCGCGATAGAAATCCATCATTATACTGAGAAACTTTTTCGTGATTTTAAGAAACAACAACAGTTCGTAAGTTGCTGAGAACTCTTCATATACTACCACCTTCGATGTGCCAGTAGCGGGACCACCTGCAGGCTCAGTCTCGGTCGGAAACACTCTCCGTTAATGCACCGTTGAGGCGGCCAAAATTCCAGTCGCGTTTTAAGCTCCAAAGTCGCCAAACGAGACTCGAATCGAACGTGTGACCCCCACTAACGAATTGCTCTCCGCACGAGGACTCCATAGGTGGGGTCGCACTTTCGATTCGAGTCCCATTTAGCGACTCTGGCCTTCAAAACACGTCCACAGAGTGTTGGCCGCCTGCGGGGTCTTCTGGCCCACTGCGCGCCCTCCTCGGGGTGGCTCTTGCCAGCTCGCCTCGCGCACATCGCGACTCTTGCACTCGCCTCACGTCGCAGCCGCCCCTCCCCCCTCCCCCTCCCGACGTACCTACCACTCATGAATACGCGCAGCGCAGCGCAAAGAACATGGCGGGGCGCAAAGGCCTTATCGAGATTCCCCGGAAATTGAAAGTTGGTCCAACGAACGACACTCAGACGTGGGGCGTCGGGTTCGGCCGCTTTTCTGTGGGTCGCGCCCACGACGCGTCGCGACGCTGCTCCCCCCCCCTCTTCCACTCCCCCGCCCGTCCCCTTTGTAAAAACCCGAGTTTTATTCCGTTAAAAGAGAAAGCCTTGGAATAAGCTGACTCTGTGCGGGATGCGTCGCAGTGGGGCAGAAGACCGCGCAGGCGGATAAAACTGTAAAAGCGTTTTGAGCTGCAGAGTCGCTGAAAAGGACTCAAACTGCACGTGTGACCCCACCAATGGATCGCTCTCCGCACGAGGACTCCATGGGTGGGGTCACACGTTCGATTCGAGTCCCATTTAGCGACTCGGGAGTTCAACAAGCGTCTTGAGTTTTGCCCGCCTGCGCGGTCTTCTAGCCCACTGTGCGTGGGGCTTTCAGCGGCAGCGCACCGATGCTGCAGACGATAGGGCGTCGGCATTGGGAAACAAGGGTCTCGTTTCCATACGGTGCGAGACAGCCTCTGGGAACGGGTTGCCTCTTTCAGCTCACCTCCCACGCAAAACAGATAAAGAAAAACCAAATTTTTTTCATGTGTGCCTATGTGCTGTTTTTTTCGGATGTTTTTTCTTGTGTAAATTTCTTGAGCGTGTCCAGTATAGCCGTAAGGCCACCAAAGCGTGCATTCGCTAGGGAGTTACGAAATAAGCTCACACAAAAAAAAATCAGACCAGAGCCAGGGTTTCTACTTTTTAAAAACAGAAAAGAGGAAAAAACTTTTCTCCCCCTTTTTTTTTCTGGAGAAGCAGGCCGGTCAAGAGAAGAGGAAGGTGCGGAAGCAAGAGGGGCGGCAGCGCCGTCAAAAGTGTAGGGGCGCCCGTGCATAAAGGTTGAGGGCTGGGGAGGGGGGAGGCCGCCGCCGCCCCACAGCGAGTCTGGTCCGGCCTGGCAGTCCGGCAGTATCGCGGCTGAAATGATTGATTCATATTTTTCATATTTTTCCCTCCGCAAGAGGGCGCGCCTGCACCCTCTTCAATCTAGAACGATCGACCCGGAGGCTCGCAGAGGCCCAGTGAAAGGCCTGCCTGCCCCCCGCTGCCCCCCGAGGAGCAAAACGAGGGGCAAACGGGGGGCCGACGTAATTTTCGGAATCAACAGTGGATCGCGCGGAGTACCAACCACACCGCGCGCCGCCAGGGCCGCCACCAATTTGCTCTTTGTTTTCCGCTGCCTTTGGCCACTTTGGCCTCTCACTGTTGCGGAACGATCTCTCATTTATTCTCAGAGCCTCGGCAGTGTTTCGAACCGGCAAGGGGAAAAAGACGAAGACCACCACACTGAAGGATTTGAACCCAGGACGCGTGCAGGGGAATCCGAGTTTATTTTTGGTTCGTATTTACGATCTTGCACTCTCTGGCTTTTACTGACTATTTCTCATTTGGCAGACCCATTTCGTCGCATTCCTTTGAATGTGACCTCGTATTCAAACGAACGGGGACAAAATTCCCATTCCAGCGAGTATGACGTCACATTCGTGGAATAACGGTGTATGCTGCACGCCGTCGCTAATCGACCCACGACGCGTGGCGCCACCGTTAGCAGCCTCCTTTATCAGCAGCAGCGGGATGAGCAGTCTGTCTCTCTCGCACTCATGGCCGCCCCGTGGGGGTGCGAGAGAGACAGAGCATCGCGCCCCGACGGCCGCTGGTCGCTGCACACGGAGACCGTCACGAAAACCGTCATGGAGGCATTTAGTTACATAAAGCCCGCCATTTTTTCGGCTGCCCTGCAGGGCTGATTCCGAAAGTCGCATTTACGTTGCTCTGTCTCTCTCGCATCTGTAGGGGGACGAGGCCCCGTGAGTGCGAGAGAGGCAGAGCGACGAAAAGGACTCTCAGTCTGCTGATGAAGGGGCGGGGCTGTCGTTAGGGATCGGCGTGCACCTCCGCTAGCCTCGCACCGGCCTCGCCGCTTAAGCCCCGCATCCATCAGAGGGAACCTTTAGGCCATCAGTCAGCTAGCAGCGGGGTGGCAAGCCAAGCAGGAATACTGACGAGTTCAAATGAAGTAACTTGGCGATTCTAACATGCCGCCACATTATTATTTTTTTCCAAAAAAAAAAAAGGTTGCAAAAAATATTTTATAGCAAATTGTCCTGTCGCTTTCAAGAGCCGTGGAGGGACTACCAGGCACGCCACGTACCACCTCGTTGTGGCAACGTGACATTTCCAAAGCCCACGTGCCAAACAAGGCAGTAGCAGACCCACACCTGTGTGTGTGTGTGTGTGTGTGTGTGTGTGTGTGTGTGTGTGTGTGTGTGTGTGTGTGTGTGTGTGCGCGCGCGCGCGCCCGTGCGTGTGTATGCGCGCCAGCCCTTCTCTCACTTCGGCCTTTTCCAGCCCAAATCCTTCACCTGGGGTGTTTGCTTTGCCCCAACGGCGCATTCTTCTTTTTTCGACCCCACGTGGAGCTAAAATGTGCGTCCTAAATGCCAAAACGCGGCCAGGTTCGCCGGGCGCAATAAAACTGCGTTCCTATGTGCTCGCACCATTAGTGCCATGGGAAATTTCTCGGCAAGACGTTGCGAGTGTAGACGGTCACCTTCACAGGCGTCACGACACACACTGAGTGCAACGACCCGGCTACTGCAGGGGAGACAGGCCCGGTCCCCCCTCGCCCCCCCCCAATCTGGTGGCGGAGTGTATAAGTGGGACAAACAGGCGCCGTCCCCCCCTCCCCCTGCTCCACGTTCAGCCTCATATTCCTCAACACGGCGGGGTCGCCGTCGGCGGGGCGGTGGCGCGGCGTGGCGCTGGCTCACTGTGCGGGGCTGCCTGCCGCGCCTAAAGCCGCCCCCAGCGGGGCCTGTGTCCTGGAGGACCCTCGCTAATTCCAAGGTGTGGAGGATGGTTGGCAGGCCCAACTTAAATACGACCCCCTCCCCCAGTCTCTCCCCTACCAGTTGATGCTGGCCGCGGCCGTGATAGTGGCGGCCTTATCGGCACGTTAATGACCTCCCCGCTGGATCCGCCCCCTCCTCCACCCCTCTCCAGACTCCAAGGCCATGAGCGCCTGGGTAATAAGGTTCTGTGGCAGCCTGCCCCGTGAGGCCATGGGCTGCGCCATAGGCCGGAGTGCGAGCGAGACAGAGGGCTGCAGACTGATTTACACTGCCTCCCCCAGTGTGCTTCAAACCCACAGCTATGCGCCGTGGTGGCTGGAGGTGTAGACGCGTTGGTTTCTCGGGACGAGGACCGGTGGTTCAAATCTTATTATTTCACAACTTTTTTCTCTGACCGCTGCTCATTCTCATGTCAAGAGCCCGCTTCAACCGGCATCAGACGTGAGCCGACGACTTTTTCCTCTGACCGCTGCTCATTGTCGCGTCAAGAGCCCGCTTCAATCGCCCGGAGACATTAGCCATGGTGGCTGAGGGCGTTAAGGCTCCCGAACCCGACTATGAGGGCCGGGGATCGAATCTCAAAATTTCCTTTCATTTTTCGACTGGCTTCCTCCCACTGCAACTCTAACCCGTCGTCCAGCACTCGGCAGACGTGCAAGTCAGGGTAGTGTAGTGGTCAAGGTCGTCTATGCCAGGCCACTACACCCGGGAGTCTAAAAAGCAGTCCGCTTCGGCGGAATGGCCTCGGCACTGGTTCGATCCCCGATCGAGCCAGCCACTCGAAATTGGTCGCGAGTGGGTCCATTCCGATTCGTCGGATGGAGTTGATAAGTCCTTTGAAGCTGGCCCACTGACTGCATGTTCGGGTCTGGGAGCGCCGGACAGCGGGTGTACCACTGTGGGTACCGACCACCCCGCGCAAACAAAAGCTCCCAAAACTACTCTCTCTCTCTTTCTTTCTTTCTCTGTCTCTTATCGTCTCTGCCTTTCTCTACTCTGCCCATGTTTGAGCCGTGGGGAGCGGCTCGGGTCCTACTGGGTCCCCCGGCGTACGATATCGAAGTCGCCGACGGGATTAACCCCAGTTACCTGATAGCACCGGTTCCCATCTCGAACACCGAAGTAAACCAGGAGGCCTACCCCTCAGGGAAGGGGGTGTAGAGTTCTTTTTTTTTTAAATATTTTTAGGTCAACACCTAGCCAGCCACGGGCATCCGCCCGGTCATCAGGTGCCTACTATTGTTTACCAATGGCCCTTCCAGCCCCTGTCGCACACGCACAGTCTTCCGCATCGCGCACTACTCTCGCTGTCTCTCTCATCCTCGTTTCCCCGCGCTCCGTCAACGCAGACGTCGGGTCGTCGTGCCGCCCACGCCGCAAAACCGAGGAGGTAATTTATTTCCCAGGCCACTCATGGCAGCGACAAAAGGGAGATGGATGGCGGCAAGATTCGGGGCCACCGAGGCGGTGCCTGCGCACTGATTCCGGGAGTCGTTTGTGGTCGTGTGTGTCTCTCCCTCGCTCGCATGGGGCGCCGCGTGCAGGTGCGAGAGAGACAAAGCTAGGGAAGCGACTTTCGAAATCAGTCCTCCGGTGACAATCGCACCGTGCTGGCCGGCGAGCCGCGGCCCTGCGGAGCACCTGGCGGAAGCACACCCTCCCCTCCCCTCTTCCGGGGTCCAACCTTCTGGTCGCTTCTTCTTTTGTCCCGCACGCACGACGGCGTCCTGCCGCCCTGACGCGCCGCCACGCCCCGCCCCTTCCACCAACTGCTATTAATCCGTCCCACAAAAAGCCGCCCGGCCAAGTTTAAACTTCACAATAATCCATTACCAGTGGCGGCGGCGGTGTGGCGCCAAGGAGGGGAGGGGAGGGGGTAGGGGAGGGGCGGAAGGGGAAGGGCGTCGGGGTGGGAGTGGTGGGGCGAGAGGGCTTGCTTGGCTACGAGGCGTGTATATGTCTTGAAACTTGGCGTCTCTGGAGATTCATTTCTTGCGGACACACGCACAGCGCGCGCTTCAGACAGGGGGGGGGGGGTGCCTGCGGGGTAAAGGGGAAGCGGGGTGTATTAAGTTCTGTTCGTGTGGTTAATTGAAGGTTATTGCGAGTAAGGTAGGGGGAGCTGAGCATAGCGATTCATCATTTTCATTTGGCGTCTGAAAAAGCTTGTTAACTTGCGAAGCGGCGGGGCAGGCCCACGCCCACAACAAGTTGGGGGTCGCAAGGATGCACTTGCGGTGGGGATGGCCATTTTCATGGGAGAGGGGGTGGTCATAAGCGGTGCGTGGTGATTAGAAGGGCGTCGGTGAATCAATGGTCATGCCACCAGGCGCCTGTCAACTCAAGCGTAGGCAACCCGCACACCTGTAATGCGCTCCAGGCAACGACATTGCCTTCCTACCAGGCGCTAGACCGGGAACCGTTTTTGTCATGCAGCATCGGAAGTGCCACCGAACGGATAAGCCTTTTGGATTTTCTGAATATGTGTGGTTGTGTGTGTGTGTGTGTGTGTGTGTGTGTGTGTGTGTGTGTGTGTGTGTGTGTGTGTGTGTCCACCAAGGGCAGCACGTCGGTCTGCCGGGTCGGCCAGCCACCATTCCCTCGAACATCACGACTGTCACTTTCGACGAGGCCACAGTCCAACCGTGACCATGCCGGCGGGGTGGGGCGGGGTGGGGCGAGGCGGGGTGGCTCCACGATGGGTCGGACACGGGTCGCGGGCAGCAGGCCACCGCGTTCGGGCACCGAGCCGAGAGCCAAGGGCAGCCAAGGGCGCCAGGTTACGCACAGCGTTATTGAAAAGGGCGCGGCGCGTAACAGTGGACGTGAAGAAGGGTTGAATTATCTGCAACGGCCTGTATGTGAGCGGTGCGATACAGTAGGGGCAACGCACAGTGGGCCAGAAGACCGCCTTCTGGCACACTGTGCGACGGGACGGTCCGTAGTCCGTGAGAGCCGCGCCGCGTGGAACGCCTGCGTTAATAGGCGGACAGGTGCGAACCGAACGATAACACTAATCATGTTCGTCAGAGGTGTCCCGGCGGCCCGTTCGCAGCTTGTCTCCGAGGGCCTCTCCTACATATTTATCGGCTCTGGCCCACCGGGACGGGGAGAGAGGGGAAGGGGGAACATGTGTGCGGCTGTGACGGCCGCCGAGGTGATGAATAAATATCGCGAGGCCGACTCGCCTTCCCGAAGGCCGGGGTTCAAATCCCACTCTGAGTGATTTTGGATTTACGTTCGGGGGGCGCTGGATACATTCAGCTCGGCGCGGCCAAGGCCGGCCTCGCAGGTCGTAGTGCGGGACGGCCTCCACGGCCTCGGCAGCGCTTTGCCGCGATCGTTGCCAGAAGGGCAATGCCGTGCGTGCCGCTCATTTCCGCGTTCTAGAAACCTGAGAAAAAAAAAAATTCGACGAACCGCTTCCGGCTGGGAAATTCACCACTCATGCTTCAGCTTGGAATTTTCTTTCTCACTGCGACTGTTCCGTTTGCTTGTTGTCTACCGTGTGAGTGTACCGCGAAAATGTCACCTCGCAGGTTAATTGAGGAGCGGTGTGGGGGGGGGAAGGGGGGCAGCGACAGGCTTCTGTCCACCGTCGACTGCCACACACGGATTAAACTTTGACCCAACACGTCCACTATTTTAAAATGCACGAATTTATAATCCACGACCGCGTCGGTCCTGACAGGGGACCGGGTAGGGAGTGGGTCCGGCGACACGACGGGTACCTGTCAGAAGAGAGAGAGAGGGGGGGGACGAGTGTGACCCGCGCGTCAAGGCGATCACACAGGTCACGTCTCCCATCCAGGAGCAGGGGGTTCGGTCCTCCGAATATCTAGCCTCAAAGGAAACAGCCATCAGCGTGGGGCCAGGGGCGGGCGTGGAGGGGGGGGGACAAACGAACGACCGGTCTCGCAGCCAGCCAGCCGTGCCGCTCAGACGTCGAGCCTCCCGACTCACAAATCCGCTACAATCGGAAAAAGACAGTTTTATGGACATGATTTCTCAGCCGGCGGCACAATAACGCTTATATTCCACGTCATCAGCAGCCGCGCCCTTTAGCGCTCCATCGGTGGGGCCCCCTGTGGGGCGCAGTTTGAGCCCCCCCCCCCCCAGGGGAAGGGGGCAGGCAGGCTAACGCGCAAATGAGTGGACGCCGTGCATCGGACCTATTAGAGCACTACTCAGCGTCCAATTTGGGACCACCGCGAATCCCTCACCAACGAGCCGACGGAAAAAGGAGGGAGGAGGGGGGGACCGCACCCAAAAACCCTCCCCCGCCTGCGCTGGGCGCGCGGATCGCATCAAATGTGGCGGCGCGGGGAACTTGACGCGGGCTGCGCTGACGGGCATCACGTTTGATTGGTTCGGAAATGTCGAATGCAGGGGTCAGCACACCGCGTCGGCACTGTCAGCGGACTTAGGCACACACACACACGCACATACATACATACATACACACACACACACATTCATTACAACACAAGAGTTTGACTTTAATCTAAAAGAGTTACTCCCACCACCGAGCAGTAGGCACACAGACGCTCTCGACGACTGTCAGTGTGCCACGCCACGCGTTCGGTAAACAATGACTACGGTCCGATGATGGACGTGCACGGAGCAGAGTAGCAGTTGGCAGCGAGAACACGACGGGCTTACGTCGTTATCGAGCTTAATATTTCATTCAAGTCTCGTGGGACGTATTTGGGGCTTTGGTGATAATTTGGTTTCGCACGGCGCTTGGGCGTGGCGTGGCGCGGCGTGGTGGAGGGGAGGGACGGGTTGTGGAGCAGGGGACGTGGGAGAGAGAGAGAGAGAGAGAGAGAGAGAGAGAGAGAGAGAGAGAGAGAGAGAGAGAGAGAGAGAGAGAGAGAGAGAGAGAGAGAGAGGGGGGGGGGGGTTCGTTCGAAGCTGTCTGTTGACACGGCGCGCCAGGGACGAGCAGAGGTGGAAAAGGACCCAAAAAAAATAGAGGAGGAAATCACTACGTGCCGCGTATTTCGAGCATGTCGCGACGTAACGCGGGCCAGGCAGGGCGGCAGCAAGAATTCTCAATACTTTCTGTTCTTTTCCGATTGGACTCCCAAAGGAAGGGGAGCCGGCCCGGGACTGGGCGAATTTGAAGGGGGAGGGCGCGGAGGAGCAGGCTGGGGAGCGAGAGAGAGAGAGGTGGCGGGGTGGACGGGAGAAAGACAGAGCGAGAGAACTACTGGGCGATCACTTTGGCTCCCAGCCAAAGGGACACACGCGATAGGCGTTGTCTGCTCTCTCTCTCTCTCTCTCTCCCTCTGTCTCCCTCTCTCCCTCCCCCTTTCGCCCTCAAGGCATACCCACACCCCATCAACTTCGCACCTCCACGCGGCCAGCGGCAGGGACTGCTCTTTGACAGCTCCAACAGACTCGTCCCGTTCAAAGGGAGAGTAAATAGCGGGACTTGGGCTGCCGCCAGCAGGCCGCCCCGCCCCGCACCGCCTGATCGCGGATTTCATAGAGTCACGCGACCGTGGCGGCGTCGCGTGGATCGTCGCGGTGCCAACGCAACGCCGCGAACGGAGGCGTGAGACATGCCGCCGACGGCATGGCACTTGGCTTTCGATTCCACCAATTTGCCTCCCAATCTCACCATCCTTCTTTCACTCACGCTGCACCGCGCGCTGCCGCTGCGGTTGGGTGCGGCGGCTTTGGTTTCTAGACGGGGTTGTGTGTTTGGCTTCGGCCCGGCGCTCTCTACTGGAAGTGCACCCTCACACGTCCCCCCCCTCTCCCCCCCCCTCCAGAGCCCCCCGCCGCGGCTTCGTAATGAAAGGGCGCCGAAACGAACCGAAACCTGCCATCAGGAAATGATTGCAGCCGAGGCCCCCGCAGCCCCCTGGACGCCCCCGCCGTTGCGAGGTGCTCGGCCTCGGCCGCCAGAGGAGCCCCATTGGCTGCAGCAGGTCTCTCCACTGATTTCCCCCTGCTAAGCCCGTTTTCCCTAACCTCTCTGCCGAAATCAACCCCCCCCCCCCCCACCTCTTTAGGCAGATCCAGGCACCATTCACCCCTTTTCCCCTCGCGGCCGCTGCCGTCTACACGGAAACCATAGACTCAACCAGTCCCCCCCCCCCTACTTCCCCGACGCAGCACGCGAACAATATTGCTCTGAAAGGGTTTGCGGCCTTTGATGCAATTATCCGCGTAGGCTGCGCTGGGCTGCGCCGCGAAGAGGCCCGGCTATTTGTTGCTGGCTCCTTGGCGGCGCCGCAGCCATTCCAGCGGGGATGTGTGCTCGCCGCGCCGTCTGCTGAAAACCGCGGTGAGCGCGACCGGGGAAAAAAAATTACGGGCACAGCCCGGTTCCACCGGGTTTAGAACCCGGAACCTTGAATGCAGCCAGCGCTTCTGCTATTAAACGCCCCGTAATTACTGGTGCGCGCTCCCTCGCTCTGGTGGCGCAAGCCATAGCTGACTGATCCCAAGAGCCGTCGCTCTGTCTCTCTCGCCCTCATTTGGGCACCCCGTGTAGGTGCGAGGGGACCAAGCGGCGAAAAAGACACTCTGCAGCAGACAGACGCGCTCGCTCTCTCTCTCTCTCTCTCTCTCTCTCTCTCTCTCTCTCTCTCTCTCTCTCTCTCTCTCTCTCTCTCTCTCTCTCTCTCTCTCTCTCTCTCTCTCTCTCTCTCTCTCTCTCTCTCTCTCTCTCTCTCTCTCTCTCTCTCTCTCACTCTCTCTCTCGCAGCAGGTTCCGGGAGGCAAGAAGCGACGCGCGCCCCGAAAACTTGTGAAAGGAGCCAACTGCCCGGTGGGGTGGGGAGGTCTAAACCGGCGGCGGCCAAACCGGAAGTGCAAACCGGAAGTGCACGCCGGATGTGCGGAGCAGAATGAAGCCAGTGTCAGGCTGAATGTGCACAGTGGGCTGCCCGGCGCACCTTGGCGCTGCTAGAGCCGCGTCGCGTAGGCGGGGAAGATTTAATGAGCAGTTAGTTGGGTTTGCTTCGGCCAGGGGCCAGCGCGGAGCAGAAAAGGAAAGACAAGGACTCTCTGGACGAGGGAAAAGGGGGGGGGGGCAGCGAGAGAGGGGTGTAGGAGTTTTCCAGTTGTTAGGTTTGAATGCGACTCAGAAATTCATATTCATGACCAGAAAAAATGAGCTTTCTCTAAGAAGGGGGCTAAAAAAAAAGAGTATGAAAAGGAAGAAGAAAAAGGAGAAGAATGGCCGACCATATGAATGGCGTGGCGTCGGATTATTATTCAACGCAAACAAAAGCATATTTAATTTGTCGGCTGGTTTGCATCTGGTTAACTATGCCGCCCTACCCTGCCCTGGTTTGTGCCAGCAATATCACATTCACTTCTTTTTTGACGAAGAAAAAAAATTAAAATTACCCGCTGATTGGCGTTTTGGTGGGGCGTGGCCAGCGAGCAGCAAATTAACGCCGTGTTTACACTGCTCGAAGACGGACGCCAACTTGAATGCTCCGCCACGAAACTTGTTTGGATGAGTTTGCGGAGACGTGGCGGAGATTTCCAAGAGCAGTCTCATTCGCCGGGCCCACCAGGGGCCACTGTGAAGGCCAACCCAGTGGGACAGCCTGTTGTTCCCCGCTGACCGCGCCTTGAGAACACAGTGGCAACCACGGCCCAGTGGGCGACACCTCCGCACTACTCTGTAAAACCCACCTAACTGTGAAGAATTTCATTTCGCGTTCCAGCGAAGCCGAAGCGCTGAGGGGGGGCGGCATGCCTAATATTCCCCACGAGACCGCACGGGCACCTGTGAGGTGGGGCGGGGCGGGGAGGGCGCGGTAGGCAGGAAAAAGGCAATTACTTCTGGAGAGCTACATACGCCCGTGTGCATGACCCCTGCGATTCATTCCTCTTATTAATACGAAAACAAAAAGTAGAGAAAGCCATTTTCTCTCCCCTTTTTTCCGCGCGGTGGAACAACCTTCATCCGACTTTGACGGGCCTACCTAGTCCCAAAATCCCATGGTGGAGCGGATTGCTGCTCCCTCATGCAACTCGCCCACCCTCATGAGGCTGAGCCAATCCCATGGTGGGGCGGATTGCTGCTCCCTCATGCAACTCGCCCACCCTCATGAGGCTGAGCCAATCCCATGGTGGGGCGGATTGCTGCTCCCTCATGCAACTCGCCCACCCTCATGAGGCTGAGCCAACGCCCATGGAAATGGACAAGTCTCCCAGGGAAAGGAGCATGGAACAAACTATTTCTTCGTAAAACAAACTTAACAGTTTGTACCGAACATATCGCGTTCAAAATACTTCGTCATGTTCTAAGCGTATGCGGATACTCTGGAGCTCAAAACGCGTCTTGAATTTTGTTCGCCTGACCGGCGAGGGGTTACCCACACAGAAATTTTGTTGTTAATTAACAACAAATCTATTGCTAATTTTTTTTCTGACAACAGTTGCTTTTAAACGACAGCAGTCGTTTACGAACAGAGAATGTTGTTGATAAATGACTGTTGGGTCATTCTAAAACAACTTACTTGTTGGAAGACAACTTTTCCGTCGTTTCAGTTTTAAACAAAGATGTTGTAGGAAAACGACCATGTTGTGACAGTTTTGTTGTTTTCGAACAATCGTTACGGACAGTGCACTTCTTATTTTGGTGTACACACGATTCCGGATTCCCACGATTCCTGAACAAATCCCATGGGAAAAGTGAGGATATTTAAAGAATTTTCTTTGTTTCTTAGCGTTTTGGGACACAATTGCAAGATTACGACGACATGCCATTGAAATTATAAGGGTTTCAACATAATTTCGAAAAAATTACGAATGATTCCCAGGTTGAGTGTTGAGTGTACACATGATTCCCGGAGTGGGTAACCCCTCGCTGACCGGTCTTCGGTGCCACTGTGGGCCGCCGAGGCCGGCTCCGGCTGACGGGCCGAGGCTGCCGAGGCTAGCCGAGGCGTGCCGGAGTGTGCTCGGCTACACCTCGGCTCCCTAAACCAACAGCGCTTGCTCCAAGTTTGCGCGCGCCGCATGCGTGGATGCGTCGGCGAGTGCGGCGCCTGGGGCCCACGGTGGGCCAGAAGACGGCGCAGAGAAGGAAATCCACTCCGAGGACTCTTTGTTCCAAACGAAAAGACTGGAGGTAAATCATGACGACCTGGAGGACCCGGAGGACCCGGAGGACCCGGAGCACCCGGAGCACCCGGAGCACCCGGAGCACCCGGAGCGTGTTTGAGCTCCGCGACGTCAGCCGGGCCGAAGTTCATCCGGCGGGCCGCGCGGCGCGGCGCGGCGCCCTCCACCTACACTAATGGTCCTAACGGCGACTTAATCATCTGATGCCGGAAATAAATCAAGGGGGAATAAAATATTACGAGTGCTGAGCGGATAATTTCTCATCCATTTCAGAGCCGCGCTCCCTGGGGAGTCCACGCGGGGGGGGGGGGGGGGGGGGCGGGATCCAACTTCTTAAACTCGGCAAACCGCGTCTGGAGGCGCAACGCGCAGAGCCACCTGGTGCGGGAATTTCTAACACCCTCGGCCTTAACTACCCGACCCTTCCTCCCTCCCACCTGTGCCACGGAGCGAGGCTACTTCTTGACGCTCTTCCTCTTCTTCTTCTTCTTCTTCGACGTCCCAGTGCAGAGTCCCCCACCCATTCAACGTCCCTCCGCTGCAGCTGAGGTTCCAACTTACTTTCTTCCCCGAACCGCAGAAGTAAGCAGAAGAAGTGAGGGATGAAGTGTCGCTGCAAGGTTTTGTGCGGAGGGACCCGTCGCAGTGAGCCAGGCCAGCCACCTGATACTGAAGGGCCGCTCCGTCGGTCCGTCTCCCTCGCAGCCCTACGGCACGCCCTGCGGGTGCGAGAGAGGCAGAGAGACGATCCTTCGGAATCAGGCAGACCGCCGAGTTCGGGGAGCGGCCAGGCCTCGACTTCGACTCTCACGTCCTGGGGGAAAAGGGAGGAGGACTGCAGGGGGGGGGTAGGGGGGGGGCGCACGCGGTCTGACATGCAGTAGTAAAGCCCGCTGCGCCAAGCTTTCCACTTTTTTTCATTAGAGATGAGGGTCGTAGGCATCGGCAGTGGGCGGCGGGGGTTCGATTCCCCGCCGCAGCTCCCGTTTCTCGTCCGTGACGGCGGCCTCGCGCCTTACTGCCTTACTGCCTCACTGCACGGTGGAATGGTGCCGAATGAAACACGAAATTCGCACGGCAAAAGTAACGCCTGGGATCCCTAGGCGCATCATCGAGAAAAGGGCCTATTTTCCAGGCGGTACTTTTGCCGTGCAACTTCGGCTGGCACTGCACTGTGTGTGTTAGAGTGCGTTTCTCAGGAAGGTTTATTGGCCACAAGGTGCGGTCCCTCTGTGTGTGCCCTCGGTGCGCGGGGGCGCGGGGGCGCGGGGGCGCGGGGGCGCGGGGGCGCGGGGGCGCGGGGGCGCGGGGGCGCGGGGGCGCGGGGGCGCGGGGGCGCGGGGGCGCGGGGGCGCGGGGGCCCCGCCAGGCCCTGCCGAGACGGTCCACTGTTTGCTGGAAGTCTGCGGGTCCCTCGTCGTCCTGATAACTTGTCGGAGAGGCTCGGGATTGCCGATCTCGGCGTCGCTCTCCGAAGTACGAGACAGTCGGGTCCGCGCCCCCGCGACGCTCTTTGACTACGTCCTCCAATATCGAATCCGCGCACGCCTTTCGAAAAGCGGCGCTTTTCCCGGCGTCCTTGACCCCCAGCAGGCCGCTCTGTCCTTCGCGAACCCTTGCGGAAGGCCCTACGAGTGCGAGAGAGACAGCGCGCATCGGTCGGAGTCGTCGTCCTGCAGGATGGGCCACCTGAGAACGCACAGTGGGTCAGAAGACCGATGAAGCGGCCGAAATCCCGGACAAGTTTTGAGCTGCAGAGTCGCTAATTGGGACTCGAATCGAACGTGTGACCCCACCAATGGATTCCTCGTTTGGAGATCAATCCGTTGATGGGGTCACACGCTCGATTCGAGTCCAATTTAGCGACTCTGGAGCTCAAAACGCGTCTAGAATTTTGGCCGCCTCAACGGTCTTCTGGACCACTGTGGAACGGTCTTGTCGCTCGACAGAATTCGCCCCGATAGCCTAGCGCGGCCGCGAGCGCAAAGAGAGGCCCAGAAGCGGGGGGAGGCGAGGGGATCACACTTACGGCCCGCGCGGCCAACGGAGTGGAATACTAGTAGTACTCAGCAACAAGTTAACTTTTCGCCACGCTCGGAGTTTGTGCGGCGCGCCACCGCCGTCTTCGGCAACTCTAATTCGGTCTCGCATTATTGGTTTCATGCGCAAAATCATCCAAAGTATTGCTCGCTCGCCCACCGGCGCTGGCTGGCAAAAGCGCATCCGGTTGGCTGCCTGCGAGACGAGCGTGGGCCTGCCCGGGCCTGCCCGCCGCACTCGGGTGTAGCGGTGTTGCCTATCCCGGCCGTCGCAGGCGCCCGCGCTCTTGGAACCGTCGCGAATAAAGGGACACACTCAATGACGATGCATTATTTTCATGCGCGGCTTTTGCACGAAATTATTGGGCATGGATTGATGCGAAACAACGCACCACGGCCGCTGCTGCGTGATAAGGATTCCCGGCCGATCTTCGTCCTGCGAGTCCTGCCTTCGGTTCCCTCGGGTTCCTGCCGGCTCCCTCAAAGGGTCCGTCCTTGGCGCATTCTGCGCCTCCTTTTAACAACATTCCTCACTGAGCGCTCGCCTCTTTCGTTTTCGGGCCCGTTTGACTTTCTGGCGCGCGAGGACGCTCCTCGGACCGGACCGCACTCGCAGCCGAAACGAGGACGGGGAGCGTGGCGGACCCACATCCGTCCTCGGACAAAGTGGGCGACATGACAGCAGCGAGCAGCCGCCTTGGCGTGTCCGCTGGCTGCGCGATTGAGTTAAGAACCGTGCGTCCAAGCGCGTGCGGTCGCCTAGGTGTTGACCATGGTGACGAATGCCATGTTGTTGACCAAGGTGACGACTGCCATGATGTTGACCATGGTGACGACTGCCATGTTGTTGACCAAGGTGACGACTGCCATGATGCTGACCATGGTGACGACTGCCATGATGTAGACCATGGCGGCGTGGGGCGCGGCGTGGGGCGCGGCGTGGGGCGCGGCGTGGGGCGCGGCGTGGGGCGCGGCGTGGGGCGCGGCGTGGGGCACGGCGTGGGGCGCGGCGTGGGGCGCGGCGTGGGGCACGGCGTAGGGCGCGGCGTGGGGCGCGGCGTGGGGCGCGGCGTGGGGCGCGGCGTGGGGCGCGGCGTGGGGCACGGCGTGGGGCGCGGCGTAGGGCGCGGCGTGGGGCGCGGCGTGGGGCGCGGCGTGGGGCGCGGCGTGGGGCGCGGCGTGGGGCGCGGCGTGGGGCGCGGCGTGGGGCGCGGCGCCCAGTGGGCTGGTTCCGAAGCGCCTGGTCGCGTTGTGTCCCTCGCCCCCGCACGGTCAGGCACGCGAGAGCGAGGGAGACAACGGAAGCGGCCGGGCCTCGCCTGTTGCATTAAACATGGGCCGCCCGGACATTCGGCTAATGACGGCTGCCCAACATCCCAGAACGTCGCCGCCCACCTCGGACACGCCCTCGTGTTTGTTGTTGTTGTTGTTGTTGTTGTCGTCGTCGTTGTATTTGTAGTTGTTGTTGTTGTTGTTGTTTTTTTGGCATTGTAGCCGAGCTCGTCGATTTCCACCGCGCTTTTCAATTTCGCTGTGTACGCACGCGAAATTGTATTTTTAACGGCCAGCGGGCGAAAAAGAAACAGCAGCGTCGATACTCCGCGCCAGAAAACATGACCAGGGGAGATCTCGGCGCTTGTCTCGATCACGGATGCTCATTCCAGCGAAATTTTTGGTAACGTTTTGCGCGCGGGGTACCACTACCCCAGCCGCTAGCCCGTGTGACGGCCGTATACCTTTCACGACCACGCCGAGCGGCGCACAGTGGGTCAGAAGACCGTAAGGGCGGCCAAATTTCGAGATGCATTTTGAGCTCCAGAGTCGCTAAATGGGACTCGAATCGAACGTGTAACCTCATCAATGGATTGCTCTCCAAACGAGAAATTCATTGGTGGGGTCACACGATCGATTCGAGTCCCTTTTCGCGACTCTGGAGCTCAAAACGCGTTTAGAAAATTGGCCGCCTATACGGTCTTCTGACCCACTTTGCGGGGGCGCGCTTCCACCACAACTCGGCCTGCCTGCCTGCCGCCTGGATGTGGCCTTTAGAGACCACTTTATAACTGGACGAAGAGGGGCGTAGCGTAACAAACGAGGAGAACGGGAACAACGGAGTGCAACACCGCGTCGTCAAGGAGGAGGGGCTTTAGTGCGGCGGCGGCGTCGCCTAGTGCACCGCACAGTGGGCCACTCTGGACGCGTTTTGAGCTCCAGCGTCGCTAAATGGGACTCAAACCGAACGTGTGGCGCCACCAATGGTTTGCTCTCTGAACGAGGAATCCATCATTGGTGAGGCCACACGTGTTTTTTAGCGACCCTGGAGCTCAAAACGCGTCTAGAGTTTTGGCCGGCAGCGCTGGTCTTCGGACCCACTGTGCGCCGCCCTGTGGCTGCGGCAGCTGCGGCTGTGGGACGGCGGCCGTTCAAGATGGAATTCGGTCAACGGCACGGCGTATCGCAAGTAACTGCCAATAATAGGCAGTAATAGGCTGTCGTCCTAAAGTCCCTGTGAATGGAAGGTTAGTCATCCGCAGGACGAGGGATTTAGCGGGGAGGCAGAGTGCTCCGAATCGGTGATTCGTTACGTGATACGTGCACGACTAAGCCGCTGCACTGCAGCACAGTGGGTCAGAAGACCGTTGGGGCGGCCAAAATTCTGGACGCGTTTTGAGCTCCAGAGTCGCTAAGTGGGACTCGAATCGAACGTGTGACCAATGGATTGCTCTCCAAATGAGGAATCCATTGGTGGGGTCACACATTTGATTCGAGCCCCATTTAGCGACTCTGGAGCTCAACACGTGTCCGGGATTTTGGCCGCCTCAACGGTCTTCTGACCCACTGTGTGCAGTAGTGGTCTTCATGATCCATGTTGTCCGCGAACAAACACGGCAGCCGCGCCGAAGTGCAGGCGGAGCAGGAGGTGCTGGCCGCGGCGTGCGACGCCATGCTCTTCCGGTTTCGACTTCTATTTTCGAGGCAAATGAAATGTTACACATCTCCAACGCGGGTGGGGCGGTGCATGTCGGTGTGGTGTGGTGTGGCGGGGCGGGGCGGGGCGGGGCGGGGCGGACAAGGGGTGGCACAATCAGCCGGCGCGCCCTGCCTTTGTGTTAAATCGGATATAAAAATGGAACGAAAAACCCCGCGGCCCGTATAGGTGACTCGTTATTTACGACAGGAAAGGCACGATTTTGCGAAAACAATAACCAGCCTTTATCGACTGCGCTGCCGCGCTGTAGGGCCCACTGTGTATGGCCGCGCTGGTAGTTTGTCTTCCTCTTTTTCCCAATTCTCTCGCTTTTCAATTTGCTCCCTGGCACAACAACTGCCCCCCCCCTT
Organism: Stenchaetothrips biformis; assembly: GCA_030522485.1. Lineage (NCBI taxonomy): Eukaryota > Metazoa > Arthropoda > Insecta > Thysanoptera > Thripidae > Stenchaetothrips > Stenchaetothrips biformis. Next base: position 16,959,963 of record CM060094.1, on the reverse strand, counting down.
CCAACCCGCGCGCTGTGCGCGCCCTTCACGCGGCATCCGATCCTGTGAATCATCAGCAGCGCGTCTGACTTACGAGCTGGCGTTTGATAGTCTGCCGGGTTATTCACTGACAAAATAGCCCCCAAGTCACAAAAAAAAAAAAAAAAAAAAAAAAAAAAAAAAAAAAAATGTTGTTGTTGTGCTCCGAGGATTTGAACCCGCATTCCAAAAGTTCCACACTGGCGTCGTTGACCGCTACGCCACAGAGCGCAAGTTTCCTGCGGACTGTTCCGCAGCGACCGAGACGGGCTGCCCCGATACTGGTCGTGCGGTTCGTTTCGGCCAGCCGAAGGGTCCGGTTCGGCCGGTTCGGCCAGCTCGTCCTGAGCCACAGCCCCGCCCCCGACCCCCGCCAAGGCAAAACTTTCCCGAGTAGCAAATAAAAAGCGCGTTCGCTTCACTTTCGGCTCACGTTTGCGACTCCTGCCACCCGTGATACCCCCGCCCCGCCCCCTCCTCTCTGGCTCGCCGTTTACACCCCCGCCTCGCCCCGCTTCGAGGCTGCCCCACCCCAGCAGGCGAACCGGACGCGGCGGCCGCCCACCCGGCTGTCTATATCAGTATCACAATTGGGAAATGCTGTCGCTGAAACTACCGAGGCCGTATAAACAGGTGGGGCGAAAGGTGGGCACAGCGTCTGCTTCTGTCTCTCTCCGCCCCTCATGGACGCCCTGAGTGCGAGAGAGACAGAGCGACTCTGCCGAGGAGTGGTGCCCACTGTGCTGCCACTGCCGCCCGATGAGTCTGCTGGTGTGCCTTGTCGACCGCGTCGCTGGCGCCTTCAAGGCACCGCCGCTTTCCTTGAGGGTAGCCCTGCCCGCCCCGCCCCGCCCCGCCCCGCCCCGCCCCGCCCCGCCCCGCCCCGCCCCGCCCCGCCCCGCCCCGCCCCGCCGGTCCTGGACGAGCTCAAAGCTATGGAAATCGTAACTACTTCGCCGGTGTTGCTGCTTGACTTGACCCACCCCTCCACCATTCATTGGTGCGATCGCCCCGTACCTGTTCCAGACTCCAGCGCCTCCGGACCTCGCCGCCCCTCAGCCCCCGATTTGAGAAGCGGGGAAAACGAACGCGTTTGTTGTTGTTGTTGTTGTTGTTTACTGTTTTGTTGTTTTTGCTGTCGTTGTTAACTGTTTTGTTTTTGTTTTCTCGCGGAGGCACGCGCGTCATTTTCCAAAGAATGATTCCGTTTCCGCGTTACTCGTCGCGGGACGTCACAAAAGGCGTCAGCTTAGAGGGGGCCATTACCCACGTGCCTCGCCCTGGCGTGCCGAGCCGACCCGAGGCAGGTCGCGGGCCGAGTCGAGTGGAGGAGCCCAATCGCTTTGATCCGGCTGCCTGCTCCTCCATGCAAAAGGCCGGCACCTCATCAATGGACAAACGTCGATCATCCGAAACCTGCCTTTGGAAGACTGCCAGCGCCAAGGGGGCTGAGGGGGCGAGGGCGAGTCAGGGTCTCTCTCTCTCTCTCTCTCTCTCTCTCTCTCTCTCTCTCTCTCTCTCTCTCTCTCTCTCTCTCTCTCTCTCTCTCTCTCTCTCTCTCTCTCATGGCAGCGGTCCTCGAGTCTAGGCCGACGGCCTGCGGTGCGAGTGAGCGCCGAGCGGGCATTTAGATTTAAGATGGAAATTGTCGAGCCGAGAGAGAGAGAGAGAGAGAGAGAGAGAGAGAGAGAGAGAGAGAGAGAGAGAGAGAGAGAGAGAGAGAGAGAGAGTCGGGCCCAGCGGTTCAAAATGATGGTGGACTAGGTAGATATAAAGGTGCTTGGGCTGCGGGGGCGGAGGCGGCGGAGCGGAGACGGTGGTCGAGGAGGGGGGGGAGGGGGAGGAAGGGGGGCACCAAGACAGCTCCCTCATCAGCGCCAATACCTCAGCAGTTTTTATTTTATACCCAGCGGGCTGTAAAGCGTGTCTGCATCGGTAACCCTGTGGCGTAGCGCTGCCGGCTGCCCGTGCACCGCCAGTGCCAGTCCAGGCAATCCCTCTTCCTAGAGAAAAACCGTGTGATTTTCTGCCCGCTACATGGTGATTGCCTCACCGTGGGGCAGTGGAGGGCAAAAGAGGAGGGAGGGGGAGGGGGGGGGTTAAGTACCCGGGAAGGGCCGAGAGAGACACGTCCGCAATTGAGGTCTCCATTGCTGCAATCCAAGGACCGATTCAGGACGTGAGTGGCTGCGCTGCACTGAGTAGTCGCCAGTCAAGTGCACGTCAATTGCAGCCTCGTTTCCGCTGCCAGAGCAACTTGCTGGCCGAACCGTCTCGCCTGGAGTCTTTCAAGGAATGGGGGCCACTATCGGGGGTTCAACAACCCGCCAGAGCAGGATTTTTTTATATACTTTTTTTTTACCGCGCTGCGCGTGTACAGGGCGGTCTGCACTGCACGTGTTCTCCCGGTGGCCGTGCGGCCGTGCGCCGAGACCGGCGTCCGAAGGAATCGCGCGGGGAACCTAGTAAACGCGTGCTGCGGCCGAGTTTAACGGCCTCTGACGGACCTCTTCACGTTTTATTAGTTCTCCTCGCTTCCCCTACCCCCTTCCACTCCCCTCTCGGAGCCTACTTGCGGAAGTGAGTGGAAGACGCGCGTGGTAGCCTCTAATTTAATAAATACGCGCAACGCATTCCCATGACGTAACATCATTTTCCAACGAACGTGACGAAATTCACATTCCAACGAACGTGACGAAATTCACATTCCAGCGAACGTGACGAAATTCACATTCCAGCGAACGTGACGAAATTCACATTCCAGCGAACGTGACGAAATTCACATTCCAGCGAACGTGACGAAATTCACATTCCAGCGAACGTGACGAAATTCACATTCCAACGAACGTGACGAAATTCACATTCCGACGAATATGACGTCACATTCGTGGAATGACAGTGCTGGCCGTGTCACGGCGTGTCCGCGCCCGGCGTCGCCGAAGCCGTCGCTTGGTGTCTTTGTGGATTCTGATTTGAAATTCAGACTAGGCGGCGCACACCCGGCCATGGCGTCGCCTGTCCGGTCGGTCGCTTTCCCACGCGCTGCAGAGGCCGGAGTTACCGAGATGGCATTGAAATAATTTAGTCGCCGACTTTTGTCACCACCCTGCGGCTGTTTACAGAACAGACAAGGCACCGACTCCACCGCCACCGCATCCCTTCCGCCCGCCTGCCTAGCGCCCGGCTCACACGCTGCGCGGCGATACCCCGATCTCGAGGGACATCCCCGCGCACGAGCCTACCGCGCAGCCGAGCATGAAGCACTAGTGGCGTGGGGTATTGACTCACGAGGCGTGAGCGCCGGCAGTACGCTCGGCGTAGCGTAACGTAACGTCACTCGCCATGCTCCCGCCGGGACCGCCTCCCGAGCGCCTCCGCAGACTGAATCCCAAGTCATTTCGGCGCTCTCCGTCGCAGATGCCGAATTTTAGTAAGACGAGAAACTATGTCTGGCTAGAAAAAGGTATGATTGAACAAAATGAGCAGAGCTGAGGCCCGCCCGAGTCACCCTTTGTGACGTGGCAGGCGGGGAGGGATTGTCAATTTTCCGCGCAGGCGCGAGGAGGGGGTGCCATTGTTTACGCCCGGCCGCTGCGCGGATGAGCGACAGGCAGGCAGGCAGACATGGTCCGCCCCTTACTGCCCGCTCCTACTAATATCTATAGTAAAAGCAAGCTGACACCTTCATGTGTATAGTAGTTTTAAGTATGTTGAAATGAAATGTGAGGTGTGAAGGTATCATCTGCTAAAAAAAGGGGGGGGGAAAGTTTCTTGCTTTTCCATTTTGGCGAATCTCCGCCTCAGCTTCTAAAGTGCAATAAGTGGTGAAAAGAAAAAAACCCTGATGACCGGATGCGTTAAGCCCTGCAGCCACGCGTAGGACCTACTCTGCGGGCAGCGAGGCAGCGCCAAGGGGAAATAACTTTGAATTTCAGTGTACAATTTTTGAATTTCACATGAATTTCGGATGAATTTCAATGAATTGCAGCCAAATTTCTATGAATTGCAGCCAAATTTCTATGAATTTCGATATGAATTTCACTGGTTTTTGAAGAATTTCTTTGAATTTCGACTAATTTTCATGAATTTGGAAGAAATTGGACCAAAATTCAAGATTGACCATGAATTTCGGTGTACAATTTTTTTTGAGTTTTTTCCCCTTGGGCAGCGCAGCAAAGCCCTGACCGAACGGCCCGAAAAGGTGCGGGGCGCGGATGAATTTTCCCAAATGTAAAAGGGGTGGGAGAGAGACGGCGTCGGATGAGTCGATTCCAATCAGGATAGTGCAGCAGGTAGATGGATAGAAACAGGGGGGAAGGGGGGGCGTTCTCGTCGAGGCGGGGTGAGGCGGGGTGGGGTGTGGCGAGGTGAGGCCCGCCTGCACCTTGGCGCCAATCTCCGCGCGAACGCACCCAGCCCCGTTGTGGAGGTGCACCGTGCCCGGGGCGTGCCCGGGGCGTGCCCGGAGAGAGGCAGGAAGCAAAGCCATCTCCATTGGCAGCTAGCTTCCCCCCTCGGCATTTGTAAGCCCGAATCGCCACCATTCTGCAGGATTTGGGCGGGCGGGCGCGGGCGCGGCATGGCACGGAGAACAGAGGCCTGCAGTACGTATAGGGGAAGCAGAGCGGTGCCTTCCTAGACTCGAGCCGAATAGTGTTTGCCGGCTTAGGAACCCGCTAGATTGTCACACAAGTTACGGTCCATTGTGCTAGAGGGGCGGGGGGAAACCAGGGGTGGGGGAAGGGAGAAGGGAGGGAGGGGGGGTGACTTGGGTCACGCCAAAGCCCCAATCGTCTGCCGATAAAGCTGGCTCGATTATTTACCGCTAATCTCGCGTTGGTGCCGCGGGGCTGCTGCGCGAGGAGGACAAATCTGGAGGACGAAAAAAAGGACTCGGAAACAGCAGGGGGAACACTGCATCGCTTCAACGTGAGCGCGCCTTGACTTGACCCCGGCGTTCAACCCGCCTACCCGGCACCCCTCTGGTCCCACCCCCGGCCCCACTGCAGCCACTGGCAGCCACCAACACAGTGCACTCGAGTCCAGCCAGGCGCACCAACCATTTCCATACATATGAAACACTCCTGCAGAAGGGGCGGCGCCAGGGGCGGCGGGGGCGCCGGGGCCTCCTCCTCCAGGAGGGGTCGGGGATGCAGGGGCGGCGCGGGGAGGGGGCTGGAGCGGGATGGGTTGAGATACACTCGTGTGGGTGGAGCGGGCGGGGTGGGGGTCGCGGGACGGGTGCCAGCCAGCCCGCCCGCCCGTGCGCACTTTGGACAGGTGCGCCACCCGCTTTTTAATGGCGCTCCAGAATTCGCTATTCAAGAAATGCTGCTCTGGCAGAAGTGCAGCGCGCGCGGCGTCAGGCAAGGCGCCAGCCGTTGCCGTTTTGATGGCGGGGCGGGGTGGAGCGGGGTGGCGTGCGGCGGGGCGACACATGCGCGACGCATAACGACGCGGTGCGGCCATCTCGCAATGAGCTGCCACTCCCAAGGCGCGTCGTCGCGCTGCAGCGACGCGATGCACCCCGCGTCGTCGCTCTGTCTCCCTCGCACTCATGGGGCGCCCCGCAGTGGAGAGTAAGAGGGGGGGAAACAACTGTTGTGGGGCACAACTGTTGTGAATGGGCTGTACTAGGTGGGTTCGACTATGCCCCGCGGCCAGGCGTGGACGGATCGCGTCTCGCGACGAGGTGCATGGTCAGCATGTCGCGGTCGGGACCCGAGCGCAGGCGCTGGAACAGTCGGACGGGGAGTGTGAGTCCAGCAGTCATGGGGGACGGGTGTGGATAGCGAGAGGGGGCAGCAGCGTGGACGATAGAGTGTGAAGTGTGAACGTGTATGAAGTGTGAACGTCAATAAATCCATCGTGTGAGCAGAAGATCTCGTGAGTTCAGTGCCACCAACGGACTCCCCCCCCTTCAACCATAACATGGTGCACCGCCCGGGAAGGACAAAGTCGTTAGCGTGGCAAGCTTGGCGAGTAAGGCGAGCAAAGATGAAAATCGAAGCTAGGAAAGGAAGAAAATCTTTGGCAGCAGAAGGCTTCCCTCCAAATTTTTGTGTACGTTTTTTTTTAAAAAAAATTTCTTGAAATTTTTTGGTGTTTTGATATGGGAAACGGTGTTCCAGGGCGCTGGCGATCGTCTTTAACTAAAAATAAATTTTGAAAAATGAAACTCTACACCCCCTCCCCAGTCTTAATGGGGAGGCCTCCTGCTTTACTTCGGTGTTCGGGATGGGAACCGGTGCTATCAGGTAACTGGGGTTAATCCCGTCAGCGACTTCGATATCGTACGCCGGGGGACCCAGTAGGTCCCGAGCCGCTCCCCACGGCTCAAACATGGGCAGAGTAGAGTAAGGCAGAGACGATACAGAGACAGAGAAAGAAAGAAAGAGAGAGAGAGTAGTTTTGGGAGCTTTTGTTTGCGCGGGGTGGTCGGTACCCACAGTGGTACACCCGCTGTCCGGCGCTCCCAGACCCGAACATGCAGTCAGTGGGCCAGCTTCAAAGGACTTATCAACTCCATCCGACGAATCGGAATGGACCCACTCTCGACCAATTTCGAGTGGCTGGCTCGATCGGGGATCAAACCAGTGCCGAGGCCAATCCGCCGAAGCGGACTGCTTTTTAGACACCCGGGTGTAGTGGCCTGGCATAGACGACCTAGACCACTACACCGCCCTGACTTGCGCGTCTGCCGAGTGTTGGCAGACGGGTTTGAGTTGCAGTGGGAGGAAGCCAGTCGAAAAATGAAAGGTGTTCCTGGGATTCGATCCCCGGACCAGTCGGGGTCGGGCGCCTTAAACGCCCTCAGCCACCAGGGCTCACGTCTGATTCCGGTTGAAGCGGGCTCTTGACGTGAGAATGAGCAGCGGTCAGAGAAAAAAGTTGTGAAGTAATAAGTTTTGAACCGCCGATTCTCGTACCGGGAAACCGACGCATCGACACCTCCAGCCACCACGGCAGATGATGTACATAGCGCATTGCTGCGGCTTTGAAGCACACTGGGGAGGGCAGTGAAAAATAATAAATGTTGGGTTGGTCCTGGAAAGACAATTTCGTGATTTTTTTACCATAAATTTACCAGAGAAGGAGAGAGAGAGAGAGGGACTTTTCGGATTCGAGCTGTTGCTCCGCTTTTCCCCATATTCAAACAATGCCCCCTCTACCCGCGCGGGGCCTTGCAGGCATGCCTCCGCCCACACCACCGGAACGTTTTCAATCCATCGCCACGTGCAAAGGGTGCGGCGCCGCGGGGCTGGAACAGGGGAAGGGGAGAAGGCATTGCAGAGAGCCGCGCCCCAACCCCTACTCGGGAGGGAGGTTAAGTGACAGCAGATGGCGGGGAAGAAAGCTATGAATAATTGGAACCTTCCCGCCCCCGCCGCCCTGCCGCAGCCTCACCCCTTGCCGCAGGCACCCGCAGCCCCTTGGGGCGCCCGCCTCCTCCAAGGTGCTGATGAGGCTGGCGGCCTGACCTGGCCTGACCCAGTGGGACAGGGTCACTGCCATTTCGATCACTGCCCATCAAACGCCATTTTCAGATCCAGGGGCCGCCGATTCCGAACAGCACTTTTCTGCATCTCTCTCTCTCTCTCTCTCTCTCTCTCTCTCTCTCTCTCTCTCTCTCTCTCTCTCTCTCTCTCTCTCTCTCTCTCTCTCTCTCTCTCTCTCTCTCTCTCTCTCTCTCTCTCTCTCTCCCTCTCTCTCTATCACTCTCTCTCTGGCCATGCCACCGCCGGCCGCCGTCAACGAAAAAAAGATGAGAAACCGGAAAAAAGGGCAAATCTGTCTGCAGTTGACGGGGGTCGAACCCACGTCTGGAGTGCGGACGTGTCGCTAATGCGACGTGTCCCCTTTCCGCGTAAAGTTGGCGCAGCGGACACGTGTGCCCGGAAAGGGAAAGGGAGCCTTTTGACCGCAGCGCCCCGCAGTCCGCGCCCACTCGCTGTCCCACCCGAGGGGTCCACCACTCAGCTCAGGAGTGTACACAGGATTACTGATTACCAGTGATTACCTACGAAAATGGGCAAAAAAATCTATAATTTTGGCCAGCCAATAACATTTTTGGCCTAATTTCATGAGAAAAACCGCCAAAATCCGATAAAAACAGCGAAAATAGCCAGTTTTGGCGTGTGATTACTAATGATTATTGGACGAAGTGTACACACGATTACCAGAGTGGTGGACCCCTCGGTCCCACCCCTACGGCCGAGGGCGCCGCGAGGACGCAAACGAACGCCTCGGAATCAGTCTGCAGGTAGGCGGCAGGGGCGGATCACGGAGAGGAGGGGGGATTGTGGGGCGACGGCACTCCAGGAGGAAAGGGGGGGGGGGGCACTCATCACTATTCAAAGCTCGTCGATGACAGCTGAGGCGCTCGCGGTCGCGCGGTGGCGTGGCGTGGCCCCGCGTATTCGGAGCGCCAAGGGAGAGGAGAAGGGAGGAGAAGGGAGGACACGTTTGACTTGAAGCTTTTCCGCCCAAACTTTTGCGCTGGGACGCCGCGGCGGCGCGCCAAGGCGGCGGTGCACCGGAGTCTGCACCTCCCCGCCGACGACTCGATCCCAGCGCGCCGCCAGGCTTATTCCGGGAGTCATTTCCGTCGCTCTGTCTCTCTCGCGCTCGCGCGGAGCGCCTCATGAGTGGGAGACAGACAGAGCGACTCTCGGATTCAGTCTGCAGAGACCGGCGGCGGAATAAATAATTCGGGGCGGCAGTGCAGCGCACGCGGCACCGCCACTGTGGCACCGGCCGAGCGCGGCTTGCTGTCTCTCTCGCACCCTGCCGGGACACCCGTGAGCGCGAGAGAGACAGAGCGCCCAGAGCAGCGCGCAGCACCGCCACTGGCACGCCTTGATTGGATCCCCGCCGCGCGGCAGCAGCAGCTGGAGCGCCACTATTAGCACCATTGTTTCCGCCACCAATGTTGACTATGTGCACTCACGTGACACAGAGGGGAGGGAGAGAGGGAGAGATACAGAGAGAGAGAGAGAGAGAGAGAGAGAGAGAGAGAGAGAGAGAGAGAGAGAGAGAGAGAGAGAGAGAGAGAGATACGGCACAAGGCGGAAGCATGTTGCCGCACCAGCTGCAGCCGAGGCTGTTCCAAGCAGGAGCGTTGTCGCGGCCGCTTCATAACTGCACAATCTGCGGGTCACTGCAGCCGAGAGCGCATAAGCGTCCTCCGCCTACTTCAGTAACGCGCGTTCGAGTCTCAGATGATTTTTTTTTAATTTTTTTTATGTGCCAGAGGTGAATAGGGTGTGCGTCGGCCTTGTGACCGTGTGGCACCGTGTGTGGGTGCGAGAGAGAAAGAGAGAGAGAGAGAGAGAGAGAGAGAGAGAGAGAGAGAGAGAGAGAGAGAGAGAGAGAGAGAGAGAGAGAGAGAGAGAGAGCCGGAGACGGAGACGGAGAGAGAGACGTCTGCTGGCTGGCTGACGCGTAGCTTCAAGTTTTCTTCCTGCCGTTGGCCGAGCCTGAGCGGCAGGCCGACGGGGCCACGACGGGGCGGCAGGTAGTGTCCCTCCAGTCTGCATTGCAAATCCGGCTCGCCAAATAGCGGCCGACCCCCCCCCCCCCCCCCCTCCACTCGTCCCTCGCTGGCCCCCGGTGCGTCCCGTGGTTGTGTTTGCACAAGAGAAGGAGGAGTAGAGAGTAGAGGCGGCTGTGAGGCAATAGACGTCAAAAATCCCGGGGCCCCATCCCAATCCCCCGGCGACGGAGTGACAGAGACGGCAGATCAAGTACGCGGCACGAAGGGAGAGAGACGCCACCATTTTTTTTATTTAATTTTTCTTTCCCCGCCTTGCTCTGCGCGGGCCGTGCTGCGCGGAGTGGTTGTCGTTCAAACAAGGCGGTGACGCCGACGACGGCGCCGCAGATGGAATGAACCGTTTACGCCCCAACACGTCTGAGGCCTGCCCGGCCTGCCCGGCCTGCTCCACTCACTTTTTCGCGTCCTAAACGTATTTGCCCGGCTCTATTCCCCCCGGACGAGTGGTGACGGACGGACCGCGCGGGGGAGGGGGCGGGGAGGGGGCGAGGAGGGGGGGCGGGGAGGGGGGGGGGCGGGGAGGGGGGCTCCGGCGGAAAGTTAATGAAAGGAAAATAGTGCTCGACGGGAAATACGCCTACAAGGACACCCGCACCTGATTCTTTCTTTTTTTGAGGGGGGGGGGGAATTTAATATTTGTGGCAACACTGTTGCCAACCTCAACACCTCGAGAGCAAAGCCAAAGGCATTGTCTCGCAGCAGGCCCAGGCTGGCGGGCCTTTCAACACTCTGGGTGCATCGTGGGAGTTTTTGCCTCCCTGTGTGGCCACACTGCATGAGGGGTGTTCGTCCTGAGTGCAGCGCCGTGTGGATAGGCAGTTCGCGTGCTTCCGGGAAGGGGTTGCCTACCCTGCAGGCGGTGCGCCCGGACGTGTGGCCCACCGAACACGCGCACTGTGGGTCAGAAGACCGTTGAGGCGGCCAGAATACCGGACACGTTTTGAGCTCCAGAGTCGCTCAATGGGACTCGAATCAAACGTGTGATCCCACCTATGGTTTCCTCGTCCGGAGATCAATCCATCGGTGGGGTCACACGTTCGACTCGAGTCCTATTTACCGACTCTAGAGCTCAAAACGGGTCTTAAATTTTGGCCGCCTCAACGGTCTTCTAACCCACAATGACGCGAGGCGAGGGGGGAAGGGTGTGTATAGAGACGATGCTGCTCGCAGACTGGGACGTAACCTACACATCACCTCAAGTGCGGCTCGTTTTCTTTACGACTATGGCTATGGCGCGGCACTGCCGACTGTCAGCTACTTTGGCGCTTCCCTCCGCCGGCAGGGACCGCGATACACACACGCGCACGCACGCACACACACACACACACACACACACACACACACACACACACGCACACTCGCGCGCGCGCACACACACACACACAACCAGCGGGCCAAGGTCGAGGCCGTCACGAGAAAGTACATGCGGCCAAGTGAATGAGGCCTGGGACTCGCCCACCTCCCCAAAACGGGCCTCGTAGGTCGAAAAACGGGCCTTGCGGTTCTCTGGCAATACCCCGCGCAGCAGAGTATAGGTAGGTATCGGACACTGCAGCTACCCCGCGACTCGGAGACTCTCAGTCGTCCGGCTCAAGGAACGCTGCACCGTTCCTCTCCCTTTCCTCCCGCAGATGGTTTACGAAGACTGGTGTGTTTGATCGCTTTCTATGTATTATTCAAGGTGCCGGCTTTCGGGCTGCCCCGCCCCCGCCCCCGTTTCCCCCGAGTCCGTCTGCCGAGCGATTCCGAAGAGACTTTCCGTCGCTCTGTCTCTCCCGCGGCGCTCCTCCCGAACGCCCCGCGAGTGCGAGAGAGACAGAGCGACGAAGCGACTCCTCGGAGTCGAGCCGCAGGCGCAGCCGCAGGCGCCTCGAAAGGTGTCCGATGCGGCCTAGCGGGCGGCTGCAGAGAGCATCCGCCGCTCGCCGCGGAACTAACTTGGTCCGCATTGTCGCGTCATCGGCACCTTGATTAGAACTAGCGCACCGGCGGCCCCGCTGGGCTCCGTTCCGGGTTACCCGGCAGGGGAAGACCAAGTTGCTGCCTAGGCCCACTGTGCGCTCCACCTGGCTCCGGGCTCCGGGCGGCTGGAGCCTGCCTGGTCAAGCCGCTCGCCAAATAATAGCCCCCGGCCCGGAGTCCGAAGGTAGTGCTGGACATAGCCGTCCCCGGGGATCAGCCGTCTAAGTAGGCCCGGACAAGGGCGGCGGCCCCGGAGTACGTTCGGGTCAGGCCCGCCCGGAGCCGCCCGGAGCCGCGGCCTCGGCGCCCTCCATGGTGCTGGCTGAGATACGGCCAAATGAATGCGCGCGTAAGCCTCGGCGTAATATCCAGCCCCCAGCAGCACCGATGCCCAGGGCCAGCCTGGGCCAGCCTGGGCCAGCCTGGGCCAGCCTGGGCCAGCCTGGGCCAGCCTGCCGGACCAGCCAGCCAGCGTCCCGAGCCGAGCGCCGCCGTCGCCCAGATTTGGCGCACCGGCTTCTTTTTACGTCTTTGGTTACCCCATCCCAGCACAAGGGGAACGTCTTGAGTGTTGATTTAGAGGGCGCCGGGGGACCCGGGCGAGGACGGCGAGGACTGGAGGTGTGGCTTTCCTGCGCCCCCCCCCCTCTCTCCCCTGGTGCCTCGTCCATCTTGGTCCATCGTCCTTGGAGGCGTTAACGCCCCTAGTCTCAGGATCAACAGCATTTACGCATCGCACCAAGCGCCCGAACCGAACGTGTGACCCCACCAATGGATTGCTCTCCAAACGACGTATCCATTGGTGGGCTCACACGTTAGGTTCGAGTCCTATTCTGGGACTCTGGAGCTCAAAACGCGTCTTGAGTTTTGGCCGCCTGCGCCGGTCCTCCGGCCCACTGTGGGGTGGCGCGCGTCGCGCAACCGGACGAACCCCCTTCCAAGTTGAACACCCGCGCGAGAACACACTTTGCAAAGAATGTCTATAATTCTCCGAGAGGAAAACTCGCGCGCGCGCGCCGCCCGGCCCGGCGCAGCCTGCAAAAGGAAAATATGCGCAACTTTCACTTAGCAAGTTATGTCCCTCTTTTTCGGTGGCACCGCTGCTGGCCATCGTCGCCATGAGCCTCGTCGACGCTGTCCTCTCCCTCCACGCGCACCTCCACCGCGGGGCCCCGGGGCGCCGCCTCCCTTCTTGTCCAGTTGCATTACATCCTGGCGAGGGCGAAATTAAACTGCTGTTGAGAAGTGCCCGGCTTCGCCCGGCTCCGCCCCCAGGAAGGGGGAAAGGTATAAATGATGGCGACGATATAAAAACTGGCTGAATGTGCTCCTGAGCTGTTGCCCCCTTCCCCTTCCCCTCTGCTTCCCCCCCCCCCCCTCAGCACCACCAGTAGCAGCGCTTATCGCGCCAGGGGGTGGAGGGCAGTGAACGCCCTGGCAACAGCACATACAGTTTCGTCGTCGGCCCGGCTGCTTCAAAAATTATTTTTCCAATATTTACTGGCTGATCGTATCTGGAGAGTAAGGATATGCTGCGTACGTAGCGCGCGACATGGCGACGCACACCATCACGATCCAGCCGGGCGGCGTACCATGCTGTGTGTGTGCGCGCGCGCGTGTGTGTGTGTGTGTGTGTGTGTGTGTGTGTGTGTGTGTAAAAAGAGGGGGGGCTTTCATCCTATCTATCTACATTTGCACCGCCACCTGTTCTTTCACGGCCCCCTGGCCTCCCTGAACCGTAAAAAGTAGTTTTTCGAATTGGACTTTTAGTGCAAATTCGCATATTCATATTGCTGGTCATTTTTCTTGGTTCAAAAAGTTTTGTTTCTTTTAGGGTGTACCTGACGCGCTATGCTGCCCAGCGTCCCGCAGCAGGCCTACTTCCAAGGCCAAAATATACGGCCGGAGAGCGAGGCGCGCGAGGCATATTCGCAATAATTGTATTGATTATATTGTTCGTTGTGCGCTGTGCTCTGGCTGTGCTCTGTGAGGGCCGGGTCGCCCCCGCGCCGCCCCCGCGCCGCCCCCGCGCTGAATGGACCCCGTGGAGATGAACATAAAAGCAGTGGGAGTCTGTCTCGCACAGAGAGAATTCGACGGGGGAAAACTACAGTATGCAGGGAGAAGGGCGCGGGGCGCGGGGCGCGGGGCGCGGTGGCCGCACTCGCGCTACCGGTGTGGGCCTACGCTGGGCCCCCTTCCTCCCCCTGATGGTGAACGGCTCCAAAGTTGCTTGCCCCTGCTGGGGCACGCCCGGGCATGCTGCTGCCCGAACCGGTCTTCGGATTATAAGAAGGCCATAACTGCAAACTTATTAAATTCGAGTTGCTTCAAGTTGCGCTCAGATTATCGGGAGCACGACTCCGCCTCGGCCGGCGGGGGAGGGGAGGGGGAGCGAGGGGAGAGGGGAAGGTGCGGTAGTTAGGAAAGGCAGGCTGCAGCAGCTCCCCGTCAAGTCGGGGCAGTCCATCGGGTGCAGGCCGGCCGGGCCACATTATAATGAGGGGAGTGTGTTTCCCCGTGTCAACATTGCGGCACCCCAGCGGCATCTCACTCGTACTTTGCTCCTTGCTTTTTCTTCTTTCTCTCTTATTCTTACTCTTATTCTTCCCTTAGTATTTCGCTGCCATTTCGTCTGCGTGTCTGGAAGTGGCCACCCGGAGGGCGAGGCGCGGCGCGCTGAGGGGAGTTCACCTCTCAACGAGCGGGGCTTCGTCTCTCTCTCTCTCTCTCTCTCTCTCTCTCTCTCTCTCTCTCTCTCTCTCTCTCTCTCTCTCTCTCTCTCTCTCTCTCTCCAGCGCCGGCGATGCAGGCAGCGCCACTGCGACGGTGTAGTGCGGTTTGCCTGCGCCTGGGTTGCAGGAGTCGTCTGGACAGCTATGGCGTTCTTGTCGAAACGAGGACCGAGCCTCCAAAGAAGTCAGGTGGGCGGGCAGGTGGCTCACGCACGATTGTGAACGTCGATTTAATTTTCGCATGGAAATGGGTTCCTCTTTCTCTCTCCTCTCTCAGCTTGCTCTGCAACGTGCGTCTCCACCACGCTACTAACGGTGTCGTAGGGACGGAAGCCGGCCGGGGGCGGGCCGGGGGCGGGCCGGGGGTGGGCCGGGGGCGGCGGGGCAGGGGGTGGAAACAGACAGGGTTAGCAGAGAAGAACCAGATAAGAGTCGGCGAAGCCTTCTCTTTGCTGCCTAACTCGGAGCGAGGCGGCGAGGCCCCAGGGGGGACGGCAGGGGCACGCAGGCTCCGGGGCTGCGGGGGCCACGGGGCTGCGGGGGCCACGGGGCTGCGGGGGCCGCTGCGGCACACCGGAGAGGAATCGCCGAGGACTTGCCAAAAGAAATAGTTGTCCGAGCCGCGCGCACACGCGTAAAGCCTCACCAAATATTTTGAGCGTACGTGAGGCACAAACTGTTTAGTGTGTTATACGAAGCAATTGTTCGTCAATGAAATGCTCTATGTCACGCCTTTGGTTTTACCAGTGTAGCTGCTAAGCCCAACTCGGTCCAGCATGACGCGAGCGCCGTTCTCCCGGACAGGTCCGCAACAGGCGCCGTGTGGCGCCGTGCGCGTCCTCCTGCCGTTCGCAGGGTTGCTGTCACGCCATGGGGTGATGACAGCTTCAATATCACTCTGTCTCTCTCGCGCCCATGAGGCCTACACCCGAGAAAGTCGTTTCTCGATCAAGATAATATTTACAAGCAAGCGCAAGGAAATTTCCTGTTTTTTTTTCTTTTTTTTTTTCTTTTCAAGAAACGACATTTTGGGTGTATACGTCCCATGGGTGCGAGACAGACAGAACTTGTCCGGAATCAGCCTGCAGAGCGATTCTGAACATCACTGTCTGTGTGTTACTGTCGCACTCACGGGGCGTACCGTAGGGAGAGAGACAGAACTCCTTCGGAACCCACCCGCTGTTCGTTGGCCTGCCTCTCGGCCACGGTTCAGCCCCGCCCCGCCCCGCCCCGCCCCGCCCCGCCACGCCCCGCCCCCACGCCTGCCTGCAACTTGTTCCTACAGAGATCGTGGGTCCCTGCGGACAGCTTGAGAGCTCCGGCGGCCCTGCAGCGGAGCGCCGCGTGCCTTGAACCCTTTCGTCGCGGCCCCGCCGCCCCGCCCCGCCCCGCCCTAGCCCTCCAGCAGGCCCATGCCGAGCCGGGGGCCTCCCTCTCGCACTCTTGGGGCGTTCCGTTCGAGTGCGAAAGAGACATGTGCCTGCATCCCCGCACGGCGGGACTCCCGGGACGCGAGTATGATCGGCTGTCTGCCCCGGAACATGTAGTACCGCGCTGGCGGTCTGGTTGGTGCTCGGGGGGCGCGGCGGCCGCGGCGGCCGTGGCCATACGGGAACAGTGGAGCGGGGCCCGTTCTCTCACCTCGCGTTGATTTATCGGAAGGGGATTCGATCCGATCGGCGTTTCCACAGCGTCGTCCATCCTAGGCTAGGTTCGGGTGGGTTACAGTATTGTACAGACTGACTGGACGACCACTTTGCTACTCGAGCAGAACAGACTGGGGGTTGTAGAGTTTTAGGCCAAGTTTTTTTTTTTTTTTTTTTTTTTGGCCTATTTTGGATTTTTGGTGCTTAAGTGGACAGCGTTTTATATGGTGGTTGCCCCATCGGGCAAGCCACACACATTTCAACTAAAGTAAGGACCACCCCTCGGTAACAATGTTTTACTGAAAGTGTGTGTGTGTGTGTGTGTGTGTGTGTGTGTGTGTGTGTGTGTGTGTGTGTACTTGGTCGGTACACAAAAGTGTAATCACACGTAATTCTACATGCAGCATGGCGGATGCGTGATCAAGGACCCGCCGCCCGTTCCAATTCTCGGAAACGCCGATCCGCCGAAATGCGTTTTAGTTTCCGTTGGTGACACGGGTGCGAGCTATTACAGTGCCGGCGTTGCACCGCTGGTTAACAATTGAGGCCGCACCAAATGCAATTTCTGTCCAATTTGGGAGCGCACACACCACGCACAAAGGTGCGGGTGAGGGCGGGGTGAGGAGGGTTGGAGCGGCCCGGGGCCCGGGTTCAAATCCCGTTCTGACAATGGGTCGTTTATTCTTCAAGCGCCCCCGCCCTCCCCTCGCCCGCGCCGCTTCTTGAGTCGAGAGACGTGTCTAGATCCCATCTCTCGGCGTATCACGCTTCAATCTATTTCCCGTCTTTGCCGTCGGCACGCTGAGTTCGCTCTGTATCCCTTATCCCCCATCCGCACCATCCGCCACCGCGGCCTCGTCTCGTCCCCCACGCGGCGTCTGTGCCGCCGAACCGGTCGCCCCCACACGGCCTCCACGGCCTCGTCTCGTCCCCCACGCGGCGTCCGTGCCGCCGAACCGGTCGCCCCCACACGGCCTCCACGGCCTCGTCTCGTCCCCCACGCGGCGTCCGTGCCGCCGAACCGGCCGCCCCCACACGGCCTCCACGGCTTCGCACCTGCTGCCGCTACTGCTCCTGCTGCTGCTGCGCCATTTTTCCTCGCTCCTTCACGGGGCCGCCTGCATTTTCATTCCGAACTGCGGTTGCGTCGCTCTGCGTCTTTCTCACACCCGTGCGCGACGCCCCATGAGTATCGCGATAGAGACAGAGCGACGAAAACGACCCTCCGAATCAGTCTGCTGGTCGTCTCCGACGCGGCCCTGCTCGCAGCGGTACCCAGGGGAGCAGACCACTAAAATCTGGAATTTCGTTTAGTCCTCCCGGCGTTAAGGAGGCTGGAAGGTTCGCCGGACGGTGGAATGCGGCAAAACGTAGAGAGATGCTGGGACTGGGAGGGGGCGGGGCCCCGCGGGGTGGGCGCTAAGGATCTTGAAGGCTCCCCGACGAGGCCCCGACAAGCCCCAGGCTGGCGGCTGCTTGCGGCCGGCCTGCCGTGGGTCTGGCCGAGAGCCTGGCCGAGGGCCCGGCCCGGCCATCCACAGAGCGTGCCGCACATTTCTGGAGCAGGAATTCTCTCAGCCCCGGAACACACACCGTTCGCGCACAGTGGGTCAGAAAACCGTCGAGGCGGCTAAAATCCTGGACACGTTTTGAGCTCCAGAGTCGCCGAACGGGACTCGAATGGTACGTGTGACCCCACCAATGGATTGCTCTCCGAACGAGAAATCCATCGATGGGGTCACACGTTCGATTCCAGTTCCATTTAGCGACTCAAGGGCTCAAAACGCGTCTAGAATTTTGGCCGCCTCAACGGTCTTCTGACCCACTGTGTCGCGTTCGTGCTGCACCGCCCAGAGGCCGCCGCGGCACACCCGGCAGACAACAGACAACACCACCAGCACGCGCTCGCTTGGATTTGCACAGGAAAAAACCTGTAAGTACGCTTGTTTGGTTCGTCGACGAGGTGCGTCCGGGACATGCGCCGTGTCCGCCTCGGACGGCTCCACTCAGCGACGCGGCGGCGCACGCTAAGCAGCCCTAGCAGCCCGCCAACTTTATCGGCAATCAGGCAATAAAAAGTTAGAGCAATACAGATCGAGCCGACAGCACGGCCTGCCCGCCTGGACCAGTGACGGCGCACAGTGGGCGGGGCACGCCGCGCAACTTCCTAACTGCAATCAAATGAAAATCTCGAGAAAGGGACAAAACGATTCGTGCGTCCGTGTTCTGCCTCGGCGTGTGATTTTTCTTTTTTCTTGTTTCTGGACTGTGTAGGCGGGCAGACGCACGACGCCGCCGCCAATAAAGTGGCGTGCCGCGCCGGTGTGCCTGCCACCCCGCCGTCTCCCCAGACGTCGGCGAGGCGTCGCTTCGTCTCTCTCGCGCCCAGACGGGCCGCCCCATGAGAGCGAGAGAGACGGAGCGACGAAAGCACAGCTCGGGCCAGTCTCAACGAACGGTCCAAGTTGGCGTTATTGTCGTCTTGTTTCCGGCGGTCGCTGAATCATCCCACTCTGGGTGCTTTGGCCGCCCACTCGGTCGTTTTTAGCAGTGGACAACACGAAAGCTGCAGACACATCAGCCCAGGCGCGGATCCAAGGGGGGGGGGGGGGGCGCGATTGGGGCGTCGCCCCCCCCCCCCCCTGAAGGCGGCGAAGCCGGCAACTAGTCGCACTTAGCTCCAGTAGGTAGGCAACTTTTGAGACATTGCCCCCCCTCCCCCCCCGAACCTTTTTCTGGATCCGCCCTTGCATCAGCCGTCCCAGGCCAGGCGGTCGGTGCCGGCGGCCGCCTGCCTTCAGCGGGGTAGGCCACCATTCCGATACTAGTGTGCTCCAGGCCGACAGGTGGCCTACGTGCCAGGCGCGACCCCACCTTAACTTGTGAGGTTGGACCAGAGCGAGGGTGGTCGAGTTCGGTTTATCTCCTGAACTTATTGTGGGCTCAGCCATCGGGGAGGAAACCACAAAGAATACACTCTGCACAGGAAATGTCGCGTGCAAGTCCGCCCCCCCCCCCTCTCTCCCCTCGATTGTAGTGAGTATTGTTAGCGGTCATTGAAACGTGCCGCGGGGTGATGGGCCTAATGGAAAAGGCCCGACACTGAATGAAGCTGGCCTGGATTTCATTAACTTTTCTGAAAAGCAGGACTGGAAGCTGCTGCTGGCATAGTTATCTCCCCTCACATCCTATTTTGAGTGGGCTGCGCGGGGCCGCGAAGCTCGGCTGTGGCGGGTGAGGAGAGGAGTGAGGAAACAAAGGGGGCGGGGGGTTGCAGGGTGCAGCTGCCTTGCTGAATATCTGAACGAGTTGGAGGACGCGGGACGCACTCAACTCTTTCTCCTACCAGGGTTCACACCGGTTTCCCCTTTCCGTTTTCCCTGACTTTTCCCTGATTTCCAGGGTCAAAATTTTTGATTTTTCCTAACTTTTCCAGAGTTCTATGCGCATTTTGGAATAAGTTCAATACGTCGTAAGTAAGAATTTAGGAGGTATAAATGCGTTAAAAAAAGTATGTTTTGCAGAAGAAACGATAATATTTATTCATTCCCAGAGCAGAACGCATGGAGCTTACCAACCGTGCGGCATAAAATTCATACTTTTCGAATTTTCCCTGACCTGGTTGTGATTTTCCCTGACTTTCCTTGACTTCCAGTGCCCCTTTTTTATTCCCTGACTTCCCTGATTTCCCTGACCGGTGTGAACCCTGCCTACAGACCCTGAAGCCAAGCATCTCCCCATCCAGTTAGTTGGGACAAGTAAATTTAAACTGTTTTCTCTCAGCAGATTGAGTAGCGCATGGACTAGGACTCTGATGATTGCTGGGAGTGAATTGGCGGAGAAGGATTGAGTACAGCCAACTGTTGAAGCTCAAATTATAATTCACACAACACCTTATGTCATGATTCAAAAGTGACACACAGATATAAAACGAGTTTCTGATTTTCACCAGCAGGTTAAAAACTGTAGAACCATTAGTTGTTGAACAACATTGGAAAATAAATGTTCTGATGATTAAGACCATGACGCTAAAACAAAAAAACATTTCACAGATAAAATACGAGAACACAAAAAGAAATTGTAAACAAAACAGAAAACAAATTTCAAAGCTCAAAGTAAACACAGTTTAACAGATTAACTCCAATTCTGAGCAAAGTAAACAAATAAAGTCAAGTGGCCTCTTGGTTTCCTAACCGAATACAAAAGCTCAAGAGAAGGTCAAGGGTTCAATACTTTCAAAAATTCTACATTAAATGGTAATGTACATAGAAGCTAACATTAAATCAGATTTTTTAAAAACATATGGGCAAACTCAAGAGATCAAGTTTTGTTTTGTCATA
This sequence comes from Stenchaetothrips biformis, assembly GCA_030522485.1. Lineage (NCBI taxonomy): Eukaryota > Metazoa > Arthropoda > Insecta > Thysanoptera > Thripidae > Stenchaetothrips > Stenchaetothrips biformis. Next base: position 16,939,706 of record CM060094.1, on the reverse strand, counting down.
AATTTGCCTGCAGCTACAAGATAAAGCAACCTAATGACATGGAAAACTAAGTAAGAGCTAAATTACTAAAGTAATTATTTTTTCTTCATTTAAGATGGTTTACTTTCTCCAATATCATACTTTAGTTAGGGTTGTATGGAGCACCTGATGCCTTTAGGACTTCAATGGCACACTGCTTTTTGGCTTCCTTCTTATTTTTACCTGGAACATCATGGAAAGCATTGAGGGCTCTGGAACGTTCCCACAGGAAGCAAGTTTTCTGATCAGTGACACTTACCAATTCCTTGGTAGGGAATACCGTTCACAGTGGCACCCATTGTAAACGTCAGATGGGGAGGGGTGCCGACCCTCAGCACCTCAGTAAACACAGTTCCGGGGAATAAACGTCCAACCAGGGTAACTGGGTGCAGCGTCTCAGCATTGTCTGGTATTTGTTTGACAAGTGAAGCAGCAACACCGCTCCCATCAGGGAGAGCAGTATAGGTTGCAGAGGCTGCGGTCCCTGCTGCAATAGCGGCAGCAGCAGCAGGGCCAGGCGGTTTATTCCGGGGGTTCTAAGAAACAAACCACCAACGTTCATAATGCAATACAAATGACACCTTCGCATCAAAGGCGACACTAAATAAGCTGAATACTAACAGAATTTTTATTGGCAGATTTGCCGGAGGGTAGCGTAACGACAGGTGGAATAACTGAACCCTGCGTCTTCCACTCAGCAAATAGTTTAAACAAAGCAAATGATGCAAGACTGCTCCATGGAACCTCATCTTCAGGAATCACTTTCCTACCACCATTCAGAGAACCCTTTTCAGACGTGTCATCTCCACTTGTGGCATCCATGGGTTCCTCTTCAACAGCACTACCTGAAAGAGCAGAAATGCACTAAATTAGACACAGTCACATAGATGATGACGGCTCCTAAGAAAATAATCCTAACTGCCAGAGACAACTTGATATACTCACTGTCTTTCTTTGCACTCTCAGCAATTTTCTTCAGAATTATACCCTTAACAGCAAGTTCAGCAGCAGCAGCCTTAGCAGATGCTTTGGTAGAACCTTCACCAGTGTATTTTACACCATCAATCTGAAAAAAAAAAAAAAAATTAAAAAAAAACAAAAAAAAACACATACAATGGACATTGACTACAAGTAGTCTGAATATGATAGCATAATATGATATGTTGTAAGCACTTACTTCGATCTTGACATTATAGGAGGTCTGGTTGAAAGCGTTTGTTGACTCACTGCCCTCAAACTGAACACCAGGCTGAAGCTCATTTAGAACCATAATAGCATTTTTGGGAAAAAGGATTTTCCTAAACCTGGCATTCAAACGACGACGTTTCAGAACCTTGTTCACCTTGACTGTAAGGAAACATAAATATTTGAGCAACTTCAAAGCCAATTTTCTAAGTTTGAAACTTAAATCACAGCAGTCTCACGTGAAGGATTCTTCGACTTTTTCCAAGGCCTGATCTGATCCTTTTCTGCAGTCAGCGATGCGCTTCCCAAAGAATGAGTTGGTGATGCTGGTGGTGTTCCACTCTCCATTTTGGTGATCTGCATCGTCTTGAACTAGCCGACAGACAAGGGGACGAGAGGGCATAAGCCTCACTACCACCAGTCATAAACTAGCTCCAGGCAAGACCCACTTGTGCCCCAACCCTCGGCACCTTCTTGCCTTTGACAACCAAAACTTAACAAGCAAACCATAGAGATGATCTCAAAGCAACAGCATGTACAAAGAAAAATTTCCCCATTAAATTAACAACTGTTACAGAATCGTAAGAGAGCCATTTCTAACACTTTAAATTTGTTCAAGTTGTCAGGCAACAGAAGGTGTGAGATGTACAAGACTTGGTTGTAGGATTCGCCATATTTCATTGTGCTGTATGAGAACATTTATCCCTCTGGCAATGATATGTGAACAGTACTGAGAGAATATTAACTACTGAACACAGGTTCACCATAAGTGCTAAAATGTTCTCATTTCAGTACTGATATTTGAAAAGCGAAACCTTTGTACCTAGATACAGGGGATATGAACTGAGTCGGACCAAGAGCATAGTAGATCAGCCACTTGAAGCCTTTGTCCTACAGAGGGCAATAGAATTATTGTGAGAGAAAATTCACCACACAAGTAATGAAAGACTCAATGATCCCTGCTAAACTAGGAAATATAGTGAGAGAAACGGTAAATGTGAGAATTAACGTTAAACTGCAAGACCCAATGAGAATTAACAGATGAAGAAACCTCAGAGAAACAGAGATTCACTGATATTGATCTTAGCAACCCACAAAAATATAAGGATCAAAACGTAAGAAGCGTTTTTTATCTTATCCAAACATAAATTGAAAAGTACAACTACGTCCATGAAGACGATGCTGCATGGCACCAAACATGTTCCGAGATTTTGTTTACATGACCTCACCTGCTGTGGAGTTGAAAGCTGCTCATCTTGGGCCTGCACTGGCAGAGGTTGAGGAGTGACACCAGGCGGTGCAGGTTGGGCCGGAGCTGGAGGAGTCACTGGGGCAGGGGCAGGGGCTGGATTGAACGGAGGTAGTTGGTGTTGAAGATAGGGGGTTTGATAAGGCTGCAGTCTTGGCGGAGTTTGATGATAAGTTACTTGAGTCTGCTGCTGGAGAGCACGTCCTGTTCATAAACAAATATGTAAATAAACCCACAAAGAATGCTCAGTTACTTCAGAGCAAGCGGAGGAGAGAGAAAGTGAACGTTTGGCACGTAAAATAAACTGAAGCGCCGTTTCACGAAGGGCTGAAATCATTCGGAAAGGCTCAGACGTGCCCATAAACCACAGATTTCGCGGAAAAATCAAAAGAATGTTCTTCAAAACAAAGATGAAGAGACCGTAGGCTTCAGGCTCTTACCTCGTCCGGACCTGGTATTAAACGACATTTTGCAAGACTCAGAAGAATTGCGTAGCACGGACAAAAGGAGGCGCAGTCCGACGCCGCAGATTTATCAGATACACGCTTGTCACAACTATAGCTGGGAAAAGAACGCCGGCGGCAATCAGGATTCTTGGGTGAAAAATGGACGCCGACGCTCCTGTCCGGAAACGCTTAACGCTTGATGGAAGTGGAAGAGAAGAAGAAAAGAACTATCGATTCGTGAAGAAAAAAAAAGCCTTTGCCTTTGGGACTCAGAAATGAGCAGTCTTTTGAACGAGGATTGTTGATTTCATTTTTAAGAAAATAATATAAGATTCGAAATTCTTTTTAAACTCCCAGCAGAAAACTAAAATCAGGAACTCGATATATCGATCCATCATGTAGTAGAGAGAAGGCTCTCTAGTAGAGAGCAGAGAGGTTCGAGTCGAGAGTCGTTCCGTCTCCGAACTCCGTCAGACAAAACCCTAAACTAATTTCAGCCCATATTTTCAAGATTCTAAGGTAGCCTCAAGGAACATTATTTGGTTCGGACATTCGAAATAAAAGAGACTACTGTTCCTGCGTCATCGGGGAAAGGCGTTGTTTTTTACGAACGCTAGGAAACCGAACCAACAGCGGGCAGAACCCGCTGTGAGTAATCCACCGTTAAACACAACCTATTTTTTTAAAAAAGAACTTTTTGTCAAGTAAAATACGTCGTTGAGTACCAACGGTAATCCCACTTATCATATCATCTTAGCATATACTTATTTTCAATTTGGTTGGACTTCCGTTTGCAATTTTGTGAGCATGCATCTTGTCTTAACCTCAACAAGAGTCATGTTTACGTCACTTCACAAGTAACAACGAACCGAATGAAAGAATATGTCGGATAGTTTACTTCTTTAGTTGCATGCTTATTATTTAAACAGTATGCCTCTTTTTGTCAGCACCCCTTTGTCGTTGACTCATAGCAAGTACGCCCTTCGTTTGTGGGAACTGTCCGTGTCCAAGATGTCTGTTCATTTTCAAATGTTTGTTGTTAAACCTTCGTTTGTGTTTCTTTCTTTCCAGCAATTAATTAAAATGTCTGATTTCTTGGACTCTGAGGCTGAGGAGAGTGAAGTAAGTTTTTCCTGTTATTGTCTTTTCACTTGGATTTTTACTTGCTGTTGAGCCTTGGTTTTGTTTAACAAATATTATCAATCTCATAGGATGAGGAATTCGAAAAAAAGACAGCCAAACGCAAAGCTATTGACAGCGACGACGATGATGAGGATGATGGTAACTATGACTTCTGTTTAATACTCTTATCTTGCAAATTTTCCTGGTGAACCGATGATTACAATCACTGCGCAAATCTGACCCAGTAGACTTGTAGTTTCTTGGATTGTTACCAAAGAGACTCGTCAATTGATATGATAAGCTTTTGGTGCCTGATGAGGTTGATCCAGTGGCGTTTGAATCCTTGACTTAAGTTTGTTTCTTTTAATGGTTGTTTCATTTTCCTCTTCTAAGATGGGGATGGAGAGGACATCAAGGACCTTATCGATGACAACCCGATTGAAGAAAGTGGCGATGAAAGTGATGGGTCAGGGGGATCGAAGAAAAGGAAAAAAAGTGATGATGAAGAGGATGAGCTGGATGACAGACTGGAAGATGAGGATTATGACTTACTAGAGGAAAATTTGGGTGTCAAAGTGGCAAGGACTGTAAGATACAAACAACTACTTAATTCAATTGTTTTGATTATTTTTTAAATGTAATGTTATATCATGTTTTTTTTCCCCTTTTCTTCCTCTCATGTATAGAAGCGTTTCAAACGCTTGAAACGAATCCAGGCAGAGGAGTCTGATGACGAACAAGAAGAAGATCGAGGTGATGAAAGGGATGCAGTAGCTAATGAGCTTTTCGAAGGATCCGATCATGTGAGTTGCTTGTTACTTAACAGGAAAGCCATTGTGTGTTGATGCTTTTCTTGTCTGCTTTGTAACATTTTGTTATTATGAACATTGTAAAAACCTCTTGAAAATCTCTTTTCAATTTGCGCCCTCTTCCTATGTTTAAGTTACGCCATTCTGTTTGATATTCACTGAAAACTACCTAATGCTACTAAAATTTTGTTTGTGCAGTTAAGCTTTGATTTCTCATTTTGTGTTGTTCTGTGTGTTATCTATTTTATCGGGTTTGTCCCTTGTGGTGTGAAATTTCTCTAAACTCTTTTGTTTTGTTCATCTGGCATCAGGAGCAGGAAGACAGGGTTAGTATCAGCAATCTTTTTTTCATCCCATTGTTGTAGATTCCAAATTTGCTTCGATGACCTAGTTTGGTTTATTTCAAGCTATGGGTGAGGTTTTGATTGCTACAACTGGATCATTAATCACATTGGTTTGACAGGAGGAAGACCGTTCATCAGAGCGCCGTGACGAGACTGCAGGAGACTTTGATGAGGAGGGCGATGAAGAAGGAGATGAATATTCTGATGCCGATGATTTTATTGTGGATGATGAGGGACGTCCTATCAGGGATAAGCAACGCAAAAGAAAACCAATTTTCACTGATCAGTGAGTATTTGTACCTTCCCTGAAACTGTGTTGAGTGATCTCATTTCTTGTTCCTGTGTTTACAAGTATGATTGGATTTCAGTGCTCTACAACAAGCTCAAGATATTTTTGGAGTTGATTTTGATTATGATGAGTTTGACAAGTATGACCAGGAAGAGGAAGAATATGAAGAAGATGAAGATTATCAAGATGAGGAAGAAGGGGGTAGAAGGAGGAAAGCCAAGAAAAAGGCATTGAAAAAAGCTTCCAAGAAATCCATTTTTGAAATCTATGAGCCCAGTGAACTCAAAAGGGGTCACTTTACAGATTTGGATAACCAGGTCAGTATTATTTCTATCTTTAAAAATTTGTAAAATATTCACACTCTAATTCGAACATTTTGGCTTCTCTTAGATCCGCAACACAGATATTCCAGAAAGAATGCAACTGCGGGATACTCCTATCACACCTGAAACTGACGAGAAGCTAGAAGAGGAAGCAGAATGGATTTACAAACATGCTTTCTGCAAACCTACAGTGTCAACTCAGGTTTGAATCCATAAATTGTGTGAAATAATGTAATTTTTTAGTATGAAATTTTAACTCCCTCTTTTTTTTCCCTTACACATCAGGGAGCTGGTACAGATAAAGAAAACACAAGAAAGGAACCTACTTCCACTGTGTATAAAATTAAGAAAGCCCTAGATTTTATGCGCAACCAAAGTTTAGAAGTTCCATTCATTGCATTTTACCGTAAGGAGTATGTGTCACCAGAGCTGACCCTTAGTGATCTATGGAAAGTTTACAAATATGATGAAAAGGTAATAGACATTTTAAAAAGTAATCTGAATATCAGATTCTCAAATGGGGCAAATATTTTAATAGTGTCACATTATTATTTACAGTGGTGTCAGTTATTAGCTCGCAAACAAACACTAATTAAATTATTTGAGAAAATGAGAGATTACCAAGGTGAGCAACTCATGAAAGATAATAATGCTGATATTCCGGAAGACGTACGAGTGCTAACCGATGAGGATATTTTTCGGTAAGGGCTCAAGCCAAATGAACTTGGATTAAACCTTCTTACTCACCTGCTGCTGTCTTAAAGTAAACTCGATTCTTGCCCTTTTACAGAGTTATGGGTGTTCAGACTCCGGAAGAGCTGAGAGATGTGCACATGCACTTCCTCCTTTACTATGCACATGAAGTCCCAGCCATGCAGGAAGCTTTCAAAGCGAAAGAGAAGCTCGAGCGGCAGCAAAGGGCCCGGCGGAATCGGCGCGAGCGGCGCAAGAAGAAGACCATCATCAATGAGGATGGGGAGGAAGAAGAGGTCACTGACGAAGACGCTGAGGATGATGATGTTGATCCTGAAGACGAAGACGAAGAAGAGGAGGAGGCTCCTCAAGAGCAAGTGAAGCAGGCTGTGAGGTCTGGCCCCTACAGTATGTGCCGTAAGGCACGCCTAGCAGGTTTCGCCAAAAGATTTGGTCTTACTCCTGAGCAGTTTGCTGAAAATTTACGTGACAATTATCAGCGTCATGAGGTGGAGCAGGAATCCATAGAACCCCTAGCATTAGCTAAGGAATATCTTTCAGCGTAAGTGCTAAGCGCATCTTTTTTATAGTATATTATAATCCTTGCGTTTTCCCTGTCATAATTTTTGTTTCTGTTCTAATTTATTTTTATTTTCCTTTCCAGACAATTCTCAAATGCTGATGAGGCCCTGAAGGCTGTTAAATATATGGTAGCAGCACAGTTATCCCGAGAACCTTTGGTCAGAAAGTGTGTGAGGGAAGCTCTCTTTGAGCGTTCTAAAATAGATGTTCTGCCAACCAAAAAAGGAATCAAGGAAATTGATGAGTACCATCCTATTTATAGTATGAAATATTTGAAAGGGAAGCCTGTGCGTGATCTATCTAATGAGCAATTTTTGAAGCTTGTCATGGCAGAGGAAGAAAAAAATATCACTATATCATTCTCTGACCAAATAGAGGGCTTAACCAGTGGCTCCTTTATTGAAGAAGCTAAGCAGCTCTACCTCCGAGTATGTTTCTTGTGATACCTTAGACCTCAACTGAGATATCAGACTGGATATAGTGTGTAAATTTCATTTGATTTTGTTTATTTCAGGATGAATTTAGTAAGCATGTTCAGGAGTGGAATAATGTCAGGGTTGAATGTGTTGAACTTGCTTTGCGCAAAATGTTGATACCAGATTTAAGGAAAGAGCTGAAAAGTCTTCTCCTAAATGAAGCTAAAGACTGTGTGCTGCGAGCTTGCTGTCGCCGTTTGTACAATTGGATCAAGGTACTTCAGAAACGTGCATTTTGTGTAAATGTGTTTAGAAAAAAAAAAATGTTACAAAAAAAATCTTAAACAATCTTACGTCTTTTTCAGATTGCTCCTTACAGTGTTGATTTCCCTGATGAAGATGAGGATGATTGGGACACTTCCAAGGGCCTACGCATCATGGGTGTTGCATATGAGCCTGATTTTTCTCAAGCTGCATTTGCATGCATGGTGGCTCCAGATGGGGAAGTTACTGACTATTTACGTTTACCTAGCTTATTAAAAAGGCTCAATGGGTATAGAGAAGGTGATAAACTTCAAAAGGTGAACTACCCAAGTATTCTTTTTCCACACTATTATGTTATCATACCTAATAATTATTATGGGTTCTAATTTACTTAATGCATTGCAGGAAGCCGACCTTACAGCACTACGTAATTTTATCTCATCAAAGAAACCCCATGTTATTGCTGTTGGTGGTGAAAGTAGGGATGCTCTTATGGTGGTTCAAGATCTAAAAAATGTTGTGAAGGATTTGATAGAGGATGACCAATTCCCCTCAATAAATGTAGAGATAGTGGATAATGATCTTGCCAAAATTTATGCCAATTCTATCAAAGCACAGGTGAGGTTTCATGGTTTCAACATAATTTACCCTTTTGAAATACTTTAATGAACACAGTTTTTTGTGAGTTTCAAAATGGTTGTTACCTATGTTACCACAATTTTACATCATACAGAATGAATTCAGAGACTACCCTCTCCAACTTCGACAAGCTATTTCTCTTGCTCGACGTTTACAAGATCCCCTCACTGAATATTCTCAACTGTGTACAACTGATGAAGAAATCTTGTGCCTGCGATTCCACCCCCTACAGGTATGTAGGCCAATGAATTCAAGTTGTATCTGTAACATGTTATGTGTTTTTGTGTTCCTGTTACGGTAATTTTTCTATTATATCACAGGACCAAGTGAAGGATGACTTATTAGAGGCACTCTACTTGGAGTTTGTCAATAGGACCAATGAAGTGGGAGTTGATATCAATGTTGCTGTCCAGACCGGGCAAACAGCTAATCTTGTGCAGTTTGTTTGTGGTCTTGGTCCTCGAAAAGGAGCTGCTCTCATAAAACTGTTAAAACAGACCAATCAACGTCTTGAAAATAGAACTCAGTTGGTTACAGCATGTCATATGGGACCAAAAGTTTTCATCAACTGTGCTGGATTTATCCGCATTGACACAAATTCTCTGGGAGACAGGTAAAGTGTGGACTTCCAAATTTTCTGTACTGCGCCCTGTAAAAATTTTCTTTGTCAGTACATCTCATTCCTATTTCTATTTTCAGCACCGAAGCCTATGTTGAAGTCCTTGACGGATCTAGAGTGCACCCAGAGGCATATGAGTGGGCTAGAAAAATGGCAGTGGACGCACTTGAGTACGATGATGAAGATGCAAACCCTGCTGGAGCATTAGAAGAAATTTTAGAATCACCAGAAAGGTTAAAGGATCTTGATCTGGATGCCTTTGCTGAAGAATTGGAAAGACAGGGTTTTGGTAATAAGAGCATAACTTTGTATGACATAAGGAATGAACTGAATCATAGATACAAGGATATGCGTACACCTTTCTCCTCACCTAACCCTGAAGAAGTGTTTGACATTCTAACTAAGGAAAGCCCTGAGACATTTTATATCGGAAAAATGATATTAGCCACTGTCATGGGAATACAACATCGGAAGCCACAACATGAACAGCTGGATAATGCAAATCCTGTAAGAAATGATGAAACAGGCTTATGGCAGTGTCCTTTTTGTTTAAAAAATGACTTCCCTGAGCTCTCAGAGGTTTGGAATCACTTTGATGCCGAAACCTGTCCAGGAAAGGCGACTGGTGTGAAGTTGCGTCTTGATAATGGCATTCAGGGTTACATTCACATAAAAAATTTATCAGACAAACATGTTAGCAATCCTGAGGAAAGAGTGAAACGTGATCAAATCATTCACTGCCGTATTACAAAAATAGACGTTACAAGGTTTTCAGTTGAGTGTACCTCTAAAACTTCTGATTTGATGGATACAAATCATGAGTGGAGGTAAGTGTTCTTCTTCAGATACTTGGCTGCCTTTAATTTTGTCTTTGCTTTGATTTTAAACACCTTTTTCTCTCTTGAAGACCTGCTCTAGATCCATATTATGATAAAGAGAAAGAAGCCAAGGACAAAAAGACTGAGGAAGAAATGAAAAAGATGAAGCAACAACATGCCTACATAAAGCGTGTTATCGTCCATCCTTCTTTCCACAACATCTCTTTCAAGGAAGCTGAGAAACTCATGGCCAATCTTGATCAAGGAGAATGTATTGTCAGGCCATCTAGCAAGGTAACATTAATGTTATGAATCCTATTCACTTGTCGGACGTGCTTGTCCTAGTATACTTGATTTATCTATCTTCATGTATTTGTATTATCAGGGATCAGATCATCTTACTGTCACATGGAAAGTTGCTGACAACATATATCAACACATTGATGTAAGAGAGGAAGGGAAAGAAAATTCCTTCTCACTTGGGCAGTCTTTGTGGATTGGAGGAGACGAATTTGAAGATCTTGATGAAATTATAGCTCGGCATGTGAGCCCCATGGCTTCCCATGCTCGCGATTTATTAACTTTTAAATATTACAAGGATACAATGGGAGGCAAAAAAGATAAGGCTGAAGAAATATTAAAGGACGAAAAACGTAGAAACCCTGGTAAAATTCACTATGTAATTTCAGCATCACAAGTAAGTTAAAATTTTTGTTATTCTTCAAATATCTGACTCATTCTAAATATTGTTTGTAAAATGACTCAAAGTTGCCATACATACCTCACCATACATTCTCTAACGTTTGTTTTTCATATTTCTTTCCAGTCATTACCCGGGAAATTCATGTTGTCTTACATGCTGAATCGGTGCAGGCATGAATATGTTACTGTGACACCAGAAGGGTTCCGATTTAGGCAACAGATGTTTGATAACTTGAATGCTTTATTCAAATGGTTCAAAGAACACTTCAGAGACCCTATACCTGGCAGCACTCCTAGCACACCACGTGGAGGAATGACCAGCCGAACACCCTATCCTGCCACCCCTAGTCTCAGCATGGCGAGTAAGTGTTTGGTGCCAGAAACCGACATGGTTATGATTGTAAAAGCACCGGGTTCAAATCAACTTTTTCTATTCCAGACATTGACCCTGCTATTCAGCGAGTTGCTCAAAACCTGCCCACGCACATGCTGCACAGCCTGTCGCAGGTTGCTACTCAAACTCCCCACTACTCACAGACCCCTGGCGTGTATGGAGCAGCCAGTGTGCATGCTTATCCTAACACGGTAAGCACATTACTCTACTCATCAATGCCTCTTCCCTAAACTAATTATTTTCTCCTGCCAAAACTAATTATTTCTGTTGTTGATATTTTTTCCCCCACAACAGCCCTACACTCCGTCTGGCCAAACCCCCTTCATGACTCCGTACGCCACGCCGCACCACTCAAGCCAGACTCCGCGGTATGGGCAGCCCACTCCGTCCCAAGCGACGCAGGGCTTCCTGCACCCCGGGTCGGTGACGCCCTCACACCGCACCCCGTCGCACAGGCCGGCTCCCACTCCGACCCCTGGCTCCCACTCGGGGCACTCCCTGTCAGCGCATCCCGGCTCCTTCTCTGCTCACCCTGGCTCCCATTCGGCCCACCCCGGCGCCCACGCGAGACACCCTCCATCTTCGCACTCGGCCCACGGCAGGTATGGAATCTAGTCTGTCTAGAGAGTGTTTTTTTTTTTTTTTTTTTTTTTGTTGTTTTTTTTTGGGGGGGGGGGGTGTTTCTTTAATTAAATGGTGATGACTGTTGGTGGTTTGCTTCTAGTATGACCGCTGGGGGTAGAGGAATGCAGCCGCAGGGTGGCGACCCGTCAGATTGGAAAAAAAAAGCTGAACAATGGATGCGGCAGCAGCAACCAGGATCAGCGACACCTAGGCAAGGGTAAGCCTGGAATCAATTTTACAACTGTTTTATTGGTACGTTTTTGTTTGTGTGGTCTTCAACTTATTATTTTGCCATGCAGTCAGGGCACTCCTCGCTTCGATGACGGCAGGAGGTCCACGACACCCCGGTACGATGGCACTCCAAAAGGCTCAGTCTCAGGGAGTCCGTATGTTCCTGGAGGCGGAAGCAAGTCAGGCACTCCACACTATGATCTGGACATGAATGGGACTCCTCGTAGTGAATCGTAAGTTTTGGATTCATGCTGTGGCCTTCCGACCAGTGTGTTGCATTTAAAACCATGGGGCTCTCCTCTTAAGTGTCCTAATCTGTCCCTGCATTTCAGGAGCCGTTCTGGCTACAAAACCTCCAGACCTCCAGGAAGTAGTGGCCACTTCAGCAGAAGTGGCACTCCCCAGCGTAGCCCAGCAGTGGGCTACGGCCACCCTCGCGCATCGCCGCATGGCTCCCTGTCGGCCAGGTCCACCCCCCGAACCATAGCGTCTCCAGAGTCCATGGTCGAAAGTACAGGGGATGCGACGCCGCTCTATGACGAGCACTGAATATATCTTCCTTGTAAATAAATTCTTTTAATTATTCTGTGCTGATATAAAAATTTAAAGTATTCTAGCAAACATCTAGGTACTAAGCTAATATTTACTCTTCATGTCATCCTTTAAAGCAGAATCAATTTACAGTAAATTAATTTTTGTACTGTTGACAGCTGATAAGTATAATATTTTATTGGTAGTTATTAGGTATGAGAGGAACTTCAATTACTGTAGACATTTGCAATACGAGCATAGCTTTATTTTTTAATTTGATAGTTTTTCAAATGTTCTGAGTCAAACATTTGTACAGAACTCTTTATTTCAGTTTGGCATTTGTGTGGAAGTGACAGTTGTATTTTTTATCATCATAAAAGAAACGATGACAATTTGCATTTAGACATAGTTTGGAATGAGTTCCATATCTCCTCTACCCAATCAAAGGTTTGGTGTTCAACAGCAAAAAATAACCCTAATGGTTATTTTGTAAGATGTGATACTATGATTGTGCAAGTGTGTTCATATAGCATGTCTGTAATGTATGGTTTTGCCTTGCTCAACAAGTGCAGCTGTCAGTTTTATCCTTAAAGGTCTGCCTCATTGTTTTTCTTTGAGGTACAACTGTTGTGAAATGGTTCTTAAATCCTTTAGACAGTGGTATCTTTATTTAAACTCCATGTAATGAAATAAAATAAGTACACTTTCTCTTGGAAATGTGTATTCTTATTTTTCATCCAACTTCATGCAACTTGAGTTCAGGAACTTTGAAACAAAGAAAAAGCCAACTTTGTTTGATAATTGTTTTTATTTTTATTTACAATACAAAAGTCCATACAATAGCAAACAAGATGATCCCAGATCTAGAAAACACTTTGCACTCAGGCCAAAAACATACGATCAGAGGAGGGATTGAACTGTTGCAACTTGTTTGGGATTCGTAGATAATTACAAATAATATTACAAATAACAACCATAAATAATTAGACATTTGGGATTTTGGCAACGATGCAAAGTAATACTTAACAACTTCTTTAACCATAAATATATTATCATGTAGAAGGAGGGTTCTCACGACCACTCGTCCTTCCCTATCACATTTTCAGCGAGCTTTCCACCGCTTTCCACCCTCGGGCACGATCCACTGCAGTGGGCTTCCCCGAGGGCCGGAGCACTGAGACCAGAGGACACAAGGCCACCAAGCATACGCGGGAAAGATTATTCGGTAGCAGCCAGACAATCTCCAAATTACCAGGGGAGGGGGAAAAAAAAAGTTGTGTGGGGCGCGTGAAGTGGGCTTGTGCCGTATGCGAGTCTCAGAAACTAATCAAGCGTTGCTTTACAGAAATGCCCTTTGAATTAAAATAATATTACCCCTGCACTCCCTGCACCCACTCTGCATTCGAGGCACGAACATGAAATAGGAACAGGTGTAGTAAAGTTTTTTTTTTTAATTTTTTTTTTTAAATTGGTCTTTGATGGCAACAATTGTATTAAGTAACAAAACGTTGATAGAACCACATTTGAATCGCAAGGCATTTTCTCTCCTTGAATGATGCCATATGCTGTGCCTGTTGACTATAACACATTCACTACAGCAAAGCGATCAAATCCCGACCTGAAGAGGGAAATGGCAGTCGAAACGACGTCCCCTCGACGTGGAATCGACGCGCCGCGTCCCGCGGTGTTCGCCGGGATTTTATTTCCTACGTGTTATTCTAATCTTAAGCTATATATACACAATGCACACACGGGTTCTTCCCATTGACAAATTATTCAACCTACACCGGGCTGCAAGCTCGTCTTGTGATCCTTAACGATATCTACCCGCTTCTTTCCACTATTATTGTCATTTCATCCGTAATTCCAAATACACAAATAGACATTTCTACTTACAGAGCTTGCAACCCACCATAATACTGACTTAGTATTCCCCATTCTCCAACCATGCCAAAATCATGGTGGTTTCGTGTTCGATGCGGACTCTAAAACATTTAAATAGATGAGCACGACTAGGCGTTCTGGTCGATACCCTGGAAGGTGTCTCGCTGAAGTTGGACAATAATCAGGATATAATTTATTCACTTCGAAACAAAACTATTTTTAGAGACACCCGCGGAGCGCCGAAGCGGTAGGCCGTACTGCGAGTTCAGCCTGCGAACCGGGTCTGCCTATCTACCAGGGGGTCCCAAACTCACAAATTCATTTGATGAGAATTTTTTTTCAAGCAACCTATCCCGAAATGCGACGTTTCAACACTCACAAATGACAAAATTGCACAATTACACATATTTACAATTTGACTAAACAGTGGTCCCTCACACTAAGAAAAGTACAACCCCTACACAGAGTCTCCCCCAGATCCGCCTAAAGAGAAGCTAACAAAAACATTTTCCGCTTCCCTTTAGACGCCTTCTTTGCTAAAAAAAATAATAAAGCGCCAGAGCAAAATTAGAAAAGTTAGCAGGGCAGTTGGCGGGGGTTGCCTCTCTCAGTGCAGGGGACCAATTTCAACATTTTGGTTACAGTTTTCCGTTGATGTGATCAACTTAGAGACAAAGGAACGTGAAGCGGCTTCCCAACAAACACGAGAATCGCACAGAGGAATTGCATTATAATTTCATTCGTAACTTTGACGACCGACCTTTTTTTTTTGGTATCTGACTTTTAATCACTATTTTGTGACTTCACATGTTTGTTGGGCTGTCACTGAAAGATCAATTCATACTTTGTACCACAACTTAATTTACAATAATTTTACATTTCATACATTTCAAACTCATTCGCACACACATTCATTCTCTCTCTCTCTCTCTCTCTCTCTCTCTCTCTCTCTCTCTCTCTCTCTCTCTCTCTCTCTCTCTCTCTCTCTCTCTCTCTCTCTCTCTCTCTCTCTCTCTCACACACACACACACACACACACACACACACACACACACACGCGAGCGCGCGCGCCTAGTACGGCGTGTTGTCTCTGAGGTGCGCTTGTTTTTTGACCTGCCACTTGATGCACTTGCCCCACCACGACGTCTTGACGCACGTCTTCTTGGGCTTGAGCACGAAGCACTTGGTCTGCACCACGTTGAAGAACAGCTTGCCCACCAGGTTGGCGGGGCCATTGCCGGCGACCTTCAGGCACGTGCGGAACCTGCAACACACGGAATCGCAGCTACGTCAACAACGTCAGCGTCAAAGAGATAGGCAAATTGCGATACATTCGGCCTCAAGGTAGAGCAAGAGTGGCAAGGGGCACGGCTTGACAGCCAAGCGCCCTTATATTCAAGATTTCGACGCACGCCCCTGCCAACAACATCGACAAATTTTGTCAACTGCCCCCCCCCCTCCCCCCGAAAGAAAGAAAGAAGAAAGAAAGAAAGAAAGAAAGAAAGAAAGAAAGAAGAAAGAAAGAAGAAAGAAAGAAGAAAAGAAAGAAAGAAAGAAGAAAGAAAGAAAGAAAAAAGAAAGAAGAAAGAAAAGAAAGAAAGAAGAAAAGAAAGAAGAAAGAAAGAAAGCGCTGACGGCGATCACAGAAGATGGTCAGTCTCGAAAACACGAAAAATCCTAGCCAGCCTGATTTGCAATCTGATTGTGACGCGAGGTGTGGTTGGCGGACCGGCGCGGCGGGGCGTTCGGTCCTCTGCTCTGCCAGGAGCCACGGCCAGCCCTCGCCCTCTCTGCACCCTCCGAGCCCCGCTGCCCCGCGCGGCCCCGCGCTCTTTGCACATGGGGTGTATCGCGGCCGCGGCCCCACGCGAGGACGACGACAAGGACGTGCTGACGCAGTGCTTGGCGGTGCCGGGGAATGGCCATGGAGAGGGCAGCGCACAGTGGGGCAGAAGACCGTCGAGGCGGCCAAAATCCCGGACGCGCTTTCGCTAAATGGGACTCGAATCGAACGTGTGACCCCACCAATGGATTCCTCGTTCGGAGAGCTATCCATGGGTGGGGTCACACGTTCGATTCGAGTCCGATTTAGCGACTCTAGAGCTCAAAACGCGTCTGGAATGTTTTCCGCCTCAACGGTCTTCTGACCCACTGTGTGCCGCTCAGCATCCCTCTCCTCCGCCCCGTCCCCGTCTTCGGGGTCACCGGTAAACGGCGTGAAAATTTGAGAGCATTCAGTGCGCAGAGCGCCGGGAGGGCGCGTGCCTGGCGAGGCGCGCCAGCCGGATGGGTTGCCTGCCCCGCCGGCGGCGCGCTGCCGGGCCCTGCCTCAGGTCGGGGCGGGGCGCACCGCACAGTGGGCTGGCTGTTTGTTGGCCACCCCGTTCCCTGCCCCACACAAGTGCGAGAACGCATGCAGGGCGATGCAGGGGTGGCGGCGGTTCGTCAACAAAAATTAGTGACGTCTAATTAGCCAGCAAGTTTGCGACAAAGGGAAAGGAAATGGCCAAGGGGTGGAAGCACCGGCAGTGCGAGCCGAAACGCCGAAACTTAGACGCGCGATGCCGCTGCCAATCGAAACCGCGGCGGAGAGGAGACGGTTCGAGGGCGGCACCCCGGCCGGCTCGGCTGGCCGACACCGCTGCTCTTTTCATCCCGGGGTACTTGTTACTTAGCGCGGCGTCTCCGAGGGCAGGGGGAGGGGAGTGTCCGAACGGTCGGCGAAACAAGTTGCAAGGACTGGGGCCTGTTTTGTGAGGCCCGCCGGCAGCCGTCGCTCTGTCTCTCTCGCACTCAAGGGGCGTCCCGTATAGGTGCGAGAGGGACAGAGCGACGAGAGCGACTGACTACTGCCTGCCTGCCTGGCTGCTGCTGGTGGTGCTGGTGGTGGTGGCGGTGGTGGCGGCGGCGGCGGTGGTGGTGGTGGTGCCTCGCTCGCGCTGTTGGAGACGGAGGGCTCCGAGGGGAGGCCCAGTCATTTGTTATCCGGCTATTCATTTATGTGTCATCAACATGGAAAGATTCGCGGCCCCGGCGCTGGAGCGGCGCTGGAGCGGCGCTGGAGCGGCGGCATCGCGCACAGCACAACCGTGCCAGTGTTGCCACAGAAGCAGGCAAAAGTTCCCACGACCAAAAGTAGTCGAGTGGGCGGCCTGAAGTTGGCAACCTTTTCGACTAGCTGCGTCGTGCGACTTTTCGCCTACTTCTGGTGGCAACACTACTGATGGTTAGCGAGCGCGCGCCCCCACAAGGGCAAGTGTGCTGCAGACGACATAAACGGCTTCCACGAGTGAGCCGAAGATGGTGGGCCCGGCCCCGCCGAAGGATTACGGGCTCGCACGGCCACTGGTCGGCCGGCGGCCCACTGGGCTTACTGGGGGCGGCAACGAGCTTCATCGAATCCGATTGGCCGGCTTTCTGTTCGCCGCCGCCAATCACAGCGAGGGATGCAGCGCCGGACAGGACAGCCCACTGGACAGCCCGCTGGACAGCAAGGGGCAGCAAGAGGATCAAGTCACCGCGGAAGGAAGCGGGGGCCGTGTGGGGCCCACTGTGAGGCCCACTGTGCGGCCACGGCGCGCCACGCCAAAGCAGGGCAGCGGGACACACACAGGCCGGCACGGGGTTCGGAAAAAGAGCGGGGTGGGGGGGGGGGATCTGCACCATTATCTGCTGTTCGGCCAGGAGGTAATCTTTCCGCTTGGGGGGCGCCGGGCTGCTCCGGCCGCGTGGCTTGGCGCCCTGGCCGCGCGGCGCCCCTCCCCCCTTCCCCCTCCCCCACCGCTTCCCAGGCCACGGCAGGGCGGGCCGGACCACTAGGCCTCCCTCAAAGTGATCCTCAGCCGCCTCACGCTCCGGATTACTGATCATTCCCCTCAATTGTGTCCGATCGTGTCCATCCGGCGAGGAAGGGGAGGGGGAGGGGGGAGGGGGTACAAACGAGACGCCGCTTTACACACCACTTTTTCTGTATCGCTGGTTTTTACACACGACACAACTGCCGCAAAAAAAAAATCCAGCTCAGGAAAAAAAGTCTCACTTTTTCGCCCTTTAAGGAAACCTGGCGAACCTCCCATATTGAGGAGGGGAAAAAGAGAGAAAGAAGTGTGTAAGCAATCGAGACGCGACGCAGACATGCAGGTTGTATTTATTAGTTTTTCCTCGCCAGGCTGCATGGCTGCATCCAGGGGGAGGGAGGGCAGGAGCAGGTCCGGGATGAATGTAGTGAGATGATCCGTTTACGAGTGTGATATCCAGTGGAGCATGACGCTCCCCCTTGGCCAGGCCTCTGCTGCTACTACCGCCGCCACCGCCACCGCCGCGACGCCCTTGCGCGGTCCAGGGCCAAGCCCAGGTCCAGGGAGGGAAGGGCCGAGCATTCCTGGCGGGATAATGTCCCCCGGGCATTTGAGGCCGGAGGTACGAGCCGAGGTACAAGCGTTGGAATGACGCGTTCTTTTTATAAAAATTTCTTCACCTCCCCCCACCCCCAATTCTTTTCGCTTTTAATGCACCTGCCGCCTTGCACAGTATTGTCAACACACATTCCCCATGTACAGTCTTTGTACACGACAAAATTTTCGAGCATTCAATGCGATTTGAGATTCACTTCGCACATCGCTATGTATGCATACGTTTACTACTAGTCAGTGCGTGTCGGTGGCGTTCCTCCTCTCACTCACAAAGAAAAAAAATCCCTGAATTTTTCAGTAAGTTTTTCCCGGGCCGCTATCCCTCTGGGAGTGGCTACCCGATACGTCTGTGATTCCGCTCTCGTTATGACGCGAGCAGAACGGAGTGGCTAATGCAGTGCGACTATGCGACCCCAGGGGAGGACCAGCAGCAGAGGAGGACAGCGAGCGCGGAGTCGTCGCGCCACCGAGCCGTCCTGGCCGTGCACACTCAGAGAAATGTTTGGTGGCAGAGGCTTAAATTTTAGACGCCAGAGCTGAAACATTTATTTGCTCCATTCGTCACTGAAAAATTTAGACACACCGTCCAAAGCCATGTGGACTTCCCGTTTGGTGTCAATGTGTAAATTTAATTAAACAACTATTTAAAACTTTTGAGACTTTCGCTTCATGCATTCAACTGTGAGCATGACGCATGTCTGCACCTCGTTTTTAGATTCCTCATGAACATATGAATGAAGATTAAGTCTGGGCACCCGACCTTCCGCCGAGACGGAATATAACATGACACGCAAATCAAAAGCGTTACCATTATTGATACCCTACCTACAGCGTGTCAGAGCGCCAGCCCCTGTACCTACCGAAATGCCCAACCGTAGCTACGACCGAGAAGTAAGTCCGCGAGAACGACACTAGGGCCATCTAGCGGATGATCCGAAACACAGACAGACCACTCCGTTCGCCACTTACGTATGTTTGGTATTAGCCACCAAACGTTTCTCTCAGTGCATCCTCGCCTTGCACGTCGAGGAGCACGTCGCCTCGCAAAACCTCACTCGCACGACACACACGACACGGGCAAATATTAGGACACATTTTTTCCTGGCATTGGCCTAAAATCTGAAGAGCCGAAAGCCCTACTGGCCCAGCGACCGCCGCCCTGGTTCCGCCCACGAGGGGGCGCTGCGAGCGTCGGATGCAGCGACATGGAGCGACAAAAGACGAACCAACACGGAAAAGGCGCGGGCGACAAAGGGAACAGGAAACGCTCAAGACGCGACAGTGTAACAGATTGTGTGAAAACATTAATTTCGTGTGGCAGTGGAAGGAAGACGTACGGCTCGCCGCGATGACAACGGGGACACACTCTGCTACAAATAAATAGTGGTGAGGCGGGGCGGGCTGGGGTGGGGCGGGGCGGGCAACTCGACAAAAGGGAATCGTTTTCTTCTCGTGTTAAAAGTTTCCTCGAGCGGGGACGCTTGACTCTTCTCTTCTGGTTTGACGTCGAGGGCCGTGGCCGCGGCTGCTGCGTCTGCCAAACTCGCTAATGAGCGAAGCGCACTCCGAGGTGGCCGTCAAGGGGGCCGTCAAGGTGGTCGTCCAGGTCGCCGTCGAGGAGGTCGTCAAGGAAGCCGTCAAGCGCGCTGCAGTAGTGCACCCGGTGCAAATTGCGGCCGTCTCTGCCTCGCCGACTTGCCGTCGCAGCGCTGCTGTCTTGATTCCGACGGGAGTCCTCCCCTCGTCCCGAGCTAGCTGTCTCCGTCTAGCCGGGACTAGATATTGTCTCCGTAATTAATGGAAACATTTTATGGCGCCCGTCCGTCCCGGCCACGCCGCGTTCCCGGCCAGCCCACAGTGGGTCAGAAGACCGTTGAGGCGGCCAAAATTCTGGACGCGTTTATTGAGCTCCAGAGTGGCTAAATGGGACTCGAATCGAACGTGTGACCCCACGAATGGATTCCTCGTTCGGAGAGCAATTCACTGGTGGGGTCACACGCTTGGTTCGAGTCCCATTTAGCGACTCGGGAGCTCAAAACACGTCTAGAATTTTGACCGCCCGTCCCGGTCTTCTGGCCCACTGTGCGCCCCGCCGCCCCACCGGCCATGCAGTATGCACGCTCGACTTGACATCTTTCTCCGGCAGCACGCCGCTCCGGCACTCCGGGCCGCGCTGTGATTGCGGGTATTACTCTCGGGCCTCAGACAAATTGGGTATCGGATTAGCTCTGTCTCTCTCGCGCCACGGCGGCACGCCCCGCGAGTGCGACGGAGGCGGACGACGCTTCGGACGGCGCCGCCAGAAAGTGTGACTATCGCGCCATCAATGCCGGTTCGGTTTTAAGGGCGGCACGGCGACGCCCCTCCTCCCTCACCAGTGTCTTGACGACGTCCAGCCGATCGGTCCCGGCCGGTCAGTCAGCCAGCCAGCCAGCCGCTCCCCACGCACACCCTAATTAAGTTCCACCGCACTTTTTCCGCAGACAAAAGAAGATCAGCTGACACGAGCGTGGACGGATACGCTTCCGTCTTTACGACGCCCTTCCCTCGCCCCTCCCTCGCCTGGCCCACTGTGCGCCCTCCGCGCCGCCCCTGGCCGCCCCTGGCCGCCCCTGGCCGCCCCTCGGCCGGCGGGGACTCTGCAGGACCCAGTCCTACAGGATTCAAATTCGCAAGCACAAGGATTTCGCACACAGCAGGGCTCGCCAAACGAATCGCATTGTGGACATGGCTCAATCTTGTTGTAACAAGATCCCCCCTAAAAAATGGATTCATCGAAAATCATGATAAAATTTACCCTCCCTCTCCTCGGTTAAAAAAAAAGGCTATAGCTAAAATTTATTTGCAACTTTAGCCTCGCGCCCCTGGCGAGGCGAGTTGACTCTTTGGTTTCTTTCCCCCGCGGTGGCCCCATGACCCATTCGCCATCATTAGGGCTGCTGCATAAGGCGAGGCGACGCTGCCCTGGCCGTGGCCGCGGCGTGGCCTTGTAAGGCACCGGGCCGCACGCAGCACAGTGGGTCAGAAGACCGTCGAGAAGGCCAAAATTCTAGACGCGTTTTGAGCGCCACAGTCGCTAAATGGGACTCGAATCGAACGTGTGACCCCACCAATGGATTGCTCGTTTGGAGAGCCATCCATTGGTGGAGTCACACGTTCGATTCGAGTCCCATTTGGCGACCCTGGAGCTCAAAACGAGTATCGAATTTTGGCCGCCTCAACGGTCTTCTGACCCACTGCGCGCAGGGCGCCTCGGACTCCCCCATCTGGGGCCACGATACGAATCGCCTCGTAATACTCTGTGCATTACATTAATCACCGTCGATCAGTATCCTGGCGGTTCTTCCACTTGCGTCGTACTTCCTCGGTACTTGACTCGACTTGACCGCATCAGCGATGGCATGAGATAATTTCAGGAAAACTGGTCGTAGTGGTTACGGTGGTCGAGAGCGTCGGAGCGTCGACTGCACAGTCCGAGAGCTGATGTTCGAATCCCGCCATACCTTTTGCTTTCGACACGCACTCTTTTTTGGTATGTCGGCCAGACTTCGGTACACGTAGCACTGACTTCAGCCTGTTACACCCCACAAATAAATCTCCAGCGCCCCGCGCACAAAGTTTTGTGGCGAATTAGCTGTCTGTCTGTGTGTAATCCCGCCAGACAACTGGCTCGGTGTGGACCGCGCCCACCACGGCCACCACGGGCCGACGCGTTGCCGCCACCATTTCCGATCCGGGCCGATCGGCCGCCTGACTGTGCCGCTCCGCCCGGAGGGAGATTACATCGGCAGTCCGACAGTTCATCGGGGAGCGCTGGCTGGGATCACACTAGGCATGCACCGCCGGCCTGGAAAAAGAAAAGGTTCAACTTCCAGTGGCCTGGAAGTTTAGCTGGCTTGTTTGAGGGCCGGAGGGAACGGCAGCGAGTTGCGTCGCCCCGTTCGCCACACTGGAGATGGCCAACCCGTCAAAGGAAGGGGGTTTCTTGATCCCTAAAACTCTCCCTTAACACGCCACCACTGTCAACTTGTACATAGTTTTCTTCGCTTTTCAGGCTGCTGCATTGCCGGGAGATGCCGCCGACCCCACAGAGTGGCGGGGCCACAGGGAAAAAGGGGGGGGGGCGGACGGGGAAAGGGGTAAGACGGGGCGCCACCGCGGCGCTCGCCTCGCCCGCAGACAAAAAGCGACGACGACATGGTATCGCAAAGTTATGCGACTGTCTGTCAGTCACTCATTCAAAGGCGGAGATAGCGGCGCGGTCACCGGGAGGGGGAGGGGGAGAGCGGGAGGAGCATTACGGTCAATTAGGCGAGGACGACGCTGTACGCCTCCCGATTCCGCGCGACGCCGTCGCCGGGCAATCAAAAGCTGAGCCTCCCCCTCCCCTCGGCTCCTCGGCAACTTGCAGCGCGCCCTCCCCGCCGCCCGTTCCAGCTTTTGACTCCTTTGAAAGTGATTGCGCAAATGTAAAACTATACTGTTTTGGGCGGTGGCGCGGGGCTGGCGGGTCTGCGCTCCGCTCACGGGCCGCTGCACGCCGCTGTGCAAGACGAAAGGGGAGCCGCGGCGGCGGCGTCGCGGCGCTCTGTCTCTCACTGCGGGACGCCCCGACGTCCCGACGCCCCGCGAGTGCGGCAGAGACAGCGCCACGAGGGCGGCACCGCTCGGAAGCAGCAGCCTGCGGCAGCGCGTGGATGAAACTAGGAAAGACACTGCGCTCGTCACTGCGAGTCGCTGGCTGAGGCTCCGGGCGGACCGATGCCACTACTGGGACTGCGGGCCGATAACTGCATTGGACCAATCGGGGCGCGGTGCCCCTCTCATCCCATTCACTCTCCCCTCCTCTGAGGAGGAACACGGCGGGAAAGATTAGTTGAAACTCTCTGAGAACCAATCGCCAACTCTTTGAGGCCTTACAAGGAAAAATGGTGCGTTTTTGCGGAGAATTCAGAGGGAGACGGACACCAACCGCGCAGATGGCGTGTCGGCACACTCTACAACGGCAACGGCAGCTGGCGCTCCGAAGCAGTGGTCTGCTGCAGCATGACAAAGTGGGATATCGCAGTGCAGCGGGATATTGAAAACGAGCCGACTGTCAATATTGACTACCTACCTACACACACACACACACACACACACACACACACACACACACACACACACACACACACACACACACACACACACACACACACACACACACACAGCCATTGGTTTGGCTGCTGGGAGCAGGTGTAGCGACATTACAAAAGGTGTGCGATCACAGGCCCATTCGTCGATAAGACAACAGAGGTGCGAATTGGCTTTGCCGCGACCACACGCACACAGAGGGGCCGGACCCCCAGGCTCGCTGTAGGAACGAACAAAGCGTTGGACATCTCATGGGCGTGTCGTGCCGGGGTCCTAGAGTCGAGTGTAGCGTCCGTCCCCTTGAACCGACTATCGAGCGAAGCGTGCAGCCTCAATGAATGCGAGCACAGTGGGCCGGGCTGGGCTGCAGTGCGGCCTGCGGTGCGGGGGCAACATGCGGTCAGCGGCGGACGACACTCATCGCTTCACGGAAAAGACACGGCGACCGCCCCGTCCAGAGGGACTAAACTAAAAGAACAAAATAAAATAAGAATTATTTTTTGCACTGGACCGGGGGCTGCAGCCGCTTGCGTGCATGCGGCCGTATATTCCTGTAAAGTCAGCGTCTTCTCCTCCGCCGCGTGGCGTGAGGGGAAATGATGCGCCGACCCGAATTCCCCACATAATCGTGCGCGAGAGCGAGCCGAACCGTACCGTCCCTTCGTTACCAAGGACGAAGACATTCCACTCCAACCACCGACTTGACGCAGCAGTGGACTTTTTAACGAATCTCTGTGTGTGTGTGTGTGTGTGTGTGTGTGTGTCTATGATTATACTATCTGGAATCAGTTCGGGCTGCGTCTCACAGCATCGGCTCGTCAAGCCCCGAATGAATGACAGTCCTTCGGGTCATTCGGGTGCCTCGCCGTGCGAGGGCAGAGTTACAGTGCACCCACGGCGGCGGCGCCCCGGACGCGGCCCCGCGCACGGCCCGCAGGTACGCTGGGCACAGTGGGACACCAGCCAGGTGAGAATAAGGGCTCTCGATTCACGGAATGTGGGGCCCGGCGCTATTGACACCTCCACGGGTCCCATAGAGACATTATGGTGGCTGGAGGCTGGCTGGACCACTGAAGGACCATGCCTGTTGGACGATAAAGGCGGCTGTGTGTGTGAGAGGGGGGGAGAGAGAGAGAGAGAGAGAGAGAGAGAGAGAGAGAGAGAGAGAGAGAGAGAGAGAGAGAGAGAGAGAGAGAGAGAGAGAGAGAGGCAACTATGCAGCAGCATTGGCATTGCACCCTTCCATTCCGTACCAAACCACTAAAAAATAAAAAAATAAAATTAAAAAAAAAAGAATTTTAGTTATTTTAAAACCAAAATGAAGTCCAATCGAATGAGAAAGTTGGTGGATTTGGAGCCAAACCAGTGCGTCATTCTGCTCGTGACACGGATCGAGGCTGCGCCGTGTGCGTTTAGGTCGCTAGCGGAGGTCCTCCACTTCGAGTGCAGGTGTTAACAGCAACCAGTGGGCTTGTTCCCTATAGAAGTCGAGCGAGTGCAGAGCGAGCGACTCAGTACGCCGCGTACGCTTCACTTGGTCCTTCTCAGTGTCAAAATGAAAGTTGGTCGGCGGGACGGCGATGAGTTTCACCGAAAACGAGGGAAGGCCACCTCGACAGAGCCATCATGTTATGTCTGGGAAAAGTCCAAAGGGGATATCTCTTGTGGGTGCGCGTGGCCCGTCTGCGCATCGTACCGACAGCAGAGGTGCCAACATCTGGACCAAAAAATGGGAGCCGACCCTGGGTGGTCCGGCAAGATGCTGTGCTCGACCGCGTTACACTTGTGCGATTGATAGTGCAAGGAATAACGTAGTTGTCAGCGGCCCCGGAGACGGGGGTTCGACACCCGTTCAGGGCGACCACTTTTACAGCTGTTTCGGTTCTCAAGCTGATACCACTGACTCAGGGGCGCCGACGTCACGATTTGGAAGCCGTGTTTCATAGCATGGAGTTATACCCCTTTTGGAAGCGTCAGGAGCTGTTCATGCGAGGAAACATCGAGGGGGCAACCACGTAGTATGTTTGGGGACACAAGATTTCTTGAAGGAAGAGATTTCGTCGGATTTCGACCGATTTTAAGCCCAAAATTTGCTTGTTTTTTTTGCCTTTATGGGGGGAAGATTTTCCGATTTCCAGAGATTTCTGGCGCTTAAGGGGACCCATGATTTCTTGAGTGGTAGCCCCCTCGGGAAACATTGTCGGGCGCACGAAAGACCGCGTTCTGCAAGGCCCGCCGGCGGCAGCCGCAGCCGAGTCAAGCGAAGCGTCGGCAGCCGCATCACGCCAGCGGCCGACGACCAATGGCAGCGCGGCACAGTGGGACACACCTCCCTGCGCGCCGGCCGCACCGCCCTGGCCGCCCGGCCGCCTCCGAACAGCGCCTCACGAGTGCGAGACAGACAGAGCGACGAAAACGATACTCTCGGAATCAGAGTGCTGCTGCACGCAACCGCAGCCCAACTTCCTCTCTCCACCACGAGTTGCAGCATGTAAAAGTGAATCCCTCGGGACGATCAGAAAGGACGGTGTGTCATTACCGACAGGGATAATGCCACACCCTGGTTCACGAGGCAGTAAAGACCGCAGCACTACTATAGTGTAATACGGAGCTGCATACCGCAGTCGGAGTCGTATTACCGGCGGCCGACAGGTGTCGCTGGCGTCGCTCCGCGCGGCAAAGAAGCGCATCGCCGGCTAAACGCCCTGCCGTGTCTATGCCGCGCGCCGCCGGTGCAATGATCCCGGGGCACGTGCAATTATATTATGACAAGCCTCAAGAAGTCCCTTTCCTGCCATCTCTCTCCCCTTCCCCGTGGCCGCGGCATTCGACCACTTGCACGCGGAATCCGACTGAATTTCAAACAAAAGTACCGCTAACGTATCTCGCTCGAAGAAAAAAAAAACAAAAAAAAAAAAAACAATGCTCGCTATTCTTTTAGGCAAAGCAGCAACTGAAGCAAGCGGAAACCCGGAAACCGGCAGGCGTGGGCCTGGGGGCCTGGGCAGAAAATTAGCACCCGTACTCCATTTCTTGCTAAACATCCAATTTTTTTTTTTTTTTTTTTTTTGGCATGTACATACTGTGTGTGCCCACTCCAACTGCTGCGGTGCGGGCTCGGCAATGCCTTGCGGTGGCGGCGCGGACTTCGCTTACACTGCTATGCACTACTTTGCACGTGGTTAGACATTAAGCGGCGGTCACTTAGCGGCCCGTAGCGGCTCACTCTGACTCAATCCCGCGACTCTACCAACCACACACCCGGAAAAGTCGTATCTCGAACCAAGAAAATCTATACTTGCATTAAGTGAATTTACCAGTTTACCACTTAGTTGCAAGTGTACAATCTGGTTTCAACAAACGCCTTTTTTTTTGTTTTGTTTTGTTGTGGTGACACACGTCGTCCCGCGCGAGGCGCAGCAACGCGCTGCTGACCTTGGAGGCCTTGCGGGAGGGCCTCGAGGACCTCGCGAAGGAGCATTCGCCGCCTGGCACTGCGGCGCCTCATGTCGATCAGCGTCAAAATCACTTGATGAGCGGGAGAGGGGGAGGAGGGGAGGGGAGGGGGCCGAGGCCTCGGCGGCGAGTGCCAGCGGAGGGGGGGGGGTGCATTTGCATACCGTGATGATGAACACAGCCATAGACGCCCGTCGCGAGGAACCGCAGGCACTGGCACACTGTGCGCGCGCCGCGATCCAGCTGACTGATGCCGCGGCGTCGCCGTCGTCGCCCTGTCTCTCTCGCACCCGTAGGGCGTCCCCCCCGTACAGGCGCGAGAGAGACAGGCCCACGACTCTCGAAATCCTCTATGCGAACGCGATTTGCAAAAGGTCGTGACGCGAATGCCGCCGCGCCAGCTGGCGACACCGGTGCGTTTTCTCGAACGGCGAAGGGGAGGAAGGGAAATGATCATTCTGCAGACTGATTCCGAGCGTCGTCTTCGTCGCTCTGTCTCTCTCGCACCAGTACGGGACGCCCCATGAGTGCGAGAGAGAGAGAGAGAGAGAGAGAGAGAGAGAGAGAGAGAGAGAGAGAGAGAGAGAGAGAGAGAGAGAGAGAGAGAGAGAGAGAGAGAGAGAGAGAGAGAATCAGTCTGCTGGCGAGGAGCAGGAAGGTCAGTAACGGTGTCGGGACGCTATGCAGTCATGACTGCAAGGGCGCGACGCCGCGACGCCCCTCCGAGCCGTCATGAGGTCATGAGCCGCTTGCGTCGCTCTGTCTCTCTCGCACCCATGGGGCGACCCGTATGGGTGCGAGAGAGACAGGGCGACGGAGACGCGGCTCTCATCAGCATGCCGAGCGCGCGGCTGCTATCCGCCCTGCGAAATCCGGAACGCGATCGCCGCGCCCTCTGCCGGCTGTTCAGCAAAGGAGACGCACCCTTGTGAAGGCGGCACACCGAAAAAGCGAAAAAGCGCGCGACAAACCGTTTCAATTGGCTAATTGTCCCCCCCAATTTTTTTTTTCATAAAATAATTATTGCAGAGATTGCCGCCGATTGTACATCTTTTATTGCGGCCCGGCTGCCGCGCCGATTCCAAAAGACAGCAAAGGAAGAACCTTTGCGTAGGGTGGTAGGAAAGGGACCCAAAAAAAAAAAAAAAAAAGATGAAGAGTGATAAAGGTGAAAATGAGGCGCGAGTCATGCCTCACCCGCACTGGACACTGTGCGCGCGCTGTCTCTGTCGCACTCTCGGTGCTCTCCCTAGAGGGTGCGAGAGAGACAGAGCGACGAGCCGCCCTGCTGAATGACACGGCAGTGTCGCCGCGCAGTCTGCTGGGGAACTCATTCAGGGAAACAGAGCCTCCATTCAAGAATGCCTGTTGCAGGAATACAACTACAGCTGTAGCACTGGGCTAACCTAACCTCACTTTTGCGTGCCCTAACCTCTGACTGCGGGCGGCGTGGCTCTACGCAAGCCTAACGTGTTTCAGATTTCACCGTTTGGTGAGGAAGGTCGAGGTCCCTCCGCGAGGCTAGGGGCGAGGCGGGGCTGGGGCGAGGCTAGGGGTTGGCGGCCGGCCAAATCAGAACCCCTTGCAGGCCGGACACCCGCCCCAGCCGCACGTGATGGTTCCGAAAGGTGGCTTCGTCTCTGTCGCACTCTTAGGGCGTACCGCGCGTACCGCAGGGTGCGAGAGAGGCGCAGCGGCTGCCCTGGCCAGCAGCCCTGCCAGCAGGGCGAGTCTTATCTCCGCTAACAACCTCATTTCCCGCCATTACACACGTCCTCTAGCCTCAAGCCGGGACCGCGTGAGAAGGAGGACCCAGTCGTCGGTCCGTTTTTTCCCATCCAGTGGCGGGAGTGTGTCCGCGACCACACGATAAACGGGGAAATGAGAAGCCGAAGATAAAAACGAGAAAGTACGCGTCACTCACTTGAGAAAGGTCCTATGAAAAAGTTGCAATCAGAGATGGCCGTTAAATAATCCCCGCGCCGCAGAGATAAAAGAGACCATGTAAAGTGCGGGCAACATTTCGAGCAAGGAACGTGGACGAAGTGACTCGAGGACTTGCGTTTGGTGGGAGGGAACCCAAGTTCGAATCTACCTCACTTTGACTCATAGTGCGGCGCGTTATCCCATGACTAGCGTCATTTTTCCACTCGTACCCGCGCAAACAGAGCTCGAGCGAATGGAAGGCGCGCAATGTTTTGACGGCGCCAAACGGCCACGTGGCGTCGAAATCAACAATTACAGTCCGAAAAACAACCTGTCAATTACGGCCACTGCGAGACAGCAGCTCATGCGCACAAGGCTGGCTGCGACGTACACACCAACACCAAAACAGTCTCTCTCTCTCTCTCTCTCTCTCTCTCTCTCTCTCTCTCTCTCTCTCTCTTCTCTCCTCTCTCTCTCTCTCTCTCTCTCACCACACACACACACACACAAAATGTTTTCGTACAAATTTTGTACCACTGCGCGTGTGTGAGTGCGATTCGTAAGTGCGAATGTGAGTGTGCACCCATGCCACGCCCATTACCGAATCAAAACACAAACAGCAAGTAAGTGACGCAACTTAATTCTGCTCGCAAAACGACGACACCTGTCCAACACTTGTAAAAAACAACTTTTGTTTTTGTTAGGAGTGTGAGATGAACGACACAGGTGAACGGGAAGAGGAGGGGGGGGGAGGGGCGAATGGCGGGGAAAACAGCAGTGACTCTATTACTCACCGGTCGGTCAGGTGTGATGGATAATGGGTGAGCCGCGGTGCCTCGGACGGCAAACAGGACGGGGCGGCTCCGCTTTGTACTACTACTTTGTGGCACCACACCTTCCAGGTAGATAAATAATCCCCGAAAGGGGGAGGGGGGGAGGGGGAGAAGGAGCCGATGGGGGTTCCGAGGAATAATACATAATCGCAAACACAATCGCATTCCCTGCACGCCTTCATCCAACAGTTTCATCCACCCCCAGTCCTTTTTTTTGGGGGGTGCGGTGGAGGAATAGTTGTCTGTCTATGGCCGCCTTCCGCCCCGTGCACCTCGACGGAGCCGAAGGGTTCGGGAGAGACAGACGAGAGGGAGAGGGAGAGGGAGAGGGAGAGGGTGAGAGAGAGAGAGAGAGAGAGAGAAGAGAGAGAGAGAGAGAGAGAGAGAGAGAGAGAGAGAGAGAGAGAGAGAGAGAGAGAGAGAGAGAGACGCACATCGGTCGGACGCTGCGTGCAGTGCTGCGCCACGCCCTAGAGGTGGACACGCTGCCCTAGGCCTGCCCTAGGCCTGCCCTAGGCCCTGCGCCCTGCGGACCGCTCGAATCAAGGACACACACTTTCACCCAGCGACCCGCCGGCACGGTGGCGCACGGCGTTGCTGTGCCACCCAACCGCGGGGCAGCAGGCCGTGCCATGCCATGCCGCGGCCGCGCTGTCCTATCCGACCGAGCGCATCACGGCCCCGATCATCACTGCGCATTATCATCACAATCATTGTCACGTAACGTCATCGTAAAGCGTCCCGGGGGCGCCCCGATCCGAGAAAACAACGACAACAAAACCAAAAACAGAGCGAGGGAGCGAGCACCTCGCGCGCGGCCAGGGAGGGACACGCAGACAACGCATCGGCCAACTCCTTACAACGTTGTAAATAAAATTTCCCCCCCCCCTTCCCCCGTTCACGCGTGCGTCGGCTTCGAGTCCCGCCGATTTGTTTTCCCCTTTTCAAAATTTATCTTCTCCGAAATGAATGGCGCGTGGCGCGGCGCTGACACGCAGGACGAAAGTTGAAGGGCCCCGCAATCTGGGCGGCCAGGTGCGGCGCGGCCTTGCAGTGCGGCTATCGGTGTTGACGTGACGTTCTACTGACGCACACGCTGACTGGCGCGACTGGATCCTCTCCCTGCCGGAAACGGCACGTTGCCGCACTTGGGGTTTTTGTTTTCGTTTTCGGGTTCGTCACCTTGCAGTCAGTCGCACCTGCACAGCGAGAACAATGATCAATCGGGGTGGGTAATTGGCGTTTTGTCGGGGGGATCGGTAAGACGAGGTGCACACCGGACTGCACGACTTCGGCTGACGGCTGTAAATCTCAGGGTCCTTGCAGTGTCCTTGCGCGCCCTGGATGATTCCGAAAAAGCCGCTTCGTCGCTCTCGCTCTCTCGCAGCCCCCACGGCACGCCTATGGACGCAGGGAGAGCGTCGGGAACCCGGTTCGGAATCAGCCTCGCGGAGCGAAAAAGCTCCTTTTGTGCGGCAACGGGGAGGCGACCCGGCGACCCGGACCGCCTCCACGGATTCCCACGGCCGAATCTATCGCGTCTTGAACACGCCAGGCTGCGCCGCCACGGCCCGCCGGACTGATCGGAATGGAATGCCCTCTCGAATTATCCGGCTCATATTTCAAATGTTTCGAGGCGGCGGTGACATTCCGGGCGCGTCAAACAGAAAACAATAACCGGCGGTGACCTCGTTCGGGTACGCCACACCAATCACTAATTATTTGTGACCGTTCGTGGCTATGGAATCTGGTGCCGATGTGCGTTCACACCGAGGTAACCACCCTTTCCCTTCCCAAATTTTGGTCTGAGAGTTTATCAAAATATAACGATTTTAAAAAAATCAAATAAATTCCAAACGTTCTTATATTTTATTTAACTACGATTTTGTGTGCGACGTGATGCCTTCTTTCTAAAAAGCAGCTCAAGAAAAGGTGCTCAGACAGAACAACATTTGGTGAAGGTTCGGTAAGGCCCTGCAAGACATCATGCAGAGACACGACGGCCGAACATAAATAACTGCTATCATCGGTCTGTATCTCGAACCTTACAAGCCTGCCGATTTTCCCTCTCGGTCCTTTTTTGGCATATTTCTTTGTTGTAAAGTGGGGGGCGGGGCGGAGCAAGACATCACCCCGTCACCCCTCCCCTCTGTGTCTCGGCGGCCAAATGAGAATGATGGCTTCTGTGAAAGTCACACATTACCACTGGCCCCGCCCATTCGCTCACATAATCCGACGCCAAAGTGACATGTGTTTCTCTTTTTTTTGGCAGCCAGTTAGATTTACATATGAATAAGAAGTGTAATTAACTTTATATCTAACACAAGCTGCAATTATTAAAAAAAAAATCAATATTTAGTTTGTACTTATTTTGCTTGTACATAACTGTACTTGATTTCACTGAGTGAAATCCTTCTGATAGTGCCGTCCAAGGGGTCCCCCACTTAAACAATCTGTGTACGCTTGGAGGAGACAATCCCACAATCTTGCCTGAGAGGCGCCTATAAGAAGGCAAAAAGCTCGACAAAATCAAACAGAATTTCAAACAATCAGGCAAAATCAGACAATCTGCGTACATCAAAATTCTGAGTGAGGGACCCCTTGGTGCCGTCACATCGAGGGGCAACCACTCAAGAAATCATGTGTCCCCTAGAGCGCCAGAAATCTCTGAAAATCGGAAATCTTCCCCCCCAAAAAGGCAAAAAACAAGCAAATTTTGGGCGTAAAATTGGTAAAAATCTTGCGAAATCCGACGAAATCTCTTTCCTTTAGAAATCTTGTGTCCCCAAATATACTTCGTGGTTGCCCCCTCGCGTCACATTCTAACTGACGCCACATGAACAGGGTAGCCTTGCGGTCGGCAGCCAAGCCAAACACACGCCGCTGCATCGGTGTGTCCGACGGGCAGCGACTGGGTCTCCCTGAGCTGGATCAGGAGGGCCGTGCGATCCCACACGGTCCGCAGAGTGTTCCGAGCAGCGCCGCCTCGTCGCCCCGCGAGTGCGAGCGAGACAGAGCGACGCAGGCCGCTGGTCCGGCACTCCGGGCCCCCGGATCAAAGATATCCATCACGAGGCGAGCCGTTCCATTAGGTGCCGCACAGTGGGCCAGAAGACCGGCCGAGGCGGTCAAAATCCCGGACGCGTTTCGAGCTTCAGAGTCGCTGAATGGGACTCGAACCGACCGTGTGACCCCACCAACAGATTCCTCGATCGGAGAGCAATCCATTGGTGGGGTCACACGTTCAGTTCGAATCCTGTTCGCCGACTCTGGAGCTATTGACGCGTCTTGAGTTTTGGCCGCCTGCGCCAGTCTTCTGGCCCACTGCGTGCCGCTTGATAGTGTTTGTTTGAGCTGCCGGCATTATAGAGTCCCCGTGTGTGCAAGCTGCGCCTTGCTGCGCCGCGCCACCCACCGCCACCGCTGTGTCGAAACACGCCGGCAGCCGGACCGAGATCATCTTTCGACATGATCGGGCCTCTTAATGATTCAACGTCCTGATGTGATTTAGGGATTTAAGGATGACCCCTTCTCACCTGAGGCTTGCCCGAGGCTTCCCGGAGGCTCCCAGGACCCCCCGCGGGACACGCCGTCGAGAAGGGACTCCGGCAGGATGCTGATTCCGGAAAAGTGACTCTCGTCGCTCTGTCTCTCTCGCACCCGCAGGGGGCCCCGTAGAGAGAGACAGAGCGACGAGGCGCAGTCCAGGATGCTGGGCCAGACAACGGGCCCCCCTGTTGCCTGCAGCAGTGGCTGCGGCGTAGGGGGCTCCAGACGCACCACTCGCGGCGTTGCGGTCGAATCGGCGCCAAAAAGCGGCCAGAGTCACACTTTTCGATTGAATGGGCAGTGACTGGGCGGAGCCTGCCTCTCTCTCCACGGAACGCCAAAACGAGGCGCTGTGCAGGTAGCTTGTCATGGATGGAGCTGTGGAGTCGAGCCCTTCGCGAGGCAATCACTACACGTGGAGGGCCTCGAGTGGGATGCACGGTGTGACTTGCATGTACCTGGCGGCCCTGGTGGCCCCCGCACCCTCCACGCCCCAGCAGCACAAACACGATCCCAGACACCGAGCCGCCACCGCCGCGTCGCGCTGTCTCCCCCTCCCTCCTGGATCCGCGCCTGGCTCCACCGGTAGAGTCCTGCAGTGGGTGCAATGCCACCCCTTTCCAGTTTCCAATTAGTAGGCCAGCCTGGTGACAAGGGTCCGAAGACGGACGCCGTGACAGGTGGAGGCATTCCGACGCACCCTCTAACGTCTCCATACCGTCCCTCCCGGCCCACTGGATTCGAGGTGCGCAGGGCTCGGCACGGCCCAGCGGCGCTCTGTCTCTCTCGCACTCACGGGACCGGCCTAGACCGGCCCGCTAGGGTGACACGCCGCGTCCCACAGGTGCACCGGGGCGCAGCGCAGGTGCTGCAGGGCAG
This sequence comes from Stenchaetothrips biformis, assembly GCA_030522485.1. NCBI lineage: Eukaryota > Metazoa > Arthropoda > Insecta > Thysanoptera > Thripidae > Stenchaetothrips > Stenchaetothrips biformis. The sequence goes on along the minus strand of CM060094.1, from coordinate 16,905,336 downwards.
GTGCACGCCGCACGTCGCCGCGTCGTAGAAGGGGTCGCTGGAGAACGGTAATTTTTTTCGGAGGGGGGGCCTTGCGGAAATGCTCGAGACGGGCCCTTGGAACGCACAGGCGTTCACGCACAGGCGTCCCTAGGACCGAAGGGCCTCCACGGGCCGCGCTGCGAAGGGCCGTTTACTGAAACTCACACTGCGCACACAGAGAGGTCGGCCGGTCGGTCAATACTACTCACTCGTGAGTACCCGCTGCGAAACAGCGGTGACTGGCCAGAAAATAGAGGAAACAAGCTCCCATCGTTCAAAATTTTTCCAATTTCAGACACAAAAAAGTAGTCTTATGGCCTTTCCCCGATTATTTTTTGCAGCCTTTTAAACATTTTCGAAATTTCCTACACGATTATGAGAAGACTTTACAAAGTGACAGAACTTTGTACCCTGCAAAATACTTTTTTTTTTTTTTTTTTTTTTTTTTTTTTTTTTTTTTTTTTGAAAATTTGGATGCGCTGCGGCTTGGCAGACGAGGGAACGTTCAGCTTTCCGAGAAATCTCCGTATGATGGCTCACGCTGGCTCACGCCACCGGACGTCTAGGCACGGCGCGGCGTCGGCTGCCCGGGGAGGACTATCTCCTGCTGCCATGCAACCAACGACGCCGTTCCGAGAATCACAGCCAGCGTCGAGTGCGGGCGGGGGCGGAATGATATTATGAAAAAAACGTGTTATTAATTAAAGAAATGCGCGAAAACAAAACGGTATTTGAAAAAAAAAGATTCTGTTGATAAATAAACTCAACGCGCTCCACATCATGCGCGATTTTTAGTTACATCTACCTAATCGTTTTGCAACAGTTTGATAAAAAAATAATTCGAGTGTTTCAAAATATTTTTTTCTGGTTTTCTCGGCGTAACTTCCGCGGCGACTGAAACAGCGACCCAGATTTTCCGCAGCGTAAACTGTCTTCGAAAGCGAACGCCAAATGCGCGCCTGCGATCCGATTCGATCCGTAATGCCCTCGTTTTCTCGGCCTTTTTACGAGCGGGCCGCGCGGCGCTGCGCCTGGCTGCAACACCGTGCGACTATTAACGAACCGAGGAGTTTGTTGTTCCAATTAGGCAATTAATCAGCTGCCGGTATGACGGCCCCATCGCCCCGTGAATGGCTATTAGGGATGCGTGTGTGTTGCCACCGCGGCAGCTCATCGCACGCACGCACACGCACGCACGTACGCACGCACGCACGCATGCTAAAAGAAAGGCGTTCCGAGGCAGGCCGAACCGAACGGGAACGCGAGCAGCATAGGCTGATTTCGTCGCGGCTGTTGGGAATCGCTTAGCAGGTTTCAATCAATAGGAACGGCTCGCGAGTGTTGTATTCGTTGACGAATTATAACGAAACGCGCCGCGCACTCCAGGCGGACGTGACGGGAATCGAACCACGGACCGCATAGAGGGATTCCAAACTGTGCTTTCGGCGCTCTGTCTCTTTCGCACTCATGGACCGTCCCGCATGGGTGCCAGAGAGACAGATCGGTTTGCAGAAACGGCCGAGCAATGTCAGACACTCCCCCCCCCCCCCCATATCTACAGAGTAACTAAATCAGAGCAGTTTCCCGGATCGAAGAGCGTCTTGCTTCTTCCGCGAAGGAAACGGACATCACTTTTGGAAATGGATTCAACCTTCACGTGAGAAAAACGAAGAAAATCAGAGAGTTCCTTCCTTGTGGCGTGGTTGGGAAAGGAGCAAGACGCCAAATTACGGTTGCGAGACCCCATGCAACGCACGCGCACACTGACACACACACACACACGCGCACGCACACGAACGTGGACCGGGCGAGGTGGATTTGTACGCATGCCAATCCAATTCACGCGTAGCGCCGGGCTAAAAGGTGGACCACACGTGTGAGTGAGTCTGTGTCTGTGTGTGTGTCAGACAGACAGACAGACGGACAGACAGAAGAGGGGGGAGTCGAGTGAACGGAGAAATGCACGCGCATAGCCTTGGCTCAGGCGGCCGGCCTGATCAATTATTTAAAACAACTTAGTAAAAAGCAGGTTGCAGCCGTCAGATCGATGACAAGCCGTCGAGCAAATTGGCCGACAATAATAATCGATAGTCGATCGGTTCGATAGTATCGACATCACGCCGCCGCGCCACGCCGGGCCCCGCCCCGTGGTTGAGCGATTACCACAGCGAGGCTGCGGGGCCAACGAGGAAGCGAGGGACATCTCATCGAAACTGCAGCGAACGCGGAGGACCAGTCGGGGGCACACCCATCGTGAGAATGGCGCCCCAAAAGGGGCAAAGGCAAAGTCAGAGGCGGTCTGCGGCCGTTTGGAAATGACACCGACCCCTCCACCGGGCGTGCGACGCGCCCGCTATCAGGTTCGCACTCCCTACTCCAGTTTACCGGCCTGAGCGTGCTACCGTCGGTCGGCCACTGTCACCCTAGAAGTGCCGACGGGTAGCATGTACAAACGACACTACAAAATCAAAAAATAAAAAACAAGAAAAGACGAGCTAAAACAAATAATCCTGGTAGAATTGTAGCGTCCTTTAGAAGCAGTTTCACCAGGGGTGCGCTACTTGCCCTACCTTCTGTCGCACGAGCAGTGCATGACGGTGTTGACCCTCCAGTTGAAGAGGCCGTACTTCTCCTCCAGGGCGCCGATGTAGTGCCGGCAGCCCATGTCGTGGTGGCGGCAGCAGCGGTCCACGCGCGAGAAGGCGCCGAGCTGCTTGTAGGAGGTGGCCGAGAAGCCCTTGCCGCACCACTTGGTGCCCGGGACGCGCATGGCGTCCAGCAGATCGCGCTTCCGCCTGAAAGCACCACCACAGGACACTCAGCACGGCCGTGGAGCCGCCGAGCCGCACCGCACTGCCGCCAACACCGCACCGCCACCAGCCGGTCTTCGTCTTCCGTTTACTTCTCGTTTTCTAGTTTCTTCGTCGCTCTCTTCTGTTTCTTCTTGCAGTTGTGTTCGTCGTTGATGATGATGATGATGTTGAAGTAGTTCATCTTCTCCTTCTTCACAGGAATTTCTGGGAAAAGGGGTGTTTCCTGGTTGCAATTCACCCTGTCTCCCTGTGGCCTACACACAGCTAAGAGTTCGACCAACGCTACGCCAACACATAGTCACTGACAGACTCGCGACCATGACACAAACCCGAGACAAAACTCATCCACAAACCTGAAAAGTCATCGCGAAACGGGAGAAAACAATGCAAGGCCTGTCGACAGGACGAGGGACCTAACGTTCCCTGCGCTCACGCGAGCAGGATACCCCCTGAACCCAGCCCTGCTTACTCTACCTCTTGTCGCAGCCGCAGTAGCTGAGGGTGAAGGGCCGGTAGTTGAAGAGGCCGAACTTGGTGGCGAAGGCAGGGATGGCCATCTTGCACTGGTCGTGCCGCCGGCAGCAGCGGTCCGTCCTGCTGAAGGCGCCGAGCGAGGAGTACGCGTCGGCGCGGTGATGTCGTCCGCACCACTTGGTCCCCGGGGCCATCAAGGCGTCTTGCAGACTGCGTTTCCGCCTACAACACCAACCTGCTGCTCAGGGACGGCCAACGCCAAGCGGGACGGCAAGGAGCGCGCAAAGCGACAAGCACGACAGACGTCTAAAGTAAACTTAAAAAAAAAAGAACTCTAAATAAAAAGATGTTTAAAAATTGACAAACATTGCGTAGAACAGTTTTTAAAACTTCATCATTCATTTGAAAAATACGAGCATTTAAAGATATAATTCCAAATAATTTTTTTTGACACTCTCTCGAAGGATAAATGCGTAATACTGCATTTAGACTGTGCTTAGTAGTCATTGTTTTGCGTCGTTTTGGCTCTGGTCGTGTTCCTTGGTCCGTCCGAAAGCAAATACAGTAAAAGAAAGCACAATCGTCAAATACAAGAAATAAAAATTACAAGAGAAAGCAGGAAAAAAGCAAGTTATAGAGCACAAAAGCTGCGGCCGAGGTAAACGCATTGACTACAATGTTACGCCCAGACGTGTCGGAAAGCACAATGTTTTCTCGTCCCATTCCTTAAACTGTACTACCACTAATAAGCTACGTTTCTCAGCTTAGGGTTGCCAACCATTCCCCTCAACGTAAGTAAAATTTGTGTCTGAATATGAACAGCTCGTTCTATTTTTCGGTGTTTTTGTGAGTTTTACTGAAATCATTGGCCATCCTCAGGCGTCGAGGATTCCGTTTTTATTGTTTATTGGACCGCGGGACAACAGCGGGGAAGACCATGTGAGTAAAGGGCCCCGCCGATTTATGAAGAGGCCGTTGGTCATCTCGCGAACCGGTCAAAAAAAAAAAAAAAATGCAGGGATGTAAATGGTTTTATCTGACAGCCGTCCCCTTCTGGTTGAGAACAGGGTGTGGCGACAGGGAAAGGACAGCAAAAAGTAAACACGAAAACGGATTTCAGGCGAGTGGGAGAGGTGAAAGTGAAATTACGCAAATGTCAACACTGCATGTCAGCTTTAACCAGAAACGCCCTACAAGTATAGCGCCTCCTGTTGGTACGGATCCGCAGCAGGAAATTGGAAAATGCTAATGCAGGGCCGCGGCCTTGCAGAACGGTGAGCGGAAAATGCAGCCGTTCCCGTCATGTCCGTCGGCTCCCTCTTTGCCCAATAAAAATTTGAGGCCACTAAAAGTTGTTTTTACGAGCGGTAAAATGAATTCCTCGCCGGGCATACATGAATGGGAAACGGGTGCGGCCCCGTCACCGCCGCCGCCTCAGATTGAGGTGATGCAAAACACCTCGATTAATTATTTTTTTGTGTCCTAAAAATTTTCCAACAATTTTCTTTAGATATTCAGAATAGGACAGTTAGAAGCTTAAAGGGCCTTATCTCCTTGTGAGGGACCGGGGACCCGCAGCTCGGGCGAGGCTGACCTGGCCAAACTAGTGGGTTCTTATCGAAGGGAAGTGGCACGGTGCATAAACTAGAAGGCAGTGTGTCCCAGCCGATACTTTCTAGAAGGCACAGCTGCTCAGAAGCAAGAAGCACGACCATACAAACTACGCAACAGAAACATACAAGCCACTGAAAAGTGCATAGCAAAACAAGGACTTGTGCTGTACAGATAAACATGTGCATGTGCGCAGTGCAGACGATTTGACTTTGCGAAAACAATCATACAAAAAAACAAAAAAACATTAAGCAATATGCAAGCACTAATAAACCAACTATCTAACTTCAATAACTTAAAATTACTGAGGAGCAAAATAATTTCCTTTTTTTAAAGTCTATAATTCTACAGAGGATAAAACATTTCTCTCATTGTTAGAGTAACGACCTGAGAAAGGCTTTTTTTTTCTAGCAATTACCGAGTATGGCACTCGAGAAGCGTGCGATTCCCACGCATTAAAGTCTCTAAGAGTATTCGCTACAGAATGCAAGCGGTACTTCGGAAATAAAATAGAAAGGAAGCTCCGGTTAGGGGGTAGAGAGCCAATCGCAGGCCGATGGTGGGTCGCCGTCGTTGCTCCGAAGGGGCGGTACTGCTGCCACTCTCGGTGCGTGTTCAGCGTTGAGTCGCATGCCTTTGCTGCTGCTGTGCCGGTGCGGTGGTTGGTAGCAGTGCGGCTCGGTGCGACCACACATCGTTAGCAGGTTTCCCCTTTTAGTTAGAAATAGAGCCGTATTTTGACACGCACACACGCACACACACACAAGGTTAACAGAATACAGAAGGGATGCACACAGTGTCAGTGACTTCCAATTCGTCAGAGAATCAAAAGCAACTGAACGGCACTTCTGGTTTCTAACAGAGTTGTGAAGAAAAGCAAACACACACACACACATACACGTGTTGACACTTTGCAAACAGAATGGATTTCACATGCGATTCACACACTGACGCTTCTGACCCGTGTCTTTCCCATTCCTTGGGTGACGGCGTAGCGGTCCTCACCTCTCCAGCTCGTGCTTGGCGGCCTCCTCCCCGCGTTCGTGGCCGTCCACCAGCCGCCGCATCTCCTGGTGGTTGCGCTCGCAGTCGGCGCGCAGCCTGGGGTAGTCCAGCCAGGCGGCCACGTCGGCGGGGAGGGCCTCGTCGTCGCCGAGGACGCGCACCGTCACGTTCCTGGCCTCGGCCGCGCTGCCGTGCCGCACGGCCTCCATGTCGTCGTGGAAGGCCTGCAGGAAGGCGCGCACCGACGGCTCGTGCTCCACGTACTCGCAGTCGCGCAGCTCCTCCGCGCCGGAGTAGATGAGCTGCACGAAGTGGCGGCCGTCCGTCACCTGGCGCAGGTGCAGCTGGGGCCTGCCGGGCACAGACACGTCATCGTCAGTCAAAAAGGAACTTGGGTCAAAATCGTGGACCACATTTTCATCTCTTACAAGGGTAAGACTATTTCATCGCTGACGAATGCAGACTTCATTGCGAGGGGTCCACCAGTAAGAGGGGTCGTCCAGTAATCATTGGTAATCACGTGCCAAAACTGGAATATATTCGCTGGTTTAATGGGCTTTTGGGGGGTTTTCGTATGAAAATAGGCAAAAAAGTGCTCGTAGCTGGCCAAAATTATAGAGCTTTTTTAAAATTTTTGTAGGTAATCACTGGCAATTGGTAATCCTGTGCACACTCCTCACCTGAGTGGTGGACCCACGGGTGGACCCCTCGCTACATTGGCGTACTCCAGAAAAAAAAAAAAATTAAAAATAGAAACAGTTTTTTTGTTGTGCGCTGGGTATTTCCCTTCCTCCACACACCTGGCGCCGGATGACCAGCCAGGACGATAAAGAAAGAGGACGGAGCGAGTGCGCGTCGCGAAGCAAGCTGCTGCCGTGCGGAATGTGGACCTGAATCTAGATCTGAACCTGAACCCAGCGAGGAATTTCCGTGGGCTAGGGCAGGGGGTGAACACCCTCGTGCTGGAGAGCACTGGAGGCGGCCGCCCACTGTGCAGCCTCCTCCAGCCGCCGATGTGGGGGCGGAACGCGCGCCTCCCTTGTGGTGGCTGGAGTCCCACGCTGGAGTCCTCGCTGGAGTCACACCGCGAGCCGTGTCCTTCTCTCCGTCTCTCTCGCGCACTCGTGGGGCTTCCCTCGTAGTGTGTGACAGAGACAGGGCGACGAAAATGACTTTCGGAATCAGTCTGCGGCTACCGCCACCACAAACTAACGGGCGGGCGGGGCGGAGCCACTGGGCTGCCCGCAGCAAAAACCAGACTTTATGGCATGTTGCGCACAAGCGCGAACACACAACACACTCTCACAGAAAAAAAAACACATCACACACAATAACGCATTCGGCCACATCCGCGCCGAGGCCCGCGCCCGATTGAGACGTTTGTGGGGACATTAGCGCGGTGCCGCGGTGGTGTGACAACAGCGGCCATCCGTCCCGGCGAGTCATCACCGCCGCGGCACCGCGCTATAACTCTCTGGAGTCGCGCTGGAATTCGCGGCACACTCCGCGTGTTGGTCACTCCGTCAACCAGGCGGATTCCGAACAGTGTTTGCCTTCTCTCTCTCTCTCTCTCTCTCTCCTCTCTCTCTCTCTCTCTCTCTCTCTCCTCTCTCTCTCTCTCTCTCTCTATCTCTCCCTCTCTCGCACTCAGGGCGGAATGAGCCTGCAGGTGCGGGGGTGTCATGGCGCGTGAATATTAAGCCGCACCAGGGGCGCAACATTCCGACGGGAAGGACGAGGGGTGGGGGAGGAGAAAGGGTCACACAAAGAAAGCGAATTTACAAGAGGGTGAAGTGTTAAATAAGGCCATCGCCCTTGCGGCGGCCAAACTGTACAGGTCCATTGAGGGCCTCTCCGTCTCCCCCTCCCCCTCCTCCTCCTCCTCCCCTCCTCCTCCTCCTCCTCCTCCTCCTCCTCCTCCTCCTCCTCCTCCTCCTCCTCTGTCGTTCCCTCGCGTGCTGGACGAGCATGGGGTGGCGCCCAGCGTTGGCCTTCGCTAAAAGGTCTCACTCCATTCTGTTCCGGTTTGTTGCCCCGCGCAACCCTGCCAACAAGCAGTTTGATTTTCCGTTTTGACTTGTGACCGGCGTTGCCCAAGCGTGCCCGTGTTCGGTAGAGATCGACCGAGGCGGTGGGCAGTGTGCAGTCGGATTGAGGGCGCCCTGCTCAGGCGCCGAGCTCCGCCGTGCGACACGGTCGGCCACGCGGCCACGCAATAAACGCGTGTTTTTATCGAGGAGCCCGGCAAGTACACGACTTTTGGCGACTCCACCGCCACGCCATGATTTAGGGACGCCGATTCTGGATCACAGTGTTGCCACCGCAACAGCATGGAATATTTACTGCGACGTGTTACTCATCGGTAGTAGTGGTCGGCGCGCTTGGCAGGGGGGCCAACCTGAATGCAAACCAAGGATTGGTATTTGGACGGCTGTCCTCCGCTGTCCTCCGCTGTCCGAGGGACAGCCCCGACGGGTTCGTAAAGCGTCGCCTTTCATAACATTGTGATGGAGCCAGCGCGCGCCCGGCATGGCACCGCGAGGCAAGCCCAGCGGGGCAATTAAAACTAAAGGGAAAATGGATCCCTTTGCCGACTGACCGATAAATCAGGGGGAATTTTTGACGGCCAAAGCCGAAATGTAAAGCGGCTGCCCCGCGGTGAGGAAATTCCATTTCCGCACCGACCCGCGAGGATGGTGGTCATTCCCCGTCCGAAAGCAGCCGTTCACCTCGGCGCCGCAGCTCAGCCCATCCGCACAACAAGACTGTAACGTCTCCTACAAAATTATGTACGTAACATTTAGTATGGAATGAATTTGTATTGACTTGGGTACCCAACAACGTAAAAGTTTGAAAAATAAAAAATTTTTTACACCGTTTTTTTTATACGGGTTGACCCAAGGTATTCGGAGGAGAGGGGGGATGTTAATGAACAGCCGGGGGCGGTCTATCATTGATTTCGTGTCCGACACCTCTCTCTCTCTCTCTCTCTCTCTCTCTCTCTCTCTCTCTCTCTCTCTCTCTCGATAGGCCATGTGCCGATGCCCCAGTCACCGTCGGCCTGAGGCGCGGGGTCAGTGGACTACTTTACGACGCAACGCAATGGGACGAGTCGACCAGTCCGAGAAATTGAAATCTCTGTCCTGAGGGTCGCAGCGGCCACGCGCCGCGCCCTGGCGATTGTGTCTCTCTCTCTCTCTCTCTCTCTCTCTCTCTCTCTCTCTCTCTCTCTCTCTCTCTCTCTCTCTCTCTCTCTCTCTCTCTCTCTCTCTCTCTCTCTATGTGTGTGTGTGTGTGTGTGTGTTGGCGTGTGTGTCTGAGTTATCTGTCTGACTGTCTGTCCGTCCGTGTTCTGTCTCCGACAAGGTCGTAACGGGTGCGACCCGGGCTGGTCAATGGTGCGATGAAGACAGCGGTCCCGTTGATCATATGGACGGTACAATTAATGATCGGTTCGCCGCCGCAGCGTGTCCAACGCAAGGGAGTGCCCCGCCCCGCCCCACCCCACCCCACCTCCCTTTACGACCGATCAGCAGCCCCGTACGCGGCGCGGCGCGGCCAGGGGCGTAGCTTAGGTGTCGGTACTTCCGATAAGGCAACCACACGCGCGGTACTACAATGAGTCGTCCCGCTTGCATTCGTTCCGGGGCGTAAGTGCAGGCCGCCCGCCGCGTGCCGTGGGCGGGGCGGCGGCGGCGGCGCGGCGCTGTCCGATCTAATTCGAATCAGAACAATGAGCGAAGCGGCAGCGGGGTGCCTCCAGTTCCAGAGACTTGAAACGCACCACCGGTTGCCAGTCGAGGAGCACCGCGGCGCTCCAGCGAGGCGCGCGTTGCATCAAGGTGTGTTGCGCTCCAGACTCTTTTCTCCAGGAAAACCTTTCAGCCAGACCCATCGCGGCGCGGCTGGACGGTGCGCGGCCGCGCAGCGCGCGACTCGGAAGGGGGTTGTTGACTTTGACTTTCAAGAGCGGTTTTGAGGGCCGTCGAGGCTGGAGGGCCCTGGAGCTGGAGAAGAAGAGGGTGGTCCGACGCGCGGCGCCGCGCCACGCCGCGCCACGCCGCGTTTTGTTGGCATCAAGTTACAAATTGGCGGCGAACAATGGTGGGCCGCGGCGAGAGGAGGGGCGTGGCGTGGCGTGGCGGGGCGGGGCGGGGCGGGGCGGGGCAGGGGTCAGCACCGATGCAATTAGTTTCCTCCGGGTGCTGGAGTCTGAGCCCGCGGGACTCCAGCTCCACCGGCGTGTGTGAGAACGGACGCGGCGCGATCCCGACGCGCACGCACACCCCTGTCTCCAACACGCCCCGCCCCGCAACCGCCCCGCCCCGCCACGCCCCGCCCCGCCCCGCCCGCCCCGCCCCGCCACGCCCCGCCCCGCAGCGCTTCCGCAGCCAGTTTCCAAAGTCCTCTCGAGGAGTGCCACCCCTGCTTGAATGGAGAAAAACGTGGCTCGTGTAGGCAGGGCAGGGTGCTTGCTACTATCTGTCACAAAAGCAACGCCACTGTCGATACCCCACCGAGTTTGTACACAACATGCAGAGTCTCTGGCGCGCGGTGTAGCGACGACGGGCCGTGCCTTCGTGACTGATAGCAATACACACTGCACGCGGTGCGTTGCGGGGCGCACCGCGAGGTCGTTCACATTCGGGACGCCAGAGGACGGAATCCGAGAGTCGCTCTGTCTCTCTCGCACTTGTGCGGCGTCCCGTATGGGTGCGAGAGAGACAGAGCGATGCCTCTCGGATTCGTCCTGCTGGGCCCCCGCGGCGCGCCCCCCGCGACGTCGCGGACGTGCTAAACACACTACGGACCGGCCGACGACTAGTCCGACGAATAGGTGCCCGTCGACCGCGGCCTCCACGCTAACAGTCACCTCCAAAAGGCTCTCGATAATCCTTTCCGATCCGTCTCTCGCGAGAGGCGCGTGATCTCTGAAAATGGTTTCTCCCCGATCGGTATCTCTGCAGAGTGAGCCAGGGCGGCCCTGCACTGCTCTGTCCCTCTCGCACCCATGGCGCGTCGCGAGGGGTGCGGGAGTGGGAGGCTGGGCCATGGCTGGGCGGCCTTGGGGCTTCGGCCGATGGGGCTCACCCGATGCCGTGTATGTGTGTCCATCCACCTCCCCTCGCCCCAACACACACGCTTCCACGACGAAAAGGAAGGAGACACGAGTCATGCAACCGCGGCATTAATCAAGGGTGGTTCTAGATGGGCGTGGTGGGCAGTCAAGGGCGTAGCTAAGGGCGTAGCCACGCGGGGGAGGGCGCGCAAGGGGAGCGAGAGAGACGAACGCACTGTCAGCCTCCGGCCCGACGGGGAATTAGGGCCTGTTCATTGATAGCAACGCCTTGTCCGGCCGAGGCGAACACGGCGCCCACTTTGTCAGTGACGACACCTTGGTCCGAACCAGCGCACTGTACGGATCCAGCCTGTCGAACTTCAAGCTTCAACTTCAACGGTGCACTCACGCGTTGCACGGTGGCCGAGAGCGTAGAGACGTCGAACCCTGAGTCCGAAGGACCTGGGATCGAAGACCAGTGCATGCGTCATTTTCGACAGGGTTCTTTTTCCTTTTTTTTTTTTCGGAGTTTGCGGGCAGACTGCAGGCCTGCAAGGCGCGGACGAGCGACGTCTGCGCGTCGTCACAAACCCTGCCTCCTGATGGGTGACACCGCTTGCGCGGCTGGTGACACCAGCAACCCGATACGCGCACTCTCTTCTTAACTCTAACATCTCCCGTCTCTTTCTCTAGAGAGGGGGGGTCTAGGCCGAGGCCGTCAGAGAGCCGATTCCGAACGGCAGCGCTTTCGTCGCTCTGTCTCTCTCGCACTCATGGGGCGTCCCGTCAGAGTGCGAGAGAGACAGCGCGACGACAGCGCTGTGTGGACTCGCTTGGCAGCTGACGCACGGGCGTGACGCTCCGCGTGATGGTCGCTTAGGCCCCACGCAGCTGAGAGTCCCGTCTCTCTCGCACCCGTACGGGACGCGCCATGGGTGCGAGAGAGACAGAGCGACGGGCATCAGTCTGCTGGGGACGCTCACGCATTTGGCCGGGCCCCCCGATCAGCTGTGCGACAACCAGTGTAGTGGCAGTGTCGCGGCGTGGCGTGGCGTGGCGTGGCGTGGCGTGGCGTGGCGTGGCGTGGCGTGGCGTGGCGTGGCGTGGCGTGGCGCGGCACGCACACTGTTTAGCGTATTCGTAATTGACTGCAGTTGTCACTGGGACGCGCTGCTTTCTCCGCGTGGCGTGGCGGCGCGTGGCCGCGCTCCGAACGGCTGCCCCACGAATCACGCGTGTCCGTGTCATAAAACGGCGAACGATTCGTCACAGGGGCCAAAAAAACGAGAGAACTAATTTGCAACAAGAAAAAAAAAGAACGAGTTAAAAAGAAGACCAAGAACAAATTGAAAAAAAAATGATTTAAAAAAATTAAGGATAAGAGAAAAAAATCAGACAAATTTGAAAAAAAAAAAAAAACATGTACAGTCGTTTACTAGAGGCAAGATCTGGCTGGAGGATTGGGGGTGGGGACTTAAGTGAGGGCACGGGATGCGACATGTGCATGGACCTGGCCGAAAGTAGGAGGAGGAGGATAGTATGGCTATGACAGGAAGAAAGCTGCGCAATCAGGAGGCAGCCTTACATGGACCTATCGGTCACAAAATCGACCATAATCTCCACAATCTTTGTCCCATCTTCTCCCTCCCCCCCCCCCCTCTCTCTCTCTCTCTCTCTCTCTCTCTCTCTCTCTCTCTCTCTCTCTCTCTCTCTCTCTCTCTCTCTCTCTCTCTCTCTCTCTCTCGCTCACACACGCACCCCCAGGTGTATGCAATTACTTCATTAGCTGTGGAAACATGGCCGGGATGACCCCTAATGAGAGGTTACTCGGCCGCAGTGGGCAACAGGCCCCGGGCCGATCGACCGCCCCCCTGAACCACAGAGCGGACCAAGGTCCAAGTACGGGCCGAGCGAGCCGAGCGAGGGCGGCGGTGCGGTGGGATTCATTCGTCTCGTCGATGGGAGGGCGGGACTCTGCCGGTGACCGCAGTGCCTCCAGCAGGCGACGCGTCCAAACAGCAAAAAATCCCAACGCACGTAACCTAGTCTGTGTCCTAACGGCGCTTTTGGCGGTTAGTTCTGGTGTCGCCGCACATTTGCGTCAGCTATAAGACACGCTCGGTCTGCCCACCCCATGGCGTGGCAGTGGCCGTGGCATGGCGTGGCACTGGACGGGACGCTACGACGGCCCCATGGGCGCAACCGTGTCCAATTAACGCGGTTGTCCGGTCACTAAACGAATACTTAGGCCGCCCTAACCTGCACTGGAGGAGGGCATGTCTAACCCGACAGTAGGGCATGCCCATGAGAGGTACCCTTTTTTTCAGTCTTTAAAGTTCAGTGGTGTTTTTTTTTTCACTGCGATTTGAATTAGTTTTGCTTTTTTTGACATATCCTTTTTAATTTTTTTCATGTTTCTTTTTTTTGCATTTTTCAAAAATAAAATAATAATTGTGTTTAATTTTATGTATATGTTCCTTTTCTTTAAGGTTGTGAATGGAGTGCGGGTCGGACAGCTCTCCGTTACCGCGAGTACCCATCCGTCGCGGCGCCGTGCGGCGCAAAGCAACATATGATTGCTCGCTGCTCATGCATCCCGTCACGGAGCGCGTGGCTCTGACATCACCGGACGGCAGGTCAGCGGGAGGCAGGTGGAAGACCCTGGTAGCGCACAGGATTCCTTTCGGAGTCCTGTTAAGCTCATTTCAGCTCAAAATACCATGTCAAGCCACACTTTTCATGACAATGCCTAATTTTGTTAATTTTTTTAGAGTGCCCACCGCGGAATGGCTGAAGAATGTCCTGCGCGTTTTTTTTTTTTTCAGCCGTCTCTATGCGTTGGACGGGTAGCGCGGCAGCACCCGGTGGCATTTGAGCGTCCGTCCCTCTTTAGCCGTCGCGGACTCCCCGCGCGAGACTAGACGTCGCAGCGCTACGAGAGGAGGAGGGGGAGAGGGGGTGGAGGGGGAGGCGCAGGGGTGGGGGAAAGGGAGAAGAGGAGAAGGAGTAAGAGAGAAGGGGAGTGGACAGCTAATCGAAGACCCACAGTGCGCCATCGAAACGTCGTTGATCGGCGGAACTAAGAATGCGCTTCGCTGACGTTTCAGCCCACTTGAGCTTCTCGCAAGGGGCTCGACCATATCGCTGTGATGACGTCACTCGTGGCGCCACC